>OW052229.1:41645012-42245012 GCA_932527175.1 Operophtera brumata | reverse complement strand
CTTCAGACAGCGAAAAATGATTTCGCGAGGACTAAGAGACTTAACACACATGTTTTAATTGATAGTATCTCATAAATATCATCAGTTTAGCTACGAACCCCGAAACAAACAAAAAAAACACTTTAAAAAATGTGTTCATCCACCTTAAGTAACTACAAATTACGAGCTGAATTTGTACCTCTGAACTTGAAGCTCAGAAATTAAACTTCATCGGCCTTATTATAAAAAAACTAAGTTAGTCCTGATTTAAACCCGAACTAAGTAGTCTAGGTTTGTCACGGTATTAAAGTTATATACAACTTTAACACAAAGACAGATGGTTTATTTTCTAAACTACACATAATTCCCGAAGTGTCAAACTGACGGATCTTGTGTCAAAGTGTCACATCACAATCGATATGCAAACTTCTATCCAACAAGCAATCAACTGTCAATTTTTAGACCATTGTAAAACTAGGGGGCTGCTTGGTTTAAGAAAAACCAGAGAAAGTCCGAGACTTTGACATTTTTGACATAATATCGAACTATCTAGCTCTAGAGTTGACTTCGGAAAACAAACCATCTGCCTTTGTATTAAAGTTGTATATCACTTAAATACCGCTACAAGCCTAGACTACGTAGTTCGGGTTTAAACCAGGACTAATTTAGACTTTTGTAATAAGGTCGAATAACATAGGTCGATTTAGCATGCATATGCATATTAGCATGATGCATAGCGAAAACTAATTTGGTCTATCACGCATTATAATACCTACAACGGCTTTGACAATACCTACTCGTACCTGGGACGCCGACGTCTATATGTATAACACTTTTTTTTTTTTTTCACAACTCGAATTGTACACCTAACAACTTTTTACAGTATCTTGTTTTACAGGCATTCCTGGTGTAAATTCTAATACTAGTGAACACAGCATGCAGTATAATGTGTGGACATGCCAATTATAACTCTAAAAAGAAAAAGGAAACAAATATACAAAAATTAAAAAAAAGTAACTAAAAATTATTAAGCAAACATTATTCAGCAAGTAATTTATAAATGTTTAGTTTTGCACACTATTCCAAATATATCATAAAAAAATAACTGGGTATTAAGTATTCGGTACAAAAATCTGTGTATTTTTTTTCCTAATGTTTTTAAAAATGATATTAGCATTTGTTTTATGGAATTTATGGACATAATACTCGTGCTTGAGTTTGTGCGGTGACGCGTGACGCGTCGTGATAATAACTTAGTAATAATCTATGGCGAGTTTTGACCAATTGTTCCCATTTTTTATGGATATCACTGGAAATTGTGATTTGGTAACAATTTTTGCGTAGATTAAATATTTATCGAATACAGGTTTTTTTAATGGTAAGTATATATGGAATAGTGGTGTATTACTAAGCAAAGTGCTTCCGCGATGGCACAGAGCTGTCCCATTGAGAACAACTCTCGTAAAACAGGAGATTAAATAAGAAGTTTTTTTTTACAATTTGTTTGAGTACCTATATTGCTTGTGTTGTTACGTATTTTATAAATAAGTGACTGTTTGTAGTTAAACATTAAAATAAATATTATAAAAACATCTTGACTATTGGAGTCTCCAGTAAGCCTGGCTATCCGATATCAATGTCAATATCAACAGCAATCAGTTCGAGAGTTGGAGCCATAACAACTAAGGACCTATCAAAGACAGTATCGCTTACAGTTTCAAACCGAGACTGAAGGGAGTCTGGCTTCAAGTTTAGCGTGACTATTTACAGCAGGGAAGTAGGACTTTCATTGTGTGGCAGTAGGTGAAATGCAACTCGACACACGTCGGACGAGTAGCCAGCTGAGATGCGAGAGGCTGCGGGTTTTTTTTTTTATTGTTACTTATTAAAAAACATTTTACATAATTATCTCAACACATCTAAAAAACCTACTTAAGCTTGTATAAGATGCGATACATTCCTCCTCATCCTTAAATTAGGTTGCAAGTACATAGATACATAAACACAAACATATAAGTAAATAGGAATAAAAAGTAACAAATACCTATAACAGCGAGTGTGACGAAGAACAATAGACACACACAAACGTGCTTTTTGGTTTACATCACCGAAATAAACGTGTGTCGTGAGTACCTACCCACCTACCTACCTAGTGTTTGCAGCTCTTATTTATAAAAGGCTCGTGCAGGTACACATTTGTGGCCTATACAGTGCAATGTCACATTAACAAGTAGGTATTTTGAGTAGGTAGTTATTATAGTGCTTAGAATTATATTAAAGTAAGTACATAGTTGTTGTTTTAATAGTATTCAATTTGTGTTTATTGTGAGTGTAAACTATCATTCCACCACATACTGCCTTGCCGTAATTTATTAGGTAGGTAGGTAGGTATGTATAATTCTATAAATTCGTTCGATTCCCGCTGTAGGACAAACAGTATCTAGCCCCAAGATAAGCAGAGCTTGTGAAATGGGTAGTACTATCGGTATTACTAAATGATATACTTTATTTAATACAATACATTACATAGTTTTTTTTATACATAGAAAATACCCAGAACACCCTGAACAGATCGTACAAATATTTGTTCAGAGGCGGGAATCGAACCCGCAACCTCCTGCTTAAGTAATCTGTGCTCCTGCGTCGCAGGCGAACCTTCGCCCGCCGCGCCACAGAGGTCACAAATGTTTGTATGATATGCGAATATTTGTTCCGGTCTGGGTCTGGGTGTGTGGTACCACGGTACTCGTAGTTCCGGTCTGGGTCTGGGTGTGTGGTACCACGGTACTCGTAGTTCCGGTCTGGGTCTGGGTGTGTCCACACACATAATGTAGCGAGCTCTTGGAGTATTGTCAGTGCAGGTGTGTCCACACACATAATGTAGCGAGCTCTTGGAGTATTGTCAGTGTGTCCACACACATAATGTAGCGAGCTCTTGGAGTATTGTCAGTGCAGGTGTGTGCACACACATAATGTTTTGAGCTCTTGGAGTATTGTCAGTGTGTCCACACACATAATGTAGCGAGCTCTTGGAGTATTGTCAGTGCAGGTGTGTCCACACACATAATGTAGCGAGCTCTTGGAGTATTGTCAGTGCAGGTGTGTGCACACACTTAATGTAGGTAGCTGCATTAAGTGCGTGGACCCGTGTACATTCATTATACTAACCACTTACTTCCTATCTGCGAGTAACAGGTCCTAGTACCTAGCAGGTTGTAACTTCAATTAATTTAATTACGTCTATCCGCTAAGAGCTAAAATCTTCATAAATATTTAAGTGTCAATTGCCTTTGCCAGGCCGGAATCAGTTATTTTTAAATGATGGAGCTGGATTGTTGTAAGTTTGCTTTGAACTTCGTTGAATATTCCGTAGGTATGTTTGCTGGTCTCGGGGCGCTGCCAATCCAACGGATGGTATTACAACATTTACAACACCTCCTCCTCGCGTCGTATTCTTCAATGCTGAGGGTCGTGACCCCCTCCATGGATCACTTTCTGCCGGACGATGTTGCGCCAATGAGATCTGTTGCCAGCGAGCTGCACAGCTTCGTGGAATTTCAAATCGTGAGTGGTGCGGATCAGCCCCCCTATTCCCTATCTTGAAAGTCACTCAGTGACCAACGTTTGACAAGTAAAATGACCATCAATTGACAATTCTTAATAGTATTTTTTTTTTAATTGATGATCATTCTTCTTTTCAAAAGTTAGTCACCGAGTGACTTTCAGTTAGGGAATAGGGGGGCTGGTCTGACCAACACCACCATTACACCACCTGACCATTTACAACACACACTAACGTAATTACGTACGTACGTATACGAAATGTGCAGTATATTATTTATGCACTAGCTAGATACAAACGTAGCAACTTTGGTATGCTACTAACCTTGTTTTATTATTCTTAAAGGTAGTTTTATGGAATAGCCTAGCTACCCACAACACAGGAATCCAAGTATTCAAATATATAATATGGTTAATATTTTATTATTATTACGAGTAGTTATTATTCGAATTTATGAAGATCAAAGAAATACAGTCTTTGTTATCATTAAAAAAAAAAGATTCAGTTTTCAAGTAGGTTCCCCAATAACTCGCTAACTGTTTTTGAAGGTCTAGGTAATAACCACTTTCACCTGCCAATAATGATTTTACGGGATACAGGCATGTCAAACAAAAACTGTAAAACGGACGTAAAGATAAAGATATATTTATTTGCTTGAAAATAATGTCATATAGGTCTTAAAAATAAGTAGGTAAGTTCCAATTATGTTCTAGAACATGAGAACATGATGTTATGTATGAGAACTGCTAAGGAGTGGAATACACTACCGTCGTCTGTCTTTCCTGAAAACTATAATCTGGGTCTCTTCAAGGCTAGAGTGAATAGGTGCCTTCTAGACCTTTGTGCTCCATCTTCGGCCACATCGTCACTTACCAACAGGTGAGATCGTGCTCAAACAAAGGTCTATCATTGTTAAAAAAAAAAAAAAAAAAAAACCTTATCTAGCATGCAAATTACAATAATACAAAAGAATGTCAGAATTAAATAGGTACATCAAATTAAAATTAAAGTCATAAGTAGCCCTACAATAACAAATAATAAAAAAAAAAAAAAACGCGTTTTATGTCAACGCGCCCTGATTTGATATGAGCAAGGAACAAGGAACGGATGAAATCGAGCATAGGTACCTGTCGGTTTGGTAGGAAGTGAATAAAAAGTAGAGATTTCTTGCAAAAATTTGGCTTTATGTAGTTTTGACAAGATTTTATATAAACTTGCAATGGATACTCATTTGTTTAGGTATTATTTAATCTGTGGTTCAGGTCAAATCTTGCGCTGAATTAGAACCACTTCTCGACATCCCATAGATCTGAAATTTTGCATACCTGTCAAGTTCCGATGACTGATGGTGGACAAAGGAATTCGATGGATAAAAGCAAAAGGCCGTGTTTGATCAGCGCATGGTTCCGTTCACTGATTTTATAAAAGCTTGTATTTACTTCAATTAAAAACTTATTTAAAATGTATAAAAATAATGTTTTATTCATTATACTAACCAGTTTTGCAACTATTAGGACAGCGATTTTAATATCTGATTGAGCCAACCCGTAACAATATTTAATTCATTTGACGAGGGTATTGGCTGCTTGCTTCATTATGTAGCGCCGTCTCGTTGTTCGTCCCGGCTCGTCCCGGGCCCCCGTGCTGCGGGGGCGGCACTCCTCAGTAGCTGATGCGTGATCCACGCCTCTGCCTCCGACCGACGCCTCTATATTATTCAGGAGTGACTCTGAAGGCTCCGTTTAAAAGCGTCCTCGCCTGGAATAAATCCTGTCAAACTGCAAACGCCGAGAGGGTTTCGTTTTATTCGTTTTTTTCCGGGAGTTTTGAAGTGATTTATAGGTTTCTTGATATTAAAAGTGAACGTGAAGATAGCTATAGTGTGAGCAGGTAAAAAACTATTAGATGGAGTTAACAGATACAAAAGCTGAAAGTTTCCGTAAGTGATACATTGGTAAAGTCGAACAGTGTTGCTATAAAGCTCGGATTACCCTTGGAATAGTGAAAGCCCCTTTTGCATTGACAAACAACAGTTAAAACAGTTTCAAATTCAATAATAGAGATGTAACACGGTGTAACTATTCCAAGGATAACCTGAGTTTTATAGTAACACGGTTAATTTTATTATAATTTAAGTTTTTATCTAAAATGTGATCATAGATCAAGTAGCACGTATCCAGGAGCACCAAGAGTGGCAGCGGCGCGGTGACGGCACGGCGGCGGCGCGGTGGCGGCGCGGCGGCGGCGCGGGGGCGGCGCGGTGGCGGCGCGGTGGCGGCGCGGTGGCGGCGCGGTGGTTTGCGTGATCGATGGAGGCCACAGGGACTCGGCGATCAGAGGATGAACTACATGGTTGTGCCGCTAATAGTTAGTTACACTTTTAATTACAGGCGCGTTACCGAATTAAAACTTCTGAAATCGAAAGTCGAGGCTGGGCTTCAATGGCTTACGGTACTACGGTATTGATGTATTTGATAGCACTGAATGAAGTTCACTTGCATCATATGTGGATCCCTTACATCCACTGCTCTGTGCGTGTGTGCTTAAAGGGCAGCTGCTATAAGCTCTCTTTATCACTTCCCTTCACTTCTTTATCACTACGTAGCACGTACTGGCATAGTGCGTGCGACACTACGTAGCACGTACTGGCATAGTGCGTGCGACACTACGTAGTACGTAGTGACAGCGAGCGTCGCGTTCGCGGCTCGTCTCTTGGCGCAGTGGTCCGGGCGCCTCAGGAGTCATTCACCTATCATAATTCAAGCCAAGTGTACACACAGATTATTGATCTAGGTTCTTGGTCTAGGATGATAAGTGGAATTTATACTACAGTGTGGATAGCTTATGGCAACTATGGTTTCCACATTGAATTCAGTGCTTTATATGTTACGGAAAGACAAAACATACGTTTTAACTAAATAATGTATAGGTAAGAAAATAATTTGTATTGAATTGAATTCCTACAGCTACGAGTTAGCCCAGCGTAAGCAGCTTTTTACTGAAACTCACTAATTCCTTCATGTACCTAATATGTAGAGTATTGTGGATATCAAGGAGTGGTACCTACGCCACGCCGCGCCGCCGCGCCGGCGCCGGCGCCGGTCCGGTACAGAACTCCAAGGGAAACCACTGCACATTATCCCCATTAAAGTTTCTGATTGTAAATGGATATTTGCATCAGTTACAAAGCCCATAACAAGGTTCACAATGACCACAAATCTATGCATCTGCTAATCTACTCCGTTCTGAGAAACAGCTCAATAAATAGAGCTCTCCTGAGGCTGCGGATAATAAATGAAACACCACCGGAGAGTAATACGGGCTCGTCTGTTTTATTGCACGCTTAGATCTGTTCATAAACTGTATCAGAGTTTACTACTCTCATAGGAAAGGGTCATCGGTCCGAGGAAGGGTTACGTACGACCCAACAAGCTACCAGTAATTAATGCGAGCCAGTGACGTGAATGAGCTGAGCATCTCTGTAAATAAATAATGTTGAGTAGATAGTGCGCGCGTCGAAGTCGGAGTTTCGGAGTCCATCCATCACGCTCACGATAACGGCTGCGAGGCGCCGAGCTCGCCTCACAAATAGAAGGAGTGAAGTGAATGCTGTCGACCGCTCAGATGAAGCTGACATGGGTCAAAGATGGCCTTGTCTAGGCAGAGTGTCTCCTGCGCTGGCCTCTGTCATGAAAACGAACCATGATTGTTTTTATTACTTACAGATTTTCTGTCAAATTGTATTATGGCTTCCGGAGAATATAAACTGATAAAACGAAGAAGCCACGTAAAATCTGACATGCCATTTATTAACTCTATTGCTGGATGTGTGTTACTCTATTTTTATTCCAAAATCTTCAAACGGTGGAACATCTGTTTTCCTCTCGGCTGCGATCAACGCGACGAAGGTCGCCGATATTTCCGACCACCACATAAATAATAAACTGTAGAATTTGTAGTAATAAAAAGCGATAAATGTATCGTGTGTTCAAGTTCAGAGCAGTCGGTTAGAGATGAGTTATGGTCGGCGCGGGGCGGTGCGGGGCGGTGCGGGGCGGTGCGGAGCGTGCGGGGTCGTGGCGGAGCGTGTCGCCGTCCTCATAACTCACCGAATACAAGACCCGTGGGATAGTTAGTGAGCGGTAAGTAATTAGTTGTAAGAGAGTGCACTCGAGACGTGTGTGCCAAATGTTGCAGCCGGCGACGCGACCGGCCGGCTCCATGCAGCCGCCGTACATCATCGTTTATCGCGCTCGTGACGCGCTCCTTGGGGTAGGTCACTAACCCATTGCGCAGATATATGTTACTTACCCACAAATAATGTACTCTAGGTATTAAAGCTATGCAGGTAACTTTGCGCGCGCGGTTGCACAACGGTACCTACCGTAATGTCATCTAATCTCGTGTAATTTGTCACAGGCGTATTCTATTTGGCGCGGTCTGTTTCCCGACGAAAACTTGCCTAGCTGCATAATGCTGGGTAAATGTGTGCGGCAGTTTGCGCACACATTTACGGCGCGCAGGAGCCGCGTTACGTTCCATTTGGCAGAGATTTCGCTATTGCTGCAGTCGTTTTGTGACAAATTTCATCTTGCTGCTGTCACTCATGACTTCGATGGAAGTTTCTGTTTTTTTTAAATATTTCATTTCTCTTTAGTGCAGTCAAGATGTTCATCCGTGCTTACAAAAGTTCCGGTCACGCAGGTGTTTTTATATGTTGTTAGGACCTTACCCAGTTTTAGGATTTTGATCAAACATAGCTAAGAACACTCCCGAAAAATTCACCTTTCAAAAAAAACAAAAACGGTTCATTGGTTCGGGAGCTACGATGGGACAGACAGACACACACACACACACACACACACACAGATACGTCAAACTTATAAAACCCCTTCGTTTTTACGTCGGGGGTTAAAAATCAGCGTAACCGGATCTTTTGCAAGCACGACCCCCTTTTCATGTTTAACTTGACTGGACTACTTGTAAATTCAATCTTTTTCAGAGTTGCTAAGTAACAGTATGAATTGTAGGAACACTGAACGCAAGGCTCAGGCGAGTCATACATAGATACTAGAGGTAGGTTATTCTACTCTGTGCCATAGAGAGGTCAGCCAGCACTCAGCAGTCAGCAGGCACGAGGAATACTTGGCACTCGCAAACTTTCCATAGGTGGCGTACTGTGGGTAACAAATTATAGGACTTCACAGTTCGACAACGCAATGGAAAAAAAAACCTTAACGCGTTGAAATAGAATATTATTGTCTAGAGAGTACATCGACGCGTAACATGAGCTCTATATAACAAATAGTCTAACGTAAATAGCCCACAGTTTGTCTAACTTCATTGAAATCAGAATGTCCTGGCTTCATCTAGGTACGTACGGCACATCCTAGGAATCAAAAATCAGAGCCTGAAATAGATATTTATGGGATAGAACATAAACAAACGAAATACCTAAGTGTTATCGAGTCTGGAGATACAAATAACGTCATACCTAGTCCCGTTAAGCCTCTCTGAATTTCGCTCTCATTATTCGGTAAGTGAACACAGCACAGAATAAACACAGCTACTATTAGGTACAGTTTCATGAAGCAGGTAGGTATACCTGAATCGTTCCCCGGATAGTTAGACAGAGACTTATTATTTTTTATAGCGGGACCACTTATCTCCGGGAAAAATAATTATGTGGCTCGGAGAAGCCGCTTCATTTTGATTTAGCGGTGAACGTGCTTGTTTTCAGAAAGTCTTGTCAACAACTTGTTTCGTTTTTATTTAGAAAACGTTAAATATAAAAGTTGTCTCTCGGTTCTCGGAGTTGACGATAAATATTTGCATGGGAAACATTTACCCGCGTGAAGGTACGGTACATAGGTACACAGGTACACAAGTACACAGGTACACAGGTACATAGGTACACAGTACCTAGTCTCCAAAGACATGAGTTATTGGAGTCGCCGAGTGTAAAGTCAACAAGCTTCAGGAAATCATAACTGTCGGCTCCGCTGTCGCATCTATAGGTACGAGTAGGTACACTCGTAGGTATAACATTAGCGTGTTTACGAAAACTTTGTGTAAATATTTTCAGTAAAACAAGCTAGGTATAGGTAATCCAATGACAAGGAGCATTTCCTCAGAAGTGTTTGTTCAACAATGCAGCATAGAATTTCTAGCCTGAGCTGGTTCGGAGCGTTGAACTCTTATATTCCAAGATTGCTGGCCCTTAATGAATGGCTGCGAATATAGCCCGTACCTATAGTAGGGTACCTGGGGGCCGCACGCGGGGTCACGCGCCGCCAAGGCTACGCTCCGCCGTCCGAGCGACGCCCGCGCCCCTGCCCCACCGTCCGAGCAACGCCCGCGCCCTTACCCCACCGTCCGAGCGACGCCCGCGCCCCTGCCCCGTCGGCGCACCGCCACAGGTGCTTAGTAGTGGCTCGACTATATTATTGCTAGGTAAGCTACATGCCATAGACAAGAGTGGGACACACGCTCCGTTGCCCAAACGTGTGCGTGTAGCTAGCGACCCACCCCCAATGCCGGCCATGGCTGCTTTACCGAGCTTGTAACGAGCGCAGATGGCACTCAACTGGTTAAAAGTTAGCGCACACAAGCACTATTATTTATTTTGTGACATGAGGTCAGTCTAACGTGACCATTTATTTATTTTGTCAGACCGGGACACATCTGCGGAAATACATAATGTAAAAAAAAATTGTTGGTTTTACAACTATTATATTATAGAACAAAATAATCAAAGCTCTAAACACAATAGTTAAGTTGGCATGACTTACTAACTAAGCCTCCAGTAGTGACTTCTAAGTCAAATCTTTGTAATTGTCGGCTGAACAAAAAAAAATATTGGATCTTGTTTTTAGATACGTGGTACATGATTGATTTATATTTATTTCCGTAATCAGAATAGCTTTCAGTACTGCGACACTTAACTGTGTTTTATCACATTTTAAACTACCGTTGGGTCTGCCTGCAAAACCGGGACTATGTTCTCTTCGCTGGGGACACCGGGACAGACTGCCTGAAACCGGGACTGTCCCGCCCAAACCGGGACGTATGGTCACGTTAGGTCAGTCACAAAATTTCCAATCGAAACCAATTTGAGCTGTGGTAAAGAGCTATCAATGCCACAGGTTATCCAGGGTGTGTTGGAGCGGAGTACCCCAGTGCAGTAAATACAAAAAGATCGGATACATTATTTTTTTAACATTTTCTGTAAAGTAGCCTATAGCTCAATTTTCAGGTCATACTCTAGCTGTGTACCACATTTCATCGAAACGGCACACACAAAAATCCAAACATCGTAATTTTGATATTTGCGATATAAGTAATGATCCTAGTAATGGATGCACTGACATCAGACATGCGGGAGGAGGTGCATGCTGCTCCACGACGGCATTGTACATGAGACATGCGGGAGGAGGCGCCCCGGTGCATGCTGCTCCACGATGGCATTGTACATGAGACATGCGGGAGGAGGCGCCTCGGTGCATGCTGCTCCACGACGGCATTGTACATGAGACATGCGGGAGGAGGCGCCCCGGTGCATGCTGCTGCACGACGGCATTGTACATGAGACATGCGGGAGGAGGCGCCCCGGTGCATGCTGCTCCACGACGGCATTGTACATGAGACATGCGGGAGGAGGCGCCCCGGTGCATGCTGCGGGAGGAGGCGCCCCGGCGCATGCTGCTCCACGGCGGCATTGTACATGAGACATGCGGGAGGAGGCGCCCCGGTGCATGCTGCTCCACGACGGCATTGTACATGAGACATGCGGGAGGAGGCGCCCCGGTGCATGCTGCTCCACGGCGGCATTGTACATGAGACATGCGGGAGGAGGCGCCCCGGTGCATGCTGCTCCACGACGGCATTGTACATGAGACATGCGGGAGGAGGCGCCCCGGTGCATGCTGCTCCACGATGGCATTGTACATGAGACATGCGGGAGGAGGCGCCCCGGTGCATGCTGCTCCACGATGGCATTGTACATGAGACATGCGGGAGGAGGTGCCCCGGTGCATGCTGCGGGAGGAGGCGCCCCGGCGCATGCTGCTCCACGGCGGCATTGTACATGAGACATGCGGGAGGAGGCGCCCCGGTGCATGCTGCTCCACGACGGCATTGTACATGAGACATGCGGGAGGAGGCGCCCCGGTGCATGCTGCTCCACGACGGCATTGTACATGAGACATGCGGGAGGAGGTGCCCCGGTGCATGCTGCGGGAGGAGGCGCCCCGGTGCATGCTGCTCCACGGCGGCATTGTACATGAGACATGCGGGAGGAGGCGCCCCGGTGCATGCTGCTCCACGACGGCATTGTACATGAGACATGCGGGAGGAGGTGCCCCAGTGCATGCTGCGGGAGGAGGCGCCCCGGTGCATGCTGCGGGAGGAGGCGCCCCGGTGCATGCTGCTCCACGACGGCATTGTACATGAGACATGCGGGAGGAGGCGCCCCGGTGCATGCTGCTCCACGACGGCATTGTACATGAGACATGCGGGAGGAGGCGCCCCGGTGCATGCTGCTCCACGACGGCATTGTACATGAGACATGCGGGAAGAGGCGCCCCGGTGCATGCTGCTCCACGACGGCATTGTACATGAGACATGCGAGAGGAGGCACCCCGGTGCATGCTGCTCCACGACGGCATTGTACATGAGACATGCGGGAGGAGGCGCCCCGGTGCATGCTGCTCCACGACGGCATTGTACATGAGACATGCGAGAGGAGGCACCCCGGTGCATGCTGCTCCACGACGGCATTGTACATGAGACATGCGGGAGGAGGCGCCCCGGTGCATGCTGCTCCACGACGGCATTGTACATGAGACATGCGGGAGGAGGTGCCCCAGTGCATGCTGCGGGAGGAGGCGCCCCGGTGCATGCTGCGGGAGGAGGCGCCCCGGTGCATGCTGCTCCACGACGGCATTGTACATGAGACATGCGGGAGGAGGCGCCCCGGTGCATGCTGCTCCACGACGGCATTGTACATGAGACATGCGGGAGGAGGCGCCCCGGTGCATGCTGCTCCACGACGGCATTGTACATGAGACATGCGGGAAGAGGCGCCCCGGTGCATGCTGCTCCACGACGGCATTGTACATGAGACATGCGGGAGGAGGCGCCCCGGTGCATGCTGCTCCACGACGGCATTGTACATGAGACATGCGGGAGGAGGCGCCCCGGTGCATGCTGCTCCACGACGGCATTGTACATGAGACATGCGGGAGGAGGCGCCCCGGTGCATGCTGCTCCACGACGGCATTGTACATGAGACATGCGGGAGGAGGCGCCCCGGTGCATGCTGCTCCACGACGGCATTGTACATGAGACATGCGGGAGGAGGCGCCCCGGTGCATGCTGCTCCACGACGGCATTGTACATGAGACATGCGGGAAGAGGCGCCCCGGTGCATGCTGCTCCACGACGGCATTGTACATGAGACATGCGGGAAGAGGCGCCCCGGTGCATGCTGCTCCACGACGGCATTGTACATGAGACATGCGAGAGGAGGCACCCCGGTGCATGCTGCTCCACGACGGCATTGTACATGAGACATGCGGGAGGAGGCGCCCCGGTGCATGCTGCTCCACGACGGCATTGTACATGAGACATGCGAGAGGAGGCACCCCGGTGCATGCTGCTCCACGACGGCATTGTACATGAGACATGCGGGAGGAGGCGCCCCGGTGCATGCTGCTGCACGACGGCATTGTACATGAGACATGCGGGAGGAGGCGCCCCGGTGCATGCTGCTCCACGACGGCATTGTACATGAGACATGCGAGAGGAGGCACCCCGGTGCATGCTGCTCCACGACGGCATTGTACATGAGACATGCGGGAGGAGGCACCCCGGTGCATGCTGCTCCACGACGGCATTGTACATGAGACATGCGAGAGGAGGCACCCCGGTGCATGCTGCTCCACGACGGCATTGTACATGAGACATGCGAGAGGAGGCACCCCGGTGCATGCTGCTCCACGACGGCATTGTACATGAGACATGCGGGAGGAGGCACCCCGGTGCATGCTGCTCCACGACGGCATTGTACATGAGACATGCGGGAGGAGGCGCCCCGGTGCATGCTGCTGCACGACGGCATTGTACATGAGACATGCGGGAGGAGGCGCCCCGGTGCATGCTGCTCCACGACGGCATTGTACATGAGACATGCGAGAGGAGGCACCCCGGTGCATGCTGCTCCACGACGGCATTGTACATGAGACATGCGGGAGGAGGCACCCCGGTGCATGCTGCTCCACGACGGCATTGTACATGAGACATGCGAGAGGAGGCACCCCGGTGCATGCTGCTCCACGACGGCATTGTACATGAGACATGCGGGAGGAGGCACCCCGGTGCATGCTGCTCCACGACGGCATTGTACATGAGACATGCGAGAGGAGGCACCCCGGTGCATGCTGCTCCACGACGGCATTGTACATGAGACATGCGAGAGGAGGCACCCCGGTGCATGCTGCTCCACGACGGCATTGTACTCGTTGTAGTAGGTAAATGATCTTGAGGTCCAGAGCCGGCTGGGATAATGGCGGGCGAGGCTGGAAAATGACGGTTCAAACATCAGTAGGACAAAAACAGAACACCTGTTCCGTGACTTCGGTGGTCCTTCCAGTATCTCTCCTATCCCTACCAGTCTGTAAGATAAGAAATCTGATCAACAACGAGGCAACAAGATCATCATCACCAGATCATAACAACACCCAACAGTCCATACAAAGTCCTGACACTTCGATCCCCTGTATGTAGCGTGTGTATCAGGAACGAGTACATGGTATAGAATTTAAAAAAGAGTACATGGTACTTGTATTTCCTGATACTCAGTAATTGGCGGAGCTCTCGTGGGAAAGAAGTCTCTGTTTCCAGGTGATGACGATATGATTGACTGTCGGACTAGTGAAAGCTGTACCGATAGGTATATAAGACGCCTGTTGTGTAGGTTTCATTTCTAAAGAGGCGAATTTGAATGATTTCAAAGTACCTGTCTGAAGTAATGGGTTAGGTAGTTTGCCGGATATTCTAATCCTGCGAAAACATCTGTCATTTCACCTGAATAAGAGAGCGGTTGAGCGTCACAGAGAGCTGCCAATTTACATCACAAAGGATATTTCAGTCTGAGACCTTTATCTTCGAAATTATTTTACAACAAATACAAAAACAAATTTTTTTGGAACAAATATTTGTGCGATCTGCAGATATTTGTTCAGGGTTTTTTGGGTATTTTCTATACATAGTAAAAAATATCTATCTATGTAGTATATCAGTTGTCTAGTACCCATAACACAAGCTCTGCTTAGCTTGGCGCTAGATAATGATCTGTGAACTGTCCAGCAATATTTATTTATTTTTATTTAGTTTGGTCTTATCTGGAACAGGTACGGTTCGGTGATGGCTGGTTACCGTGTGGGTAGTGAGGTAAGTGGCCGGTGACCGCTGCGGGTCCGATGGTTGTTACCGTGTGGGTAGCGAGGTAAGTGGCCGGTGACCGCTGCGGGTCCGATGGTTGTTACCGTGTGGGTAGCGAGGTAAGGGGCCGGTGACTGCTGCGGGTCCGATGGTTGTTACCGTGTGGGTAGCGAGGTAAGGGGCCGGTGACTGCTGCGAGCCCGATGGTTGTTACCCTGTGGGTAGCGAGGTAAGTGTCCGGTGACTGCTGCGGGTCCGATGGTTGTTACCGTGTGGGTAGCGAGGTAAGTAGCCGGTGACTGCTGCGGGTCCGATGGTTGTTACCGTGTGGGTAGCGAGGTCAGGGGCCGGTGACTGCTGCGAGCCCGATGGTTGTTACCCTGTGGGTAGCGAGGTAAGTGGCCGGTGACTGTTGCGGGTCCGATGGTTGTTACCGTGTGGGTAGCGAGGTAAGGGGCCGGTGACTGCTGCGGGTCCGATGGTTGTTACCGTGTGGGTAGCGAGGTAAGGGGCCGGTGACTGCTGCGAGCCCGATGTTTGTTACCCTGTGGGTAGCGAGGTAAGGGGCCGGTGACTGCTGCGAGCCCGATGGTTGTTACCCTGTGGGTAGCGAGGTAAGTGGCCGGTGACTGTTGCGGGTCCGATGGTTGTTACCGTGTGGGTAGCGAGGTAAGGGGCCGGTGACTGCTGCGGGTCCGATGGTTGTTACCCTGTGGGTAGTGAGGTAAGGGGCCGGTGACTGCTGCGGGTCCGATGGTTGTTACCCTGTGGGTAGCGAGGTAAGGGGCCGGTGACTGCTGCGGGTCCGATGGTTGTTACCCTGTGGGTAGCGAGGTAAGGGGCCGGTGACTGCTGCGGGTCCGATACCATGTGAGTAGCGAGGTAAGGGGCCGGTGACTGCTGCGGGTCCGATGGTTGTTACCGCGTGGTTAGCGAGGTAAGGGGCCGGTGACTGCTGCGGGTCCGATGGTTGTTACCGTATGGGTAGCGAGGTAAGGGGCCGGTGACTGCTGCGGGTCCGATGGTTGTTACCGCGTGGGTAGCGAGGTAAGGGGCCGGTGACTACTGCGGGTCCGATGGTTGTTACCGTGTGGGTAGCGAGGTAAGGGGCCGGTGACTGCTGCGGGTCCGATGGTTGTTACCGCGTGGGTAGCCAGGTAAGGGGCCGGTGACTGCTGCGGGTCCGATGGTTGTTACCGCGTGGGTAGCGAGGTAAGGGGCCGGTGACTGCTGCGGGTCCGATGGTTGTTACCGCGTGGGTAGCGAGGTAAGGGGCCGGTGACTGCTGCGGGTCCGATGGTTGTTACCGCGTGGGTAGCTAGGTAAGGGGCCGGTGACTGCTGCAGGTCAGATGGTTGTTTACGCGAGCCTCGGATAGCAAATGTTGATTATTTTATCCCGTTCAGCGTGTCACCCTGCTACGAGAAGGAGAACTTAAAGTACCTATACCTACCTAATAATTTTTGAATATATAAATATTTTATACCTACTTGATACATGCATATAAGTTAAATTTCCAACAAAACTTGAAAAAACTTTTTAAAACTTGGGGTGCTTAACCGTTCAGAACAGTATTTCACGCCCACTCAGCGCTTACTTAGTCCGGTAAAGCAGTCATGGGCCCAGGCGGTCAACTGCATTAAATTCCATTAGGAAAAAAAAAAAAAAAAAAAAATAGCGCTTACTTCTTTACAAAGCTCAAGTTCGGCCACATATGGAATACTTTTCTCACCTATGGCACGGGGCCCCTAAGTACCAGCTGCTTCGCTTTGACTCCCTACATCCCTACAGAGAAGAGCCGTTACAATCGTCAACGTAGAACGTCTCCAGTTCACTTGAGCCGCTGAGCCTGCGCCGAGACATCGGCTCACTCTGTGTGTTCTATCGGCTTTACAATGGGGAGTGCTCTGAGGAGCTGTTTAATCTCATACCCGCTTCCAGGTTCTACCATCGCACTTCTCGACAACGCAAGGGGGCTCATCCACACATCATCGACACGTGGGTACCTCGTACATCTCGCATCGGCTCTATAATGGGGAGTGCTCTGAGGTGCTGTTTAATCTCATACCCGCTTCCAGGTTCTATCATCGCACTTCTCGACAACGCAAGGGGGCTCATCCACACATCATCGACACGTGGGTACCTCGTACAGCTCGCATCGGCTCTATAATGGGGAGTGCTCTGAGGAGCTGTTCAATCTCATACCCGCATCCAGGTTCTATCATCACACTTCTCGACAACGCAAGGGAGCTCATCCACACATCATTGACACGTGGGTATCTCGTACTGCTCGCGTTACGAGATCTTTGCTCCCCCATACGTGCAAGTTGTGGAATGGGCGTTTCCTGAGGTGTTTCCGATAAACTTCAACATGAGCCGCTTCAAAAAATATAAATAATATAATAATAAAATAATCTAATATTATGTTACTTACATATCTGGTATTGATATACTAGTTTAAGCATCTTAAAGGACTTTTTTTCTTCTCCTTATTCAGTTTTTTTGTGCACCACCTACATAAATGTATCCACAATACACAAAGGTTAGCTGGTAGAGAATGCTTCTTAGCATTAAGTTCGCCTGTGTACATTGATTGTTTTGTGCAAAAAATATTCAATTCTATTCTCTAAAAGAGTCCTTCAGGGCAGGCAACGCATTGGCAATAACTCTGGTGTTGCAGATGTCAACAGGCGACGGTAACCGCATACCATCAGGCGGGCCGTATACCAGTTTTTGAGCTATAACATAAAAAAAAAAACAGTAACAAAGGTAAACATCTTTTTAGGATTTTTACTTTCCTACTAAGTACCCTCATTATGTAGATTTCCTCTTTGCTGGTTAGTTTACATCATTTATACAGATGGCTCATCAGCTATGTTCATTTCAAAAAATACTTCAGCAGATCTCAAAAAATTATATTTCCTAAATGATATTTGAGAATTTTATAAGGGAGAAACAATATTATCGGTGTTGACTTCATTTCCACTCCCCTGACTCATAAAATAAAATTTATGAGAACTTTACTTGTTCATCACGTTACCATGATCATGACTTCCTGGAAGGAAAACAAAATTAGAAACAATTTGAATATATCAAGTGATTATAACAGGCGCCTGGTAGCGGACAGCCCTCGGACAGCGCCCTCTAGTCGGGGTCACACGTTTCAACTGTAATATGTCAAGTGATAGAAACAGGCGCCTGGTAGCGGACAGCCCTCGGACAGCGTCCTCCAGTCGGGGTCACACGTTTCTACTGCAATATGTCAAGTGATTATAACAGGCGCCTGGTAGCGGACAGCCCTCGGACAGCGCCCTCTAGTTGGGGTCACACGTTTCAACTGTAATATGTCAAGTGATTATAACAGGCGCCTGGTAGCGGACAGCCCTCGGACAGCGCCCTCTAGTTGGGGTCACACGTTTCAACTGTAATATGTCAAGTGATTATAACAGGCGCCTGGTAGCGGACAGCCCTCGGACAGCGCCCTCTAGTTGGGGTCACACGTTTCAACTGTAATATGTCAAGTGATTATAACAGGCGCCTGGTAGCGGACAGTCCTCGGGCAGCGCCCTCCAGTCGGGGTCACACGTTTCAACTGTAATATGTCAAGTGATTATAACAGGCGCCTGGTAGCGGGCAACCCTCGGGCAGCGCCCTCCAGTCGGGGTCACACGTTTCAACTGTAATATGTCAAGTGTTAAGAACAGGCGCCTGGTAGCGGGCAACCCTCGGGCAGCGCCCTCCAGTCGGGGTCACACGTTTCAACTGTAATATGTCAAGTGTTAAGAACAGGCGCCTGGTAGCGGACAGCCCTCGGGCAGCGCCCTCCAGTCGGGGTCACACGTTTCAACTGTAATATGTCAAGTGATAAGAACAGGCGCCTGGTAGCGGACAGCCCTCGGACAGCGTCCTCCAGTCGGGGTCACACGTTTCTACTGCAATATGTCAAGTGATTATAACAGGCGCCTGGTAGCGGACAGCCCTCGGACAGCGCCCTCTAGTCGGGGTCACACGTTTCAACTGTAATATGTCAAGTGATTATAACAGGCGCCTGGTAGCGGACAGTCCTCGGGCAGCGCCCTCCAGTCGGGGTCACACGTTTCAACTGTAATATGTCAAGTGATTATAACAGGCGCCTGGTAGCGGGCAACCCTCGGGCAGCGCCCTCCAGTCGGGGTCACACGTTTCAACTGTAATATGTCAAGTGTTAAGAACAGGCGCCTGGTAGCGGGCAACCCTCGGGCAGCGCCCTCCAGTCGGGGTCACACGTTTCAACTGTAATATGTCAAGTGTTAAGAACAGGCGCCTGGTAGCGGGCAACCCTCGGGCAGCGCCCTCCAGTCGGGGTCACACGTTTCAACTGTAATATGTCAAGTGATAAGAACAGGCGCCTGGTAGCGGGCAGCCCTCGGGCAGCGCCCTCCAGTCGGGGTCACACGTTTCAACTGCAATATGTCAAGTGATTATAACAGGCGCCTGGTAGCGGACAGCCCTCGGACAGCGTCCTCCAGTCGGAGTCACACATTTCAACTGCAATATGTCAAGTGATTATAACAGGCGCTTGGTAGCGGACAGCCCTCGGACAGCGCCCTCCAGTCGGGGTCACACGTTTCAACTGCAATATGTCAAGTGATTATAACAGGCGCCTGGTAGCGGACAGCCCTCGGACAGCGCCCTCCAGTCGGGGTCACACGTTTCAACTGCAATATTTCAAGTGATTATAACAGGCGCTTGGTAGCGGACAGCCCTTGGACAGCACCCTCCAGTCGGAGTCACACGTTTCAACTGCAATATGTCAAGTGATTATAACAGGCGCTTGGTAGCGGACAGCCCTCGGACAGCGCCCTCTAGTCGGGGTCACACGTTTCAACTGTAATATGTCAAGTGATAAGAACAGGCGCCTGGTAGCGGACAGCCCTCGGACAGCGTCCTCCAGTCGGGGTCACACGTTTCTACTGCAATATGTCAAGTGATTATAACAGGCGCCTGGTAGCGGACAGCCCTCGGACAGCGCCCTCTAGTCGGGGTCACACGTTTCAACTGTAATATGTCAAGTGATTATAACAGGCGCCTGGTAGCGGACAGTCCTCGGGCAGCGCCCTCCAGTCGGGGTCACACGTTTCAACTGTAATATGTCCAGTGATTATAACAGGCGCCTGGTAGCGGGCAACCCTCGGGCAGCGCCCTCCAGTCGGGGTCACACGTTTCAACTGTAATATGTCAAGTGTTAAGAACAGGCGCCTGGTAGCGGGCAACCCTCGGGCAGCGCCCTCCAGTCGGGGTCACACGTTTCAACTGTAATATGTCAAGTGTTAAGAACAGGCGCCTGGTAGCGGGCAACCCTCGGGCAGCGCCCTCCAGTCGGGGTCACACGTTTCAACTGTAATATGTCAAGTGATAAGAACAGGCGCCTGGTAGCGGGCAGCCCTCGGGCAGCGCCCTCCAGTCGGGGTCACACGTTTCAACTGCAATATGTCAAGTGATTATAACAGGCGCCTGGTAGCGGACAGCCCTCGGACAGCGTCCTCCAGTCGGAGTCACACGTTTCAACTGCAATATGTCAAGTGATTATAACAGGCGCTTGGTAGCGGACAGCCCTCGGACAGCGCCCTCCAGTCGGGGTCACACGTTTCAACTGCAATATGTCAAGTGATTATAACAGGCGCCTGGTAGCGGACAGCCCTCGGACAGCGCCCTCCAGTCGGGGTCACACGTTTCAACTGCAATATGTCAAGTGATTATAACAGGCGCTTGGTAGCGGACAGCCCTCGGACAGCACCCTCCAGTCGGAGTCACACGTTTAAACTGCAATATGTCAAGTGATTATAACAGGCGCTTGGTAGCGGACAGCCCTCGGACAGCGTCCTCCAGTCGGGGTCACACGTTTCAACTGCAATATGTCAAGTGATTATAACAGGCGCCTGGTAGCGGACAGCCCTCGGACAGCGCCCTCCAGTCGGAGTCACACGTTTCAACTGCAATATGTCAAGTGATTATAACAGGTGCCTGGTAGCGGACAGCCCTCGGACAGCGTCCTCCAGTCGGAGTCACACGTTTCAACTGTAATATGTCAAGTGATAAGAACAGGCGCCTGGTAGCGGGCAACCCTCGGGCAGCGTCCTCCAGTCGGGGTCACACGTTTCAACTGTAATATGTCAAGTGATAAGAACAGGCGCCTGGTAGCGGGCAGCCCTCGGGCAGCGCCCTCCAGTCGGGGTCACACGTTTCAACTGCAATATGTCAAGTGATTATAACAGGCGCCTGGTAGCGGACAGCCCTCGGACAGCGTCCTCCAGTCGGAGTCACACGTTTCAACTGCAATATGTCAAGTGATTATAACAGGCGCTTGGTAGCGGACAGCCCTCGGACAGCGTCCTCCAGTCGGGGTCACACGTTTCAACTGCAATATGTCAAGTGATTATAACAGGCGCCTGGTAGCGGACAGCCCTCGGACAGCGCCCTCCAGTCGGGGTCACACGTTTCAACTGCAATATGTCAAGTGATTATAACAGGCGCTTGGTAGCGGACAGCCCTCGGACAGCGCCCTCCAGTCGGAGTCACACGTTTCAACTGCAATATGTCAAGTGATTATAACAGGCGCTTGGTAGCGGACAGCCCTCGGACAGCGTCCTCCAGTCGGGGTCACACGTTTCAACTGCAATATGTCAAGTGATTATAACAGGCGCCTGGTAGCGGACAGCCCTCGGACAGCGCCCTCCAGTCGGAGTCACACGTTTCAACTGCAATATGTCAAGTGATTATAACAGGCGCCTGGTAGCGGACAGCCCTCGGACAGTGTCCTCCAGTCGGAGTCACACGTTTCAACTGCAATATGTCAAGTGATTATAACAGGCGCCTGGTAGCGGACAGCCCTCGGACAGCGCCCTCCAGTCGGAGTCACACGTTTCAACTGCAATATGTCAAGTGATTATAACAGGCGCTTGGTAGCGGACAGCCCTCGGACAGCGTCCTCCAGTCGGAGTCACACGTTTCAACTGCAATATGTCAAGTGATTATAACAGGCGCTTGGTAGCGGACAGCCCTCGGACAGCGTCCTCTAGTCGGGGTCACACGTTTCAACTGCAATATGTCAAGTGATTATAACAGGCGCTTGGTAGCGGACAGCCCTCGGACAGCGTCCTCCAGTCGGGGTCACACGTTTCAACTGCAATATTTCAAGTGATTATAACAGGCGCCTGGTGGCGGACAGCCCTCGGACAGCGCCCTCCAGTCGGAGTCACACGTTTCAACTGCAATATGTCAAGTGATTATAACAGGCGCCTGGTAGCGGACAGCCCTCGGACAGCGTCCTCCAGTCGGAGTCACACGTTTCAACTGCAATATGTCAAGTGATTATAACAGGCGCTTGGTAGCGGACAGCCCTCGGACAGCGCCCTCCAGTCGGAGTCACACGTTTCAACTGCAATATGTCAAGTGATTATAACAGGCGCTTGGTAGCGGACAGCCCTCGGACAGCGTCCTCCAGTCGGAGTCACACGTTTCAACTGCAATATGTCAAGTGATTATAACAGGCGCTTGGTAGCGGACAGCCCTCGGACAGCGTCCTCCAGTCGGGGTCACACGTTTCAACTGCAAAATGTCAAGTGATTATAACAGGCGCTTGGTAGCGGACAGCCCTCGGACAGCGTCTTCCAGTCGGGGTCACACGAGTTGACGTTTCTGCTGCAATATCCGGTTCCGGCGGAGTGCACCCTCAGTTTCATGAGCGCTCACTGCATTTAGACACGCGCTTGGAGATCACCTAAAGCCAAGGATGTCTATAGTTGGCGGCGCGGCGCTGTAAATAGCGAGATGTTTCAATCATTTATTTAAATCACAGGAAGTTGGTGGATGGAGGCGGCTCTAGACTATTCATTCTGTCATTCTATGCATTGTACCAATTATTTAAATTACCTACTTCGAAACTTAATTATTTCGCTATGACGGTACTAGCAGGTCGCATCCGGTGGTTACATTGTATTGCTCTGCGCCCGCCATTCTAAGACATAGAGATAAAAAGTCTCACGTGCCTGTAATTTCACCGGCACCGGCAATGGAAGCACTGCTCTGCAAACTGCCTTGCTTTGTGAGCTGCCCAGCAGTTGGCATGTAGCAGGTGGTGGTGATAGTTGGGTTGCACACTGCAGTAACACGGCCGTCGCTGACGGTCGCACTTTGTGAGCTGCCCAGCAGTTGGCATGTAGCAGGTGGTGATGATAGTTGGGTTGCACACTGCAGTGACACGGCCGTCGCTGACGGTCGCACTTTGTGAGCTGCCCAGCAGTTGGCATGTAGCAGGTGGTGATGATAGTTGGGTTGCACACTACAGTGACACGGCCGTCGCTGACGGTCGCACTGTGTGAGCTACCCAGCAGTTGGCATGTAGCAGGTGGTGATGATAGTTGGGTTGCACACTGCAGTGACACGGCCGTCGCTGGCGCTGGCGGTCGCACTTTCTTATGAAACCCAAGCTGAGAGTGGACAGTTCGCAAGACACGCGATCGTAGAGGTCAGGAAATGCAGCATTCTATTTCTGCCATGCAATGTTGCAGTTTAGCCGAGTTCAACTAACTCTATACTTTCTACAACTCTGCAAATAATACACAATTCTGGTAATATTATACAAAACATATTCTTTCTGAATATTATTGTTTTCCTCAGTCTGTTTTGCTAACAGCTATAGAAATTTTGGGCAATATTTGAGGAGTTAGGAACCTTCGCAGCAGTTGAGAAACTAATAGGTAATGATTTCTGCGTCTTTGCCAGACGATAGAAGTCAGCTTTTTCTCAAAACTTTCGCACATACATAACTGTTTTTCAACCACTAACCATTTCGATATCGAGGGCAGGAAAAGGAACATTGCGCATTCAGCGGAGCAGCAGTTTTGCGGTTTTACAACTTCCTTTATAAAATGAAATGGGTTCAATTCAATGGCATGCATTAAACGAGTGCTCATAAATCGCAGAGTTTACGAGCAGTAGGTTCCAAGCACCGCAAGTGCATTATTGTGCATTGCGATTGCAGCAGAGCATCGCGAGCGCGCTCGTCGCGATCAATTTGCGTCAGAGCTCTCACGTAGATACTAATGGCTCAGTCGCAAAACGACCACTGTCGGTTACTTTGTGTAACAATAGTGTCCTGCGGCTTCGCTCGTATTTTTAAGAGATCAAAATTAACCTATATCTAGGTCATAATTTATCTGGTTTAATTGAAATCGGTTCAGCCGTTTCGGCGTGATTGAGTAACAAACATATGATCCGCAGGCTTTGTATCTGTACTGTAACCTCGTAGAGCTGAGCTTCTCCTGATCTAGGTGGGTTGAGTACTACTCGCCCATGCAGCGTGTTGCTCCTCCTGCCTGCGCAGTGCACACACAACACTAATAATTAGACATCGCATAGGTAACACGAGTAGGTACTGAGCACTATATAAGTAGTAGGTAGGTACACTATAACGTGTGCTTAGGCTTAGGTGTGAGATAAGAATACTAATATTAGCAGCAGATTGTATTGTTTTGAGGAGAGATTAAACTATAAATTTTCCGCTGTGAGCAGTTTATTAGTTTGATGTTTAGTGCTACCAACCACCATCGCTACCATGAACATCGAGTAGTTACAAGTACATCCCCGGGCTATGATCCTGTCACCTGTGTTGCTACATTAGGGGTCAGGTCATCTCTCGAAAAGGACGAGAGAAAAAGCCGTTATCCGATCGATGGCATCAAATACGAACTTTGTCACATGCCTTCGAATTGGATCTAGTGATGGCCACTGTCTTTTAACACCTAATAATATAACACCTAATAATAGCTGGTCGCAGTATTTTCGGTCCCTCAGGTCAGAGAATAAACCACTAATCTCGTAATAAACCGATCCATCTTCACGCGTCGCGCGACGCGTCATACTTACATATTATAGTGGTGATCGCGACTAATGAGTCTGCGTTTAGATACCGAGGTTATATCTGTTGTCAAGTGTGGCAGTTGAACGAACAATTTGTATGGAAGCAGCCACAAATAAGTTACAGTTGGTAATGTAGGTATGCGAGTGATATAATTGGTAGAATGTAGCGCCGCGCATTTTCGTTTACGCTTGTAGATCTATGGCGGTAACAGACGCGACGACGGCGCATTGCCGACACGACGCGACGACGGCGCGTTGCCGATGGCACAAACAAAGCAGAGATACTACGAATGCCGAGACGGCGACAGTGTTTTGTTATCTACTGACGTGTGCTTTGTAGTTTTGGGGTAGGTCTCGGAACTTGTTCCGAGGGGTTGGTAGCCAGGCCAACATTGTTGATGCAACGGATGCAAGAAATTAACGTAGGAAATGAATGAGTCAAATATGTAGGGCTCGGGCACACTGAGCTCATTTCTTTTTGTTTTCGTATGAAATCTTGATAGTTTTACTGGATGTACAAAAAACTAAATTAGTCCTGGTTTAAACCTGAACTACGTAGTCTAGGTTTGTCGCGGTAATAAACAGATGTTTAGTTTTCCGAAGTACATTCATACATACATTTCATCCTACAGATAAGTTGGTGGATCTGTACATAAGTTATCTTACATCTGCATCAAATGTCATGTTTACATTTAGGCTACCTACATTAGTTTTGGCGAACTAGTGGCAGCACCACTCCAAGCCGTTCATTAAAAAATTGAATTGAATTACGTTAGTTGATTATAAGCTAAGCATTTTAGAAATGTTAAATTTAAGTTTTCTCAAATAAATGTTACTTAAATATTTAGGCACAGTTGCATGCGCCATGATCACGGGAGAACTAAATAAAGTCTTTGCGAGTAGATGTTATTGGCAGATATCGAAGTCAACTCTCGAGCTAGATAGTCCGATGTTATGTAAAAAGTGACAAAACCACGGATTATTTCTGGTTTTTCTCAAAGCAGGCATCCGCCTGATCGCTCTACGTGCCTGGTCTACAAATTGACAGTTGATTGCTTGTTGGAGGATACAAATTCGTCATCTCGATTGTGACGTGAGAATACAAGATCCATCAACTTGACACGTCGGAAATGTCTAGCAGTGCGAGAATTAATTTCAGAAAACATTGTTGGTTTTTTATTAAACTTGTATAATATATTTATCATCCTCATCATCATCATCATGGGCCTTATAGCATCTACGAAAGATGGCGTCAGCTAGGCATTTGCGTTCGTGACTAAATAGGCCTACCCGGGAGCGGCAGCTACGGCCGCACTTTTGACACATGAATGGAGTCCCTATGTAGATGATGTAGGGTTAGCGGCGCGTTCATGTCCTACCGTCCGCTTGTGAGCTAGCAGGTCAAACCAGGCCTTATCGTGGGCGATTAACCGTAGCTGACGGAGTAATATAAGTACATATTTATAGTACCGTGATAAACCTAGACTACGTAGTACCATGACTACTTTAGTTTTTTGTTATAAGGCCGTAAGAGTTTTATAGAGGGTAATGACACGTAATGTGTCCTTTTTGACCGCTTTCCAGGAAGACGCTGAAGAACCTATTATAATCACTCGATTCACTGATGGCCTTGTAAAGGAACCTTATCATAATATTAAAAAAACAGTTCATTTGAACAAAAATTACTACACACACGTCTTGTCAGTTTAGCATATAATAAGCATATAATATAAGTGTAGTGATGATATCAATAAAATGTATCTATGTAGTTTAAGCTGAGGATTTAAAACTAAGGAAACGCTCGCGGCAGGGTTTTCCTTGAAGCTAGGTATGTTATGTAAGTACGTATCGCATGTAGCCATACATATGTGCAAGTATAGAATACATAAAGATGGTTCTGTCGCGCTGTGGAGTGAGTGCCATCTCAAAGCCAATTAACGTTTCTCAGAACTCTGTAGTACCACAGAGAATAAATAATAGTCAGTACCCGAGAGCGAGAAGTAAGTGCTCATACAAATGTGAAGTAAAGAGAAGTGTTATCCGGCTGTTTTGTATTGTAACGTAATCGATGTCGCCGTTTTTTTCCGCACTACTTTTTACACGTACAAATATAAACTTCAATTTGTTACGCGTGTTAACAATCGAAAAGATATGCATGTGTCCTGTATTTTATCATTTGACTTCAATTTCTGCAACGCATTGGCACATGACGGCATTAAGCTAACCGAATCGCGGCGCCAAGCAGTTTTTTTTCGTTTGACGTTACTTGGAATATAACTGAAAAGTCACCAAGTATATATTCGACAATTTATCATCAAATACCGTGTTTGGTACTTGTAATGATCTAACGTCGGAGATACTTGAGAATAAACCCACTAGGCCGCGAGTGAGAGTGAGTAGTAGTAGAGCTTTTTTTGTGAAAGAGTTCGTCCGGGGAAGTACTACCACCATACCTATTTCTGCCGCAAAGCAGTAGTGCTCGCATTGCTGTGTTCCAGTTCGAAGGGTAAGGGTGCCGGTGAAATTACAGGCACATGAGACTTTCATCTTTATCTCTCAGGGTGGCGGGCGCAGGGCAATGCCACATAGGGTGCGTCCTAGGTGGACGTGACCTATGAGGTAATGCACTGTTCATAGGCAGAGGTTACCGTTTATCATCAGGTGGGCCATCTGCTTGTACCGTCATAAAGTAGTATAAAAAAAAATAAAAAAAAAAAGAGTACAATATGCTCATACGCTGGCAACTCGCGCCACGCGTTCTTATCAGTTCTCCTTACTTCGCATTTCTATAGAAGTGCCCCATTTAGCGAAGTTAAGTAATTATATTTGACTACGGGTCAACTACGACTGTTTTAAAGACTGACACAGATGTTGAAGAAAATACGGAGATTTTGAGTCAATTTTCTGGTACTTTTTATAGGGCCATGAATTTAATCAGCCTGTATAATATCCATGTCTCACATCAGAGCGAGATCACAGAGATCCTTCTGGGCCGTAGACAGATTAGGTAATACATCCCCAGGTTTTACTCAACAGTTAGTACCTATTCTATTATTAAATACCTACATACTTAGTACTTTAAGGATTTGTATCAGTAATTTATAGTTCCCTGCCGATAAGTTCCTCTCTATAAATCAAGAGTGTTGTAAACACGACAATGTAATGTCTGGCGCTTCGACCAAAGGTCTGGCGAGATCTTTGACCCGAGCTTGCAGATAGTTATATGTGTATCCTAGGTTACAGGATACTGATACAACCGGCACAGAAATCATTAAGTGTAAGAGGACACCTTCATAAAATCTTGCTTATACAAACATTATTTTGGATACCTACCACCTACTAACCCATAATTAAAGTAGTTTATTATAAACGACTGCTTTCAAAATGCAATGCAGCACAATATATTAGTAGCAACGTGTTCGGTAATGATTGCTGTAAGTACCTATATGGCTACAAAGCCACGTCTCCAATAATATTTATAATTTGAAGACAATTCTAGATATCTAATAAAATGTTAAAGCGGATGCGTTTGTTGTAAATGTGATCGTAGCTCATAAATAACCATCTCTTAACTGTTGTCTCACAACAGTATTTTAGAATAATAAATAGCATCTTGCTAAATATTTAATTTCACGGAAAGATATTACTTTGAGGTCTTCGATTTCGGCAGTTTCTTTCACGTTACATTTCGAATGAATTTGTTACCACCTTAATGTATTAGTAGGTATGTAAACTGTCTACACCAAGCAGGTATGCGATACCTATCTGTTGCTACGTGGTACCTAAACAACCTTGAAGCTGTGAACAGCTTAATTTTGGTTTTTCAGCGGATTTGCGGTTTCGATCGTAGAAAGACACAAAATTGTAACTCAGGCATATTATTTATAGTGTAAGTACCGGGTGCGACCCAGCTTCGTTCGGCGTCAGGCATGTTTTGTACTAAGTGTATCGCTACCCTAATCGTGTTTAGTAAGTGTCTACCACAGAAAGGCTCTACCTATTGGTATCTACCCTTATTACAATTAATATCCGTCTTCAGCCAGTATGGTCAATAGAATTTTAGAAATTCGAATTCCTTCGCTCCGCCGCGCCGCCGCGCTGGAGGAATTGCCAACTATTCAATATTCTATGACTGAAACAGATTAGCGAATAGAGAAAGTTACAAAAAAAAAACCCATTGATGAGACCTAGCTAGATCGATTTTTCGCCCCTAAAATGTAGAAAATTTCATAGAAATCGTTCGAGCTGTTTTCAAAAGCGTGAATACAAACAAATACCTACGAAAGATCTATAGGGTAAAACTTTTACATTCTCTAGGAAGTATAAATCTTTTTACACAACTAAGAAGATATATCAACTATAGTTGAAGGAGCTCCAGTGTCGCATTGCACTAGCAGAGCTATTTCTTTCAGTTATACTTCTCCGGGTAGAGAACCGTCGGAGTACCGCGTCGCGCGTCGTATAAACTTTACAGCCTCTGTAACGGCTATACATAATGCGTTTCCCAAGGACGGACAGACAGATTCATTTTATATTTACAGGGATTATCCAAAACTCGGCTGTTAATATGATAATGGCTTCAAGATTAATTGGAAATGGAAACGATGAATCTGTCGCGATTTGTTTGTTTTAGATTCCGAAAACTGAGTCAAGGTCGATAATCATTATGATTGATTAATGATCCAGAATAGAAAAGGAAGGGATTTTGACTATCATGATTCAAAATAACATCGAGTTGAGTTCAAACGCAAAAGCTCCACCATATAATGTGTACGTATATGGCGTATAGGTATATGACGTGTAGGTATATGACGTATAGATATATGACGTGTAGGTATATGACGTGTAAGTATATTACGTATAGGTATATGACGTGTAGGTATATGACGTGTAGGTATATGACGTGTAGGTATATGACGTGTAGATATATGACGTGTAGGTATATGACGTATAAGTATATTACGTATAGGTATATGACGTGTAGATATATGACCTGTAGGTATATGACGTGTAGGTATATGACATGTAGGTATATTTCGTATAGGTATTTCTGACGTGTAGGTATATGACCTGGAGGTATATGACGTGTAAATATATGACGTGTAGGTATATGACGTGTAAATATGACGTGTAATAAAAAATTCTCCCGAGCCTATCACATGCGGCGTGCCCCAGGGATCAATCCTGGGCTCGCTGCTTTTCCTCATTTATATAAATAACTTACACAAAGTTGATCTACATGGTCATCTAACTTTGTATGCAGATGACACGTGCCTATTTTGAAATGAAATGAAATGAAATCAGTTTATTTGCTAGAACATGGTAGGATACATGGAAGGCCTTATGTTGTAGTGAGGAGCACATGTTCTTGCTTCACAAGCATGCAAATGTTTTAAAATAGGTACGTCTCTATTACATACATTGGATAAAATAAATACTTAATCAATTCATTAATACTACTAATTAATTACAATATTGTGATAACTATACAAACAAAAATAACTTAGTCCAAATTATATTGACTAATAATAATTAATTAATTAATTTAATTTAAATTAATTAATTAATTAATTTAAAAAAAAAAAAAAAAAAAAAAAAAATTTTGGACGTTCACTTCACGATGTCATGCAACGAGCTCAACAGGATTAGGATGTACTTTTTAATTAGTTTCAGTATAATTTACTTACTTTCAATGCCTCTTAAACATGTTCCGTTATATTCTCAGCAAAAAATAAGATTCTAGATGGAAATACGGGTTTATATATAAATGGCGAGACTATACAAAATAGAAACCAAGAGAAATACCTGGGATTAGTTCTTGATAGTCAACTTACATGGAAAAAACACATAGAGCACATTAAACCGAAGATAACTTCATTCACTGTGGGTTGCACCATCGTGGGATATAGACGTGACAAGTGGTGAGCTCATCGCCACCATTGCTTCCCACGACTGACTCACCTAACACTTTCTTCCAGTAATAACACATTCTACAATTATCCAGCAACCAGGACATATCTTATACCAACGAATCTTATCAACAAGTCCGGGTAATCCCTTAGTCGGCTTTTACGACATCCACGGGAGGAGACGGAGGGGTCTATTCTTAGGCCGGACACACCACGGCTCTATATCCCACGATGGTGCAACCCACAGTGAAAAGAGGCCCATTGAGGCTCTGCCTACCCCTTCGGGGAAAGAGGCGTGTGTCTATGTATGTATGTATGTATGTAACTTCATTAACAGGAGCACTGCGTAATGTAGTTAGCTGTTTACCTAAACCTGTTCGTATTAATATTTATAATTCCTTGGTCAAACCACATTTAGACTACCTAGTGGAAGTATGGGGTAATTCGGCAATTTCTAACTTAAGAACTCTCCAAACTGCACGATTTTTTTAAATTAAAGTCTTGTTTCATTACGACTACCTAACAAAAACTATATGCTGAAACAAAACTAATGAATTTAAAACAAATATTTTCATTCAAAACTATTATTCGAATACGTAAATTATTAAATAATAACATACAATCTGAAATTACCTTTACAAAAACCTATCAGCTAACGAGGATAACGCTAAGAAATGCTGATAATATCAATTTACCTTTTCCAAGAACCCAATATGGTATTAAAAATGTAAAGTATCAAGGAGTCAAATTATATAATAGCCTACCCAAAGCAATTAAAAAAGTCGAGTCTATGAATATGTTTAAAAATATAGTACAGCTATAGTAGCTATGTAGGAGCTATTTAGTCGTCATAATTATAATACTTTCATGTACTTATTATTATTAATTTCTAGATCATAAACCGACAATTTTTCATAATGATCTGTGACACGTTGGCAACAAGCTTAGAACTATGTATTCTATTTTGCAGGAATATTTTTGATAGACGCGGCGCGCGACATTGGGCGGGCGGCATGCGGCGGCGCGGCGAGGGCGGGCGGAGTGCCGTTATTTATCGCAACGGCTCTATTTGCGGTCACCGGACGGCGGACGCGCACTGCCATCGAACTGGATATATGTGACAGACATTTCCCAAGCTTCAAACATGCTATATTTTAAATGGAGTTGGATAATCCTTGGGCATGTAACTGAAATAAACTATACAGCTTCATAGATGCGTCTCAAAAATTATACTTATTAATTTAGTAGACAACGCAAACACCGCATTTAATATACATGGTAGTAATTTGGATCAGTTGAGCTACCTTTAGATCAATCAGTACATTCAGTATTCAAAAATCATGGTAAATATTCCGTTTTTAGTGAAAAGTATACCTTTAGATCGTTAGCAGCCCTCTTCAGGTAGAACAACTGAAACATTTCTATTTTTTTAATTTTTTACATACCTTCTTGTATTATTTTTATTATTCATTATGTAAATGAATGTGTTTTATAAAAATACACTTTATACTATACTACAATATGAATGTGTGCTAATTATAGGCATGCACAGCATTTGTTAAGTTTATCTTAATAATTGCTAAGTAGGGAATGTGGTAAAGAAATTATAGCTAAAAGGAAAATGAAAAGAAAATTATTAAATTGTCCTTGTATACGGTTCGCAAGCGTGAGTAATCCCACCGTTTATCCATATTCCATGACCTTATATAACTCGGGTAAGGTGTCACTTCCTCATGAGATATACCATAACATAACAATAACACCAACAGTCACATACATACTCCTAATCCCACAATAGGATCCCCTGTGTCGTGTGTATCAGGAACTACGAGCACCATGTAACATATAAACATTTGTCCCGTTGCGGGAATCGAACCCGCAACCTTTTACATCTCAGTCGGCTATTCGCCCGCCGTGTCACAGAGCTCGACAAATTGTATGACACTCTTCCTGTAACTCCGAGGGGCATCAATATTTACAACAACTTCATTCAAGATATGACAATGGAAAGTGTTCCATCCTGTGGAACGTTCAGCGCTAACTCTCAGGAAATCAGTGAAACGGCGATGTTTGCCAAACAACTTATCAAGGAGTTACGCGTGAGACATTATCATTCATTTTACTATTGATTTTTCAAAGAAGTAAGACAAGTTAATTAGTAGTAAAAGATATATAAGTATAGATAGATATATGTACATATAGATATATACGATGTTGAACTAAGCGTGTTCTAAATGTATTTTTTATGCGTGTTCTAAAAAACACGAATAAAAAATGGGACCCCATTCTGAGGTAGACCCACATACGGGAGACCACGCAGCTGTGGAATGACGCGAAGGGCAGGCGGAGGCGCCTCGCACGCGACCACCTGCGACCTTTTATATTCCTACAAAACTTAGTTAAATCACAGTTACAGACCGTTCATTGTAAGTTGGCACCTGCCATGGAGTATTTACAGGTGCCATCTTACGGTGAACGAGCCGGACCGTTCACCGTAAGTTGGCGCCTCCGCCTGCCATGGAGTATTTACAAGTGCCATCTTACGGTGAACGAGCTGTAGTCCCATCATAGTTGTAAAACATTAGATTAACTTATTTGTGTTTATCATCTGATCTAATTTCATTTCATATTTTAATTTACAATTCTATACAATTCAATTCAATTCAATTCATATTTTAATTTCATGTTGTCCATTTTGTAAATTTTATTTTAATTTGTGATATTTTGTGACATTAATTTTATATAATGTTATAATAATATCTCTGATTTATGTTTTATTGTATTAGTTTTAAGTCTTTGTGTTTTAATAGGTTTATATAGATTTAATGTTATGGGTGTAAATAACCTGAAATAAATGATTAATAATAATTGAGCGTCAGCGAGATTTTATATTTTTTGTGTAGATAGTTTTTTTTTAAAGAGTGATTCATAGCGTTTTTTTGGCACCAACGTGTATGTCTGATCTCGAATGAACAATTTATGATAGCGGCTAATATAATGTGGCGCCTGAAACGGTCGAGGCAATACATAGCAGGATACCAGCGTAACAGACTTGAAGGTACAAGCATCACAACCAGTCCTTGCAGGGTTGCGTGCTACATTAATCTACCTAGACCCTGGAAAAACTAACAGTTGAAAGGATTTGCATCTAAAACAGTTTTACTAAGCTTTTATATGCACAATAGTGTTATTTTGAATGCGATCGGATTAAAACCTATAAATAACACGCAATCCTGTAAAACGTCGCATGTGGCACGCTAAACGACACGCGAACTAGCGAGAACGCGACGAAGCAAGGAAGTGTATTCCACGGACTCGTGCCTCCGACGTCGCCAATCACAGCCACATTCCTGTCGAATTGTTTACCCACTATTAATACTCGGCTATTTCCATTCAACCTTTCAATCCGTTTCGTCTGGTTAATTTGAACGCGCTTTGAAATAAACTGGCATCTTTTTATATACGACATTGATTACCATCACCGAGACTTCAGGCCGCGTTTACACAGAGCAAAGGTTTAAACCATGTTATGGTCAACATGTAGTGTACCTAATGTCTCTAGGATACGGTAGGATAGGGAGTTTTGAGGTCGAGTGTAGTATCAAAATTAGCTGGGAAAAATAAAAATCCTAAGTACTGAGAAAACTCCTTCGTTCTATATCTATATAAATCTAAAATGGGGTCGCATGGTTTTGTGAGCATTTTTAGGGTTTGTAGGGGTTGTAAAGTTTTGAGAAGTCTCGCAAGGAGTTTTGAGACTGACAAAACGTTCTAACTTTGTCCCTGCCTCAGCTGGGAAAAACCCCCGATTCCCAAGAAATTCTGGTTTAAAATGTGGTTGTAGTGGTTTGTACGAGGTTTAAGGGGTTTCTCAGAGTTAAAGGGGTTGTATGAACTTTAGGGAGGTCGGGTAGGGTAACCCTTTGTTATTAGGAGTTTGAAGGGCTTTTTAGAGGTCTGTAGGAGTTAAAGGGCTTCTTAAGTTGTGTGAGTTTTAAAGGGTCATTTTATTAGGTATTTTTGGGGTTCCGCCATGAAAGTTTCCAAATACCAATATTGCACCCATACCGGTACAATTATCGAAGTTGTTGACCACTATGTCTAGTTGTGCCAGACGATTCAACTAGGAAGGTGTTGGACCTTCGATGATGAGGTTAGCCGAGAAATCCTACTCAGATGGGCAGCGTTCAGGAAACTACGACATAATCTTGACGTCACAGACACAGCAGAGCCTCAAGATGAAAGTGTGGTATCGGTGCATGTTGCCAGTGATGACTTACAGTACTGAGACGTGATTGGTAACTTTTAGCCGTACACAAGCTCAAAATCGCCACAGCGGCTATGCAAAGAGCTGTGGTCGGAGATTTGATACCTGTGCCTGACTCCGAAATGAAGAACCAAGAACCGGGATCACTGACTAGCTCTCAATATTAGCAAGTCGAAGTGGCAATGGGCAGGTCATATAGCTCACAGAACCGACAGCCGTTAGGTAATAAAGGTTCTCAAGTGGCAACCTCAGACCCGACGACGCAGAGTAGGAAGCTCTCGGTGGTAGAGCCAGGAGCCAGCAAACGTAAGTGGGGAGTTACAGGAAGGTATTGGAAGGTAGTTGGGAGTAGTTGGAGTTAGTGAGAGTTAGTCAGACGTAGTAAGATTTAGCACGACTCAGAGAAAGTTAGAAGGAAATAGTGAAAGCGAGTAAGAGTTAGTCGGAGTAAGAAGGAGTTAGTGGGCATTAGTAGGAGATGGAATCTCTTTTCCAGTTTCACAATATTTGGACAATGTTAAAAAAGATTTAATGTCCCCTTAGACAGAATTTTGCTTTCCCATATAGGCCATTTGCTAGGGCTTATGCAAAATCTAAAATACTTAGTACGAATGCACGCGGACGAAGTCGCGAGGGTTCGGCTAGTTTACGATTCATTCCTTTCCTGACTTCCAAAAAGCTAGGTGTGCTAAACCGTGCTAAACAGTAATTTACGCCGAATCAACGGCTATTGCTTTACAAAGCACAAGTTAGGCCGCACGTAGAATACTGTTCCCATCTATGGCACGGGGCACCCAAGTACCAGCTGCTTCATTTTGATTCCCTACAGAGAAGAGCCATTAGAATCATCGGTGACCCAAAACTCTCAGATACTCTAGAACCGCTTAGCCAACGCAGAGCCATCGGATCTCTTTGCGTGTTCTACCGCCTCTACAACGGGGAATGTTCCGACGAGCTTTTCGATCTCATCCCGGCATCGAGATTTTTCCATCGCTCTTTCCGACACCTTGACAAGGCTCATCCGCACATCATAGATCCCTGGGTTTCTCGAACGACTCGTTTCTCGAGATCATTTCTTCCCCATACCTACAAACTATGGAATGAGCTTCCATCTGAGGTTTTCCCGCTTGGTTACGACATGTGTCGCTTCAAGAAAAATGTTCATAAATTCCTCCAGGGTAGGCAGCGCATCGACAATACCTTGGGTGTTGCCGGTGTCTATAAGCGACGGTGACCACTTCACATCAGGTGGGCCGTATGCTAGATTGCCTATTTATTTCATAAAAAAAAAAAAAAAAAAAAAAACAGACTTAATTGATACCATCATCAGTGGCTGAAATATCTCAGGAATAGGAACTTTCGTGAAAGTAAACGGTTCTAGCTGCAATAATACTATTTGTTATATCATGCGCAGAGGCCTACATGGCATTATAAAACCTATCTTTTATTATTTTTCCACAATTTGTTTCACAAAGTAAGAGTTAGTATATATTATATGGCGAGGGCAGAATATTTCATGGTAATCCACTGCCTATAACCGCGTAGGAAAACAGTAATGTCACGGTAAAGCACACTAGTGACGTCACGGTATCTAGGTGTCTGCATCGAGATGCTATTACACCACTTAACCACGCTCTCTGCTCTTACATGCCATTACTATTACCTGAGTAGGGTTGCGTCGTGAACGTGATAGTGATATGTTCTGACGTTTTGAATGTTTGCAATATTTCGCTTGTGAACCGCCAAAATTTTTGATGCAACGGATGCAAACAACTATTGTACGAAATGACGTTTAAAACGAAAAATCTACTGCTAGGACACATTGAGCCCATTTTTTTTTGTAATTTTATTACTGAGCAATTAGATATTCGTGCCAAAGTTTACTTAGCCAATGATCGTATCAACAAACCGTTATCCGATAAGAAATAATTTTAAAAGACTACTAGCTAATTAGGTACCTACCTACTGTAGTCAGTGTTAGGAGCTGGCTGTAATCTGAAAATTGTAAGCATACGGACAACCCTGAAAGCGTGGGAACACCGTGGGCGGACGAGAATAAAATTCGCGAGCTAGTACTCGTAGGTAGTACCACTATATTCATATCGATGAGCTTGTGCGAACAGCTTTCAACTTGAAGATACCCTGTCACGGCCTCGCGGGCCCACAGCAACCGAATGATATCTTAAAATTAATTATCTGTCGGTTAATATTATGGTTGTCAACTTATTAATGCCTTTGTTTGATCAGGTTACGAGACAATTAATTTATGGAGTCGTGTGTATTACGACTTTAGCGCAGCTTAATTTTACGATCGTCGATACTCATGTTTATGATGGTGGCATTATCTCAATCATGTCGAGCTAGTATCACTAAATAGCCGTTAATTTGTATACTTACTAGATAAATAAATAATAATAATAAATAAATAAAAAATAACTAAATAAATAGCTGATACAAGGCTATGTTTGTTTTTAAAATGTGTGTTCACTTTGTCCGTGACCTTGCTTGCATCCGTTACATCAAGAACTTAGTCCTGGACTACCGACCCGAAATTGCAGACGTTCAAAACGTCTCAAAATAGCAGACATCATGTAGAAATTTGCGCTGTAAAATGTACTATTTCCTATTTAGAGCCCCCGAAATTGATAGAGACTTATAGATTTATAGTAATCCCGGACGTATGTGTGGGCTGGGTTGACAAGGGTGAAAGCTTAGAGCATTGCAGGCCTCCGTACCGCTCGATGGTAGAAAGTGGTCAACTGGCCCGAGGGCTGAACAGGCTGTGGGCTCAGTTGACGACGCTATTTAATCTTGTACCACAACTCGATTTGTTCCCACTCATTGGGTGTGAGCTATGCGTCACCAACTGTTATATTCTGTGTCCACGCGTGGGACGCACATTGACAATTTGTTACACGTCGGCGCGCGCGCATTCCGCCCAGATGCCAGGCGGACGTTTGTTTTCCTAATTCATTTAGAAATGTCGTTTTAGATTTGTGAGATAATTTCTTAATGACATGTTTGAGATAATTGTTACGTTGGAAGTTCTCATTGCACTACTTTGATTAAAAACTTATTGTTTCGTAATGCCGAGTGCGAGTTTTTTTAACTAAAGCTTATTTGTTTCTATCACATTGAAATTAATTGAATTTGAGATTAAATTAATTCCCTTTTGCGTGAAGTCAGTTATTATCGTCCCAAAATAATCTAGTAAGTGTATCACGCTCATCGTGTGCGTCCGCATTAACAGTACAAATGTCAGACTGAGCACGGGATGTGTAATATGGTCCTCACTTGCAGTTTATCTGTGGAATGGCCCGCCCGTGTGATACATTGCGTTGCATTGCATCAGGTGGGCTGCGGGTCAACGGTCAGTGTCAAAACCTACCTACGCTTTTTATAACATCGGAAATTGATATAATTTGAAACTGCAGAAGCCCTTTTTATCCTTGTCTATTTTATTTTCTCTTCTTTTACACCATATTCAGATACAAAGCAAAATTAAATACGAAATAGATCAAATAAATACCTAAACAGAACATCTGAACGAACAAGAATGGCATCGGAGTCGGTACTTGAGTGAATAGTAACAAAGCTCTTATCAGACAGACCAGAACGCATAAAAGAGCTCGATACAGTTGGCGACCAGCCGAGCTGCACCCCCCCTGCGATGGAGGCCCCCCTCCCCTTCAGGTTGAATCCTTTTCCGACGGTATCGAAACTATGAATAGATTGCAGTGCAGTAGAGCAGGTAGAGACGACAAAAAAGGTTTTTATTGTTTTTTTTTTAATTTTTTTTATTTTTTGTTATTTTTACAATTTTGGGAAAACTTACAGCTAAACACAAATATAATGAAACAATGGGTAAGTACTTAAAGGCTAATTACAAGTTTCATAGCAATGACATAACACTCGGAACTGCCCGATGCCAATTTTGTGAGCACTGATGACTGAGTGAGATGCTCCGGTCTAAGCTCTCTGTCCTGCAGTGTACATACGTGTACATGTGAATTTGCTGCAACAAAATGGAAAAGGAACTCTATCAGTTATACGTCATACGTGAACGTCCTTACTTCACAAAATTTTTTTTTTTTGGTTTTCGGTTATAAAATGAATATACAACATTTTCATAAAGTACCCCATGTTCCCGACTTTACATAGAGCCGGTGTGTGCCGGAGCTCGCCAGTGGGTGCAATGTGCATTGTGCCGCGGTGCGCGGTGCGGAATACATCGTGCGTTGTACCTAATGCGCGTTGCGCGGTGCAGAATACATCGTGCATTGTTCGCGGTGCGCGGTGCGCGGTGCGGAATACATCGTGCATTGTGTCCGGCCGCGTGCGTCTCCCGACAATGCATTATTACAGTGTATGCGGGTGGGGCTGAGCCTGAAGGAGCTACGCTTAGAGGGTGGCACAATAGCATGCACCTACCATCAATTATATTGATTAATTCAAAATATGTCGGCTAAGCGGGACATCCGCTAGCTTATTACGTATCTTGCAATAGCAATGCGATACCAAAAATTGCGCGAGAATTGCGCGATTGTCGCATCCAAATTGCAAATTTGTATTACGTATCAGCGATGCGTAATACGAATTTGCAATTTGGATGCGATAATCGCGCAATTTTTGGTATCGCATTAATATTGCAAGATACGTAATAAGCTAGCAGATCGTTATGTTTATACAATTCCAGTACTTATTTATTTTCTAGGTAAATGCAACATTATACTTACTACAAATAAATTTGTTGAGTTTTTTTTTCTGTAAAAGCTTTTGTAAAATGACACCTGTCACGTGTCTGATGATGATGATGTTGGAATTTAATAAGCACCGTGGGCTGATCAAAATGAGACCAAACACTGCTGGTTTACTATTAACTATCGAGGAGTTCCGTTGTCCAATGTCCGTCCAATACGTTGTCCGTGTTCCGTCTCAATCATCTCCTCGTTCTCAACTTGTCACCATATATTACCGGCACCCTTTTATCATCGTGATCAATCTGTTTGTAGCAACTAGTAAGTTTTGTTTTATATATCGTACTAAGTAGAATCTTTTGTTAATTTTAAGCTGTGTAGACCTTTTTTGGCCTTAATTTTGTTAATGTTAAACATATATAATATTGTATAAATCGCTGTTGGTTTACCAGAATAAATAAAATAAAATAAAATAAATAATATTGTATTGTCATCGAAACTTGACATGTAAGAAAAATTTCAGCTCAAACGAACGCTGGTTGATAATTGAGTTGCAAGATTTGACGGACACACATAAAAGTTTTGAAAAATACAACATTCTGTTGTATGATATTATATAATTGAGCTTTGTGTGTCTTCGTCGTCCGTTCGCTTTCATTTTCGATGGACAGAGAGACGTAGAGTATCGTTCTAAGATGGTTCCAAGAGCCACTACATAAAGATAATATGTATATAGAAGGATCGAAGATAAAATCGACCAATTTAAAAGTTTGTGCGTCGATTCTTAGAACGTTCTAGTTTTTCTGTTTATTCACATCAAGGTGTTTACAAAGCGCAAATATTTGATCGCGTTCGGGATTCAAAGTTCAAAGAATTGAATTACAAGGCGAAAATAGCCGCTTAATAACTTGTTTAAATCATGTGATGCTTTTTGTGTTTTGCTTTTTGGCATCTGATCATAATATAATCAAATATAATATAATACATTTAACCTTTTAGAGTACCTAGGTCAAAGTTCCTTAAAGCTATTCATTTAGCCCGCCTGTTGATGTGTGTTGCAAGTGATTAAGTCGTTGCGGCCATTTTACAGCGTCCGGTCTGTGCATTGCTATGAGAGGGACCAGATGGCGCGTCTCCTCACCGCGCGGTGTGAACACTCTATCAGCTGCGAGGATGATAGCTAGCTGGCTGTCTGCTGTGTATGCTCAGTGTCTCCTCACCGCGCGGTGTGAACACTCTATCAGCTGCGAGGATGATAGCTAGCTGGCTGTCTGCTGTGTATGCTCAGTGTCTCCTCACCGCGCGGTGTGAACACTCTATCAGCTGCGAGGATGATAGCTAGCTGGCTGTCTGCTGTGTATGCTCAGTGTCTCCTCACCACGCGGTGTGAACACTCTATCAGCTGCGAGGATGACAGCTAGCTGGCTGTCTGCTGTGTATGCTCAGTGTCTCCTCACCACGCGGTGTGAACACTCTATCAGCTGCGAGGATGACAGCTGGCTGGCTGTCTGCTGTGTATGCTCAGTGTCTCCTCACCACGCGGTGTGAACACTCTATCAGCTGCGAGGATGACAGCTGGCTGGCAGTCTGCTGTGTATGCTCAGTGTCTCCTCACCGCGCGGTGTGAACACTCTATCAGCTGCGAGGATGACAGCTGGCTGGCAGTCTGCTGTGTATGCTCAGTGTCTCCTCACCGCGCGGTGTGAACACTCTATCAGCTGCGAGGATGACAGCTGGCTGGCTGTCTGCTGTGTATGCTCAGTGTCTCCTCACCGCGCGGTGTGAACACTCTATCAGCTGCGAGGATGACAGCTGGCTGGCTGTCTGCTGTGTATGCTCAGTGTCTCCTCACCGCGCGGTGTGAACACTCTATCAGCTGCGAGGATGACAGCTGGCTGGCTGTCTGCTGTGTATGCTCAGTGTCTCCTCACCACGCGGTGTGAACACTCTATCAGCTGTGAGGATGACAGCTGGCTAGCTGTCTGCTGTGTATGCTCAGTGTCTCCGGTCACGCTCAATGTCTTGAATGAAGCAAATCAAGTGGAAATTATTGATGGATACGTAAAAGATGTATATTTTCTGTTTGTGATTTGTTTTGTGCTAAGACTGTTAGAAAAACGTTTATTGCCAGACAGTATAATAGGAAACCATGCTTTATTCAAGCAAAATAGAAAATTGAGGTTCCCACAAAACAGAAAAGAAAATCGTAATTTGTAATTTGAACCTTTACAAATCGCCTTCTGATAAATATTCGGTTTATTAAGGAATAGGTACAGCGGCCTCACCACACGAAGCTCATTACTAGCTCGTAGCTACTATACATACCTACATCTGTATACTCCACTCGTAAAAGTTGAACAGCAGTATAACGGCGAGTGCTCTATAGCCACCGACAGAGGCCAGTTTCGTGCTCTCGGTGCCGGCGATTGCCAACGGTAGCTTTGTCATTACAATTTTCACAGAGTGGTCGTGGTCGTCACTTCAGGGCTGTGGCTCGCTTTACAATCCCTTGTCATTGGTCGAACCCCGTTTCGGCGGGCTAAGGTTGGCCTGCGACGCAGGAGGTTGCGGTTTCGATTCCCACCTCGGAACAAATATTTGTGCAATCGCAGATATTTGTTCAGGGTAATATAATAATATCTATGGATATTTTCTGGCTATACGTGTATATATGGCTATATTATAACTCTGGGTATTTTCTATGTATAATCAAAAATATCTATCTATGTAATATATTGAATTAAGTATATCACATATATATTACCCATAACACAAGCTCTGCTTAGCTTTTGGCTAGATAAAGTTGTGTGGACTGTCCAGAATTATTTATTTTATTTATTTATTGTCTTCCAATGCAGCCTTCTTGGTGTAATCCTAATAGGTGGACGATCCATTGCAGTCTTATTTGGTCTCTTTCTCATCAGATCTGTCCCGAGCAACAAAGCGAAATAATGACGAAATCAAAGTTTACAGCTTCAAATGATTCATAATAAATTGTGATAATGTTGAAACATTGCCATATTTCAACAAAGTAGGAATCGTACTCAAGAGATTATCTTGCTCGAGTGAGCCTAATGGCCAGTAATATAATTTGTCATTCTTTGTAGTAAGTAGAGCTTTTACCAGAGATGCTTTGTCAAAGATCCTTTCAAATATCGACACGAAAAAGGCACAGGTACCCGACAACATGTCTCAGTTTTTTTTTAATAATTTTAATAGGGTTCGTTCATAAACTTAGATTTCCACTACAACTAGGTACTCGTAACTTTACACCTCGCGAAGTCTTGAGAAACGAGAGCAGAGACGCAGACAACTTAGCAGTTACTATAGCTCATCTAACTGCCTATTTGCTAATCTGTGTCGCAGTGTCGCCGCCCACGTCTCCGCCCGCCCTTCCCAGACAATTATTGTTTTACGAGCCATCTCATGTCCGCACTAAAATCGATCTATGTCCTTTATGGCAACTATTAGGAACCTTTTACCATTGCTATATTGAAATAACACCAAATCTTGATGGATGGGGTGGAATACCACTCCTTGGTACCTACTGGATACTGGATATTTACAATAATCAGCATTCATTCAATATACGACATGAATGAATGCATTCATTCATTATTCATTTATTAATGTGTCTTTGTTATGTCTGTGTGTAATTATGCGCTATCAGCCTGAAATAAATGAATTTGAATATTGAATGATAACCGATCCCTTAGGAAAAGGTTACGGATCTCTGTTACCATTGCTGAGCCTCAAAGGTCAGTTTTATCGATAAACTGACCTACGAGGTTCAAAAGTGGTTAAGCTATAAGTGAATCTAAATTCCTTAAACCACTATTCATTTAATTATCGGTAAATGGCGCAATACGATTTTATCGGCAACAATTTTAATTTATGTGATCGTTTATCGCTCGCTTTTTATTGCTTGTTTAATTCGTTTATAAGTGTTCCTTCGTTCGTCCTGAATGTCGTCGGTGTCTATAACTTTCTTGGAAACCCATTCCTCGGGTTCTTCCATACACCCCGAGGTCGACAAGGCAACCGATAAATAGCTGTTAATTAAATCATCCAGTACGGATGACTTTATTAACAGCTATTTGTAGGTTTACCTATTTAAAAATATTCAGGCAGTAGATGATTCCAAGGACTGATTGAATTAACTGCGGGGTATCATAGTAACTCTTACACAGTCTGTGTAGCTAGGAGCAGCGTCAATGTCCCGAGTCACAGAAGCTGATGTCTGGTAGATATTAAATGAGCGGCGACTGTACTCGTATAATATCGCAATAACAGCCATATTAGCATTTTGGCAAAACGAGCGGAACGGTGTGCTCTGCTGCTCGTCCGGTGAAAGAAGATCATAGAGCTGGGAACATTTGTGATGGTCATTGCAGGACTGGATTATATCCGCAGGATTAGTGCGGCATGGTGTGTCATACATAACGTGACCATACGTCCCGATTTGAGCGGGACAGTCCCGGTTTCAGGCAGTCTGTCCCGGTGTCCCCAGCAAAGCCAACATAGTCCCGGTTTTGCAAGCAGACCCAATGTACTAAGTTACAAACGTATATAAAAACAAGACCCGATATTTTTTAAAAATTTGTTCAGCCGACAAATTCAAAAATACGACTTAGAAGTCACGCCACTACTGTGGGCTTAGTGACGCCAAGTCTTAGTGACGCTTAGGGCCTCTTTCACAATCTTCAAGTAAAGTGTTGATTAGTTACTTTCTAGATAACGCTACTCAACAAGTAAAAGTAACGATTAACTTTTATCAGTTTCACAAAAGAAAACGAAGTTCCGATTAGCAACTCGCTGGTTAAATGAATGATTTAGAAATCATTCAATATAATCGTTCAATAGTCGCGGTTCACAAAGTCAAATATCACGTTACAAGTTACTAGTTGTCAGTTTTGCGTCATCTGTGAGTATTTAGCTAAGCTTAGCTACTGTTTACCTACTAAAAAGCTGGTGGTAATTTTCTTTTCAAGTTATATAATATGTTATATTTTTTGTAAATAATAGAATGCATTTTTAGATAGGTGGAAGTTGGCTAAAATATCATAGCTATTCATAAAGTTCAGCATAATAATCAACATGAACAGTACTTATACCATACCTACATAAATATACCTACTGAAAACACAAACTCTTGAAATTCTTTGTACTGAAGCATGTAATGCCACTATCGCCGCAACAGAGACAAACTTGTGGGCGAAGTCAAAGCTTCATATGGGCCCTGGGCCCACTGTGTACGAAAATCTACCTGAGACTGTCATAAACATCTGCCATCAATTTACTTTGTTTCAAATCATGGCCAGTCGATCAGACTTTGTACAGCTTCGAAGAATTTATTGAGGCATACCTACTCATCATCATCCTGTTGAATACATAAAGTAATTATTACTTATTTGCTTTGAAAATTTATTTTGTTAATTTACTATGTTATCTAAAATTAATGTTATTGCTCTAACGTCATTTATTACATTAAACATTGATTTATGCGATACAACAAAATATAAATACGTAACTTTTATTACCAATAAAATAAGACTGATAAATCAAATGAAATATAACTATTTTTAACTATTTTTAACTATTAATCTATTTGGATAATTGAAACCGTTTAATAATTATACAGAACACCAGACGAAATTTTACTTTACTCGTCAAATAACCGTGCTAATCGGCAGATGAAGTGACAAGTAAGTTACAGGCTACTTTAATTCCTGGTTAGTGCTATTCAGCGGTGGTGAAACCTGTATGCACAGTTACTGGGGAGTTTAACTGGCAGTTAGCCTACTCAAGACTTTACTTGGAGGTCGTGAACGAGGCCCTTAGTCATGCCAACTTAACTATTTTGTGTTTAGAGCTTATTTTATGTTATTCTATCTTATATAACAAAATTACATGAAAACAAAAAAAAAAAAACGCATATGTGTCCCGGTCTGACAAAATAAATAAATGGTCACGTTAGTCATACATCACACCTCGGTGAGAAGTGGGAGCTTTTATATGTAAAGTTATAATTGTTTATATGCATACTAGTTACCAGTTATGACTTACGGAGCTGAAACGTGGACACTCACTGTAGGACGGGTCCATAAACTTAAAGTCGCTCAGCGAGCTATGGAGAGGGCTATGCTTGGAGTCTCCCTGAGGGATAAGATCCGAAACGAGGTTATCCGACAGAGAACCAAAGTTCTAGACATAGCCCAGAGGATTAGCAAGCTGAAGTGGCAGTGGGCCGGTCATATCTGCAGAAGAACCGATAATCGGTGGAGTAAACGAGTTCTTGAGTGGAGACCGCGTCTGGGCAAACGTAGTGTAGGACACCCTCTGGCTAGGTGGAGCGACGACTTGCGCGGGGTGGCTGGCGGAAACTGGATGAGGAGAGCCGAAAACCGGGCTCAGTGGCGTGCTATGGGAGAAACCTATGTCCAGCAGTGGACTGCAGTAGGTTGATGATGATGATGATGATGATGATGATGATGATGATGATGATGATGATGATACTAGTAACACTGTCTTGCATAATATGAAAGGAAAATTTTCAAAGACAGGATATAATCACATCCGCATTCTTGCAAAGAAATTGACAATCATTGAACGAAAGCTTTAGGAAACACGCAGCTTCCTTTGTAGCTCTATGGTTATGCCATTAGGGACATTAGCACTTGAGACATCGCGGCTTCTGTAAGACAAGTGTTTGTATGTCTAATTGTTTTGTCCTCATTAGAAGCCTTACAAGGACAACAACAGAAAATGTACCTGTGGAATGTTATTGATATTCTGTTGGAAGTTCACAAGGAGCGTTGTAAACGCTTCATAATTAACGTTTTGTTATTTAGAAATAATAATAATAATAATAAATAAATAATGCTGGACAAGTTCACACAACATTATCTAGCCCCAAGCACATAACACCCATAACACAAGCTCTGGCTTACCAGAGCTTGTGTTATGGGTACTAGATAACTGATATACTTAATATAATACAATACATAGATAGATATTTTTTATTATACATAGAAATGAAAAACCTCTCAACATAAAAGTTCAGGTATTGGTATTGATATATTAATCATAAATTATTTCGGAAAGTATTTTCTGTTTGTTTGTGTTTTCGTCACATGGTATCAGTTTATATGTGTCAGCGGGTCCAGTACGCCCGACAGTGGGCCGCATCCCACGCCGCGCCGGGATGTGTTGTCTCAGACATCAAGCAGACGCCGGCGCCGCGGCAACACCACTCAGACTCTAAACGCCGCGGATCTATAATAACATCAAGGCATGTTTATCCATTCTTGTGAGATTCGTTTGTTGAATTCTGTTGAATTTCTGTATTTCATAGTAATTTTTTCGTAAGTTATTTTGGGAATGTTTGTTGAAACAGTAAATTGATTCGTTGTTTTTTACGCGTATGCTTTTAACCGTACATTATGAACGACCGAGAACAATGCTGTTTAGTTCTCTTCGAAAGTCCATCAGGCAGCCTCGGTAAGTGAATGATACAAAAGCAATCTGTATCAGCAACACTCCATTAAACTATCAAATAGATAGTTCCCTCATGCATTATGCTGCAGGCGCAGTCGCCGGAGCGCTACGCTAGGATCACGCAGCTGCAGGCTCGGGCACATTTGTGTACAAAGCGGGTACCGCAGAATGGGCATGGAGGTACTAGGACCTCGCCGGATCTTTCAACACAGGTTAAAAGACCCTTTTCAGAGCCAACATACTTCATCTTGGTCAATGTCAAAACTGTCGACGCATTGTGTGTGATACTGTTGGAGTAATAGTCGCCTTTTTTTAAGATGGTTACATTTAATGTTGAAATATACAATACTTGTGACTATCTACCGTGGCATATCGGTACAAAGTGGCTCTTTGTTTGTAGCAGTGTGCGTGTTAATGCCGGTAAGGCCGATATCTACCGTGGCATATCGGTACAAAGTGGCTCTTTGTTTGTAGCAGTGTGCGTGTTAATGCCGGTAAGGCCGATGGAGAGGTTACACAAATACGCTTTCTACTTGAATGCAGCGTCGCTGCAGGCGGGGAAAGCGGCCGCAGGGCTGTCGACAGATGGCTAGTACGAGTACATCGACTTTTTTACGACCGTGATTTGTATGGTTAGCATACAGTCGTTTTGAGCAAGCTGATAGTACATGTGAGTGTTGTTCTTAAAAGCTCATCAGGGTAACTATCACTTGGTATTGTGTTGTGTGGTTCAACTCTAGTACCATCCCTCTCACTCATCTGAACCGCGAACCTTCGTCGAAGCTCGGTTTCAGCTCGGCACTCGCAAAAACACCTTTCTCCTCCGCGTAGCCGAGTTAGACCCTTTGTGCTGTACTTAAGTAGTGGCTATTTGATCCCGCCACAGACTGACTAACAGTCACTATCACACACTCTCTCACTACGGACCTCCATTAAGGCAACACTAAACGGAGATCTGATAATGTCAATCTTAATAGACGTTAAATCACTGCCTTTTGTTTTATTGCAAATTTTCTTCGTGTGTTACGAAGGTTGAACAAACGTTTGTACTAGTACGTACTTTGCTTTTCTACGGTTATGTAAATGAGTGTTAAGTATCTGTTTCTAAAGAAAGGCGTCAACTAAAGCCACAGTTGGCACTTTTTTCTGACATTACCCTCTCGAAGAATACGGTCTCCAAAAATTAAATTAATAGAATCCGGATTAAGTAGGTACTTATTTACTTTTCGCTTTTGGGATGAATTAAGGAAGCACTCGGTTTGAAGAGCCATCATGGGCTGACTTATGTCACTACCTATCTTAAACATAACCCAGATAATATCAAAGATAATGTCCTGCTGAAAACTATAAGAATATAGCACTCAAATAATTATTTCAATAAACGAAAGGTGTCAAGTTCAGGAGGTTCTTCGGACGCCTGACACGAGACACCACGCAGGGGCAGTTACGACATACGTCACCGTCTACACGTGTGCATTAAAATATAATACCTACAGTATTTTTTACGAGTAGGTATATTAGTTTTTAAGGTATTTATGCTGCTATGGGTTTATTGTTTAGGTTTAGTACATTTCTCAATAAGCCTGAAATAAGATATTGATTGATTGATTGAAACAGCGTCTATTTAAAATAACACAAAACCTCAGGCCTAAATCTAATAGATCTGTTAGATTGAAGAAAACTTCAAAAAGCTTTATGTGTGTGTCCGTAAAATTGTATGATAAAATTCCTATTGACATCAGAAATAAGACTGACATTGAATTCTTTAATTATATTAAAAAACAATTATTGCATAAAAGCTACTTTAAGATGGCCGACAAAGATATTTTTTGTGATGACTTGTTATGAGTGTTTATATTGATTTTGTTTAAAATTCCTATGAATTTATGTTTACAATATGACAAGCCGTTTAGCTAAATCTATTAATTATCTATTTAAATTCTATTGACATGTACTATCCTCAGTGTTTTATGAGATTTGTTTTGCATTATATTGTTATATTTATAATTTTAAATTGTAAAATGTTCCTAGGTACTTGAAAACTGTGTGAAACTGACATATTATTATCTAAGTGCATGTAACATGTCTAAAGATGAAATAAATGACTATATGACTATAATAGTTTTTTTAATTCTCATTATATGAGGTAGCTGTAACTTTTAATGTCCTGAATATTTCTGATCGGCAACAAAGCGTCGCATGGCAAAACAGTCTCCTTGGGAAGTAGATAGCCGCCATCGCGTCGCGTCGCGTCGCTTGCTTTCCTTTGTGACGATGTATTGCGAGCTCAGACTCGGCAGTTATTGAATTAGCGATCTATCGAATAAGTGGCATGTCGGCTGCATGATGCGATTACCGCGACGCGACTCAGGCATGGCTCATTATTGTCTACGTTGGATGGGAGGGGCACTTACTGTCGAGTAGCGAAGCTTTGCGCTCCAAGGAGTTTCTCCGCTTACAGTACGTACAAAGTATCTTAAAAATATCTTAATACTAATGCCATAAATGACAAAGTTACAATATTTGGATGTTTGAATATTTGTTACTCAATCAGGCTGAAGCGGCTTAACCGATTTCGATGAAATTTGGGGTACACAGATAGATTGTGACCTGGGTTAAGCTATAGGCTACTTATTATTTTGGTAAAACGGAGCGAAGCTGCAGAACACAAGTTTCTAAAATATTCTGGTAAAACGAAACCCTTGGTGCATGAGTCCGGCGCACAAGCCTTACCGTAGCAGAACCAGAACACCTCGAAGCTCATACAGGACTTTGACTACCTATATAATTTACGTTTCGGCAATTAAGATGGCAAGTACGCAACGGGCATAAAAAACATACAGGGTACCTAACCTAAAATCAAAAATCAAATCCAAATTTAAAAAATGATTAATATTCCAATTTTTTTTATTTATTTAATAATTGCCAGTATTTGCTGCTCCACACTTTTTAATGAGACATCCTTGAAATGGGATATGTTTAGGACAACTTGCAACTTAAGTCCGAGCATACTTTCACTTTCTAGGAATATTCCTTTACTGTAGGTACAAGTTACTGTACAAGGTCTGTCTGTGAAATTCTCCCTCTTGTTATCAGAACCGCGAAATCTCTTCATATCTTCCAAACGCTCAATCACTTTTTGCCCGTTCGCTGTGTTACTAACTTAATATGTCCTATATGTGTGTAGTTACATTATACTATTCTTAAGTCCAACGTATGTATGCATAGAGTATGTATAATACTTTACTAAATTTCCACTAAGTACATGCTTTATCGTCGTTCTAATCAATTCCAGTCCATCCCATCCCAAGGTTGTCTGGAAGAGATTGCTTCAGCGATAAGAACGCCTATACGAGATTTGAATGTGCAAAACAGTTGTCTATATAATTTGTACATGGGTTTGTTCTCGTGTGAATCTGGCCATATTTTGTCACCTACCTACATACTGTAGAGCCAAAACGTACGTTCGGTACTCCCATGCGATGCGAATCGCTTTATTCCGGTTGGGTAACGACGGATTTGTCTTTTATTGTAGAAGACGTAATATTTATTATGTTGTTTTTTTTTTAGTAATATATCCGACGGTTTAGTATTTAGTTTATTCTTAGATTCAAACTAATCCTAACTAACTAGTTTAGTAGTAGTAGAGCTTTTTTGTGAAAGAGTTCGTCCGGGGAAGTACTACCACCATACCTATTTCTGCCGCAAAGCAGTAGTGCTCGCATTGCTGTGTTCCGGTTTGAAGGGTAAGGGTGCCGGTGAAATTACAGGCACATGAGTCTTTTCATCTTTATGTCTCAGGGTGGCGGGCGCAGTGCAATGCCACATAGGGCGCGTCCTAGGTGGACGTGACCTATGAGGTAATGCACTATTCATAGGCAGAGGTTACCGCTTAACATCAGGTGGGCCATCTGCTTGCTCCGCCATTCCAGTAGTATAAAAAAAAAAAAAACTCTTTACCTATCAACCTACTCTTCCTTTTTCATTTGATATAAATATAAATAGTACTAATGACTAATAACTAGGTACTTAAAAAATATTAAAATGATTACCATTGATATAATTTGAGAATAACTGTCGAGGAGTCGTCTTTCCCAAATAATTTAATGTTTACCCATTTCAGGTCTTCAGAGACTCTAATTGTTTCATCAGACCAATTATTATCTAGCCATAAGTACTTACCTTCTAAATCTGAATAGTACCTATATTCTAAAATTAAGCATTGTTTGAAATAAGTTTAGCGAACCATGATTGCCTATTCCAGAGTTGCATCCCGCGGGAGGGTCAGTCCCCCTGTACTATACTCTCCCTTGACTTCGTGACTGCCTCTTTGTGTGCAAATAATGAATAACTAGAGGGTGTCGCACAATGCCAATCTCACACTGGGACACTTCATAAACACAGTGTAATCATTTTAAATCTGGCGTCACACGAGGGCTACACCCTCCCATAGCTGGTTCCACTTTATATGCAGATGTTGCCGATTTAATGTTGGTTGTGCAAAGCTCAGCGACCTCCACTCAGGTCTAGTAGCACTACCCTTGCACTTTTGTGAATTAAAGTTAATTATGAAGTTGAAAGGTATATAAATTGTGCACTAGTTTAGTTCTACAATAATTTCATTAAATTTATTTTCAATTTAAATTAGTTGATCAATATATCATCGAAACAAGGAGAGGGAAACAAATCATCCCTTTCTAGCAGTAAGCCGTATCCAGTGTCCACCTTCTATGTTAAGAGTGAAAGTAGCAGTGGAGAGCTTAGCGGGGATGCAGGTCCTCGCGCACGGAGACACCTCGAGCCGCTGCAGGAGCTGGTACAGCATCACCTTCACCTCGCAGAGCGCGAAGCGGGAGCCTGCAACATGCCTTTATATCAGTTCTAAATTACTTTAATAGTAAAACTAGCGACGCGGTCCCCGCTATGCAACGTCCTTTGTCAAAATGGTGTTATACACCACTATCTTGGTAATCACCACAGGAAGTAAACTTTCCTTGCTGGTTCATTATAATGGACGCAGCTTGCTCTGTCAGACAGGGAAGGAGGAAAATCTTCAGAAAAGTTGTTACCAATACAATTCCTAGGGCCGGATCCGAAAGGCATGTAAGTGAACGGCTTGATGATGTGTTTGTTCTGTTCTGAGAAGCGCTCGGGGTCAAACCTCTCGGGGTCCGGGAAGTACGCGGGGTCGCGGTGGATAGCCCAAACGGGGATAGCGACCGACTCGCCTTTGCGGACCTGTAACATAGGACTGACATTACGCATGTTTCCCTCCTGGCTCCGAGCCACCATTGCCACTTCATGGTGCCACTAGTTTGGGTCCTAAATACGGGTAGTATCGTGTGCTCGATGGTAAACCGTCCTAGACAGAATAAATAAGTAGTGTTCTAGGCAACTTACAATAAAATCGCTCTGCGCTTTCTCGTAAGGCTTTCCTAGATTGTAGTCCTTCAGACAAATTCTGCCTAGACCACTAACCGGCGGCCACAGCCTCAGAACCTCTGAAACAAGTTATATTGATGATGTCATTAAATGTAACCTCGTCTATCTAAAACTAATGTGATGGGATCTCGGTAGTTGACTTTCTGTTGTCTTTTTTCGTTCATACATATATACTTAGATAGATTATCTAAGCATATATATAGTATGTTCAGTTTTCGAGGATTTTAGCAGCTGTGTCAGCATTTGCACGCCGGCAGCGGCCAAACATATTGTGTCTTACTCCTATTTTTACCATCAATTTGTACATATGTTTAAGCAAATAAATTATCTTTATATTTATCTTTATTAGGTTTTATCTATGGTGACAGTTGTCATTCACGAAGATTTTTTAAATCATTTATGATGACAGCTATCATTCACAAGGATTTTTTAAATAATTTATTTATCTTTGTTCATTTATTTTTGTGTTCTGTGTTTGTTGGTAAATGGTGAACAAATGCACTTTTATTAATATTCAGAGCATATAGAGCAGACTATAATGAGATAAGATAATATTTATTTCTGTAACTTAATGTAACATAGTAATATCCATAGTTGAGACCACCTTTTAAGTATAAAATACCTGTGCTAGGTGGTCTCGCTCTTCCGTATCATAGCTTTAGTTTTGTTACAAATAAAACATTTTTACATCTACCTTAAAAAGTAAATGCAAGAAAAATTCTATTAAAACAAAAACAAGTAAAATTTGGTATGTGTGTATATTCGTGTGTGAGTGTGTGTGTGTGTGTGTGTGTGTGTATGTGTGTGTGTGTGCGTACATGCAGGTGTGAATGTGTTGTATTTTAGAAGGGTATGCGTAGTTGAGTGTTCGTAGGTATGTTGGTGTGAGAGTATATATTGCGAGTGAGTGTAGTGTTTGTGTGCGAGCGTAATATGTATTTGTGTGAGTGTAATGAGTGTTCATGTGATTGTAACGCGTATTCGAGTGAGTGTAGTGTATGTTTATGGGTGGATTGATCCTGCAAAAAGTCAGTCTCATATAACTGGTTATTGCAGAATTAACACAACGAGTGAGGATGTACACATCGAGCACGGAGGCTGCAATGCTCAAAGGGATGTAAGTAGGTAAAGGTGTTTAAGTGTGTATAAAGAAGAAAAGTTGAAGGGTTTTGCCTATATCAAAAAACCAGTTAAATAATTTTCCCTAAAAGTGCTTCAATTTCGTCGTAACTTAATTGCAGTAGCCATTTTGATAGTGTTTCCTTGCAATTATGTGTATTAACGAGTAGTGGGTGAATATTGATTTTCTTATTTATTTGATTATATAAGTGAGTAGATTGACAAGTATATTGCCGCGATGCATAAGTTGTTTTTACATGTACTTTCTTAGATACAATATCTTTTCTTCTTCTCTCCAGTTTCGTAGGGTCAAATTCTAGTGTATTATGATATTTCAATACCGAAAAAAGGACATATAGTTTTCTTACTGTTAGTAATTGTGAGTTCGAGTAGAGTATATCTGTAGGGTATCTATAAGGCTTTGAGAACATAACTTTAAGAAGTGACCTCTGAGCTCTTTCCAGATCCAAGAATTTCGTTTTTGTAGCACCACCCCCACAGAAGGTCATGTGGAGCTACGTGTCTTAGGTTTTTGAAAATGCACATTAGTTTCCTAGTCCTGCTCATGAGCAGTTCTAGATGTGCGTGCCATGACAGTCGTTTGTCTATCATAATCCCTAGATATTTAGTTTTTAACGTCAATCCAGGAGCGTCCGGTGAAGACGATAGCTGTGTCATCTGCATAAGAAAATATATTGCCATCCTTTAGTGTTAGGTCACAGAGATCATTTATGTAAGCTAGAAACAAAGTAGGTCCCAACACACTCCCCTGAGGGACCCCATAACTTATAGACACCTCATCACTGATAACCTCACCAATTTTAACCCTCTGCGTTTGCTCGTGAATCAAGTTTCTGAATAACTCACTCATATATCTCAATAGACTCAGAGCATATATTTGATACGAATGCATCATCCAGCCGATTGGCATTCTAGCAGGGGTTTTTAGGGGCATTTTATCCACTGTATTACATTTAGAAGGTATTGTACCTTCTTCTTCCAGTAACAGTATCTAAAGGTACTGTTGCTCACCATGCCCTTCATTTACCCTACAATACAATTTACAAGGATGTGCCAAACAGCCTTACCAGAAACCACCATGTCCATATAAGTCATGTTCTGTATAGAGCTGTAGTCGAACTTTCCGCCGCTCTTCTCATCATTCTCCCGGATCTCCTGCACCAGCCGCTCCTGAACGTCAGGGTTAACAGCCAGCTCGTGGAGGAGAAAGGACATGGTGGAGGACACCGTCTCAAAGCCAGCCAGGAAGAACAGGAACGCTTGAGAGACCAGGTCTTCATCGGACCAGGCTGGAAAATTATTTAGGATTTTTTTTACTGTTACAATAGTGTTAATAGCAAAAAACTATGCGTTTTCATTGTTAACATCGTTCTCCCACTCCTATCGTCTTATTTTATTTTATTAATCTGGATTCACAGTTATCTTATAGTTAGTTATAAGCCATACAATATATGTTATTCCGAAACCAATTAGAATCCTCATTTTGTATTCGGTTCGTTTACAAGGTACGCTTGCAAGGTCCACAAAAACGGCAGGAAAGCCGGATAAGGTAGATCAGAACTTTACATAGGTAAATTAAGTACCTACATTAGTTTGAATAAAGCGGTATAGAGAGTAGTAGAGTAGTAGTTTTAGTAGTACTAGAGCTTTTTTGTGAAAGAGTTCGTCCGGGGAAGTAACTACCCTACCACCATACCTATTTCTGCCGCAAAGCACTAGTGCTCGCATTGCTTTTCAATAATAATTGCTTTGCGGTTTGAAGGGTAAGGGTGCCGGTGAAATTACAGGCACATGAGACTTTACATCTTTATGTCTCAGGGGGGCGGGCGCAGTGCGATGCCACATAGGGCGCGTCCTAGGTGGACGTGACCTATGAGGTAATATACTGTTCATAGGCAGAGGTTACCGCTTAACATCAGGTGGGCCATCAGCTTGTTCCGTCATTCAAGTAGTATATAAAAAAAAAACAATATTCTTACAAAAACAATATAAGTAAGCCTTGTTGTTGGTTAGTCATCCTCATTATCAGCCACATCTACTGATGCAAATGGATTGTCACCACAAACAGTGTTAACCTACCTCCCACCACCATCGACTTACCTTTTCTAATAAATTAATAGGTCACTTACTTCTGTTCACAGTCATCTTTCCAATATCAGATTCTTCCACAGTGGAGAACCCAGCGTCAGCATCTTTTGTCTCCGTAGTGTCGTGTTTTAAAGCTCCTGGAAATTGGAAAACAAGTAAACCCCCAATCTAATAATAAAATAATAAAATAATACTATACCTGGGGATCGATTTTTGAAAGTCAGCGAGTGACTAGAAGTCAGCAAAATGATTATTAGTCACCGATTTCCAAAAGTTCGTATTTTTGGAAATCACCGCTGACTAAAATTGTCATGCTATGATATCAATACGAGTGCCTCTACCCACTCGATTTGAAATCACTCCGTGACTGTTTTGGCACTGACATTTATGAATAGTATTTACTCAATTTTACTCTTTATCTTGTGGCTTTCCTATTCCACCCACACATAATTATTATCTATGGTCCGAACGTAGTACACTGTTTTGTCTGTGGTGAGTGGTACCATGGACTTAGTATAGTGGAACAGACAAACTAATAATGGACAGATACGTCGTATGTCAAAGACAACGACTGTGAAATATTTGCAAGTTGGTAGACAGGGTATGACTTTCAAAAATACGACATTTGGTAAAAAGTGATTTCAAAGTCATCGATGACGTTTTGTCATTCGTGACTTCTAGTCACTTAGTGACTTTCAAAAATCGATCCCCTGCTAGGAAATTGCCAGAATGAAGGTAAATTAAGTAAAATTCTTGTAAATAAAATGAAAATCATACATGGAACCATTGAATTTACTGTTTCAAGTTTATTCGCTTCGATTTTATTCGTTTACCTTTTTTAGCTTCCATCAGCAGATGGATCATGTCTGGTCGAAGAATGGCGCGGTCTTCTCGTTCCTTCATGTTACTCATCACGAGACTCTTGAAAAAGTTCTTTATATCGTCTTCGAACAGTTTAATGTTCAGTTTCTGGAAATAAATAATAAATAGTCCGTAATTAAGCATATTGTGTATAGAGTCTGGGTGGAGATGATATGTGCTGATTGTATGTACATTTGTCACACAAAACAAAAATCTGAAACTGTCTGCATGATATTGGTGAGATATAGTGCCTTTCGCTAGTACTTGTATTATTATATATGTTTAATGTCTGTTAATTTTTTTTTAAATTTGTTTTAACCTCTATTTTTCTTTTGTTAAAGGAAATCAGAATCAACGAATATTTGACATTGTGTTGATATAATAAAAAACTTTTTTTTTTATACTACTGAATGGTGCAGCAGAAGAATGAAGCAGATGGCCCACCTGATGTTAAGTAGTAACCTCTGCCTATGAACAGTGCATTACCTCACAGGTCACGTCCACCTAGGACGCACCCTATGTGGCATTGCACTGCGCCCGCCACCCTGAGACATAAAGATGAAAAGACTCATGTGCCTGTGACATAGGTCGACAATTGTATAATTGTCGAGCAAGGTACTGAGTGGTCTGTAACTTCGTTAAGTACTTGAAAGGACTCTCACCTTCATAATAGCAGGACTAGCGCAATACCCGAAGTAGGTGAGAATCCTCTTGAGACCGAAGTTGGCCGTGTTCCTGCCCATCACGTAGAACTCGTTCTCCTCGTCCGTGTGTGAGTCCACCTTCACGCCGAAGGCGCACGAAGCGATCACGTCGTTGGCGTAACGCGTGGTCAGGTCCTTGCATTCCAGATCTATGGAGGTAGCTGTCACACAAAATAACAATTTTAATTTTGATCTACTAGTAACACTCTTTTCTCCAATGTTCCTCAGCATCCCACTGGGCATGAGACAAATAAATCCATGTCGTGTAATAAATAGATTTTTCAATCGGATGAATAAATAATAGCAATGACTTAGGTGAACTATCTACTGGATTTTAACCCGCAGCCTTTGGATTACCAGACTAGGTATGTTAGCTTTTTGTTTGTAAGGACGTGTTTTGTTTGCAAGGACGTGTTTTGTTTGCAAGGACGTGTTTTGTTTGCAAGGAGGTGTTTTGTTTGCAAGGACGTGTTTTGTTTGCAAGGACGTGTTTTGTTTGCAAGGACGTGTTTTGTTTGCAAGGACGTGTTTTGTTTGCAAGGACGTGTTTTGTTGACAATAATAGACGGCACGTGCATTGGAACCATGAACGAAAGTTTTGGCACCGATAAGATTACCATTAAAATATGTTTTGACCGTGCCGTGCGTGCCGTGGTGTAAGAAAATATCCCTACGTCACCTCACGTGGATGTCGTAAAAGCCGACTATGGGATAATGTGGGCATCAGCATCCACCTGAACACCGATACTGTGATCACCAATTCACCTGCCAAGCGTGGTGATTATGGAAAATCCCCCCCTTGTACGCTATGGGAGAGGCCTCGTCCAGCATTGGATGACTATAGGCTGCTGATGACGATGTTTTGACCAGAAGTAGACAATACTGCTCCTTCATACCTTCTATCACTGGGTCTTTTTGGGTCTACGTGTATAAGAACCAGTCTTTTCCAGGTATCCAGGAAGACCAAGTTGTTATTAAGTAACAGTTATCTTGACAAGTGATACTTACTTCCCGAAGCCTCTATCTTCTTCATCACCATGTTGATCATCTGTTTGTTGACGTCCACCATGAAGGGCACCATGGCGCGCATCTTGGAGCTCGTGAAGGCGGGGCTCAGGGTGGATCGCATGTCCTTCCATTCTTGACCTGGAGATGATAATGATGAGGCGTTCACCGGTACAACAACAGTTTCGCAACAACTAGCTGACCCACTACGTGAATAAACAAATAACGAATTCCAAATATAATAAAAAAAATAAGTTTGAAAGAAGGTTGTTCACCTTTCAGAGAGAACAGCCCCCTCCCGAACAGCGTGTCCACACTCTCGTCCACGATGTTGCGGCGGTCCAGGAAGCTTTCCACGTCCTTCAGGGTCACCTTCTTGATCAGCTCCAGGTCTCGGATCACGGTGATGGGGTTCAATATCTCGTATCGTCCCACGAACCTTCGAAGATATCAAAATCTAAGGATATCGAAGTCATACAAAACTATAGTTAAAACCCCATAAAAATCGGCGAGTCGTTTTAAGATACGTTTTACTAGGTATGTAGACACATTAGAAAACTAACAAAAATCTTCGTAGCTCTCCCTAACAAACCGAGGTACCGGCTCATTTAAGTTAAAAAAAAAAATGCGTTTGAATAGATACAGCCATTATTATAGGTACAAGTGTTCTAAATTTTATTGAAAACGGTCCGTTATTGGCTTGGTTGTAAGAGTTCCTGAAGGAACTTTTTTTTTTTTTTTTTTTTTTTCGTTGTGGAAAATCCTCATGGATTCCCTCACTAGCGGGGGCTTGTGGGGGATATGTTGGACTTTAACCAACTAAAAACCACACCGGTGTTTCCTCACACGCTTTTTGCTGGAGTTACGGGAACAGTAATAATCTTCCGCGACCCCGGCAGCGTTGGTCTATCTGGACCCCCAAGCTAACAACAACATAACAACTTATAACAATAAGTAATTGGCTAAGCATATAGCTATGATATGAATCTATTCCTTATTGTTATAAGTTGTTATGAATTTTGGTTTGGATTGTTAGTAACTAGAGTAGGTACCTAAATTTAGCATAAGCTATTGTTCGATCAAACAATGCAAGTCGATAGATAGGATACATTTTTGTCCGCTGTGTAGTACTTAGGTCAACAATATTTTAGTCAATAAGTACCTACCTAATATAACATATATTATGCAAATAGCTTTAAACAAATCCTAATATTATAAACAAAACATGGATAGTTTTGTAATGTAAGAACCTACAAACAAAGCCCTATCATATAAAAGTTCATTGCCCTGTTCTCTAAGTTTTGTGTCATCTGATATGCAATATCTACCGTCGTTCGTTTTCGTATGAGGTAGTGCTGGCCTCTGGTGTCGGAGTATGTCAAGCCGCCCGAGGGCCTCTGACATGGCTTATCGACAGATATTAATCAATAACAGCCGGGACCGACAGCTTAACGTGCCGTCCGAAGCACAGAGCGATGGAAATCCGCACATAACTTAGAAAAGTCATTGGTGCGGAGCCTAGGATCGAACCCGGTATCGTTGGATTCTGAGTTGCACTATTGAACCGTTAGGCTACCATAGCTACTATACAATATCTACCTATATAGGTATATAAGTGGATGTATAGTATAAGTACGCGCCACAGGAACGTACTACATAATATGTCATGTATGCGGAAACATTATACGCTCCTTCTATGGGCGGTCAGCGGGAGTAGTTCCTGGGGCTCGTCTGCAAATGTAACAAGCAACTTACACGGCCGTGTGGTGTACACTACACTACATGGATTTTTGTATGGGATTTGTGGTTCTCAAGGTGGCCGCTAGGGGCGCTCTTCCGTGTATCCATACTACATACAATCCGTGTAGTGTACACTACACGGCCGTGCTTGTTACATTTGCAGACTAGCCCCTCTGGTAAATAGCTATTCTGTACAGAAAATGGCCTAACCTGTCGTTCGGAAACGCCTGATACAATCTCTGGAAGTCAGTGGACACATGGCTGTTCCTCAAGATCAATCCAATATTGTTGCCCAACAGTGGGAATGGCTTGAAGTGCCTCACTCCATGCCGGCTGAACCTGGAGTATACTTCTCGCAGGTAGAATATCACTGTGACCACCAACACTCCGAACCAAATCACGAAAATCATTGTGAAGTTCAATTTGTAGGAATTATGTTATCAAACTGTCGATCGACCGAATTATGAAAATATAATGAATAATTTATTAAAGCCGCTGACCGTTTATGTAATATCACTCAGTAGGTACCTAAACACTAAACAGCTTTACGTATCTGATAAGATGAACGATAATACAATTTATGATTTCGGTGGATTGCGTGGAACGGTCGTAGCGCGACTATATCCTATTCATCTCTACCTCCGGCATTATTACAACCTTGACAAAAAATGGCCCCTTAATGAATGGGTAGGTACCAATGAGATCGTTCTCGTTCAAAGCATTCACTGGCTTGAAGATAACCAAGTGACAGGTGACCGCGGTCAAACCACCGGTCAAACGAAGGGACTATCTATGTTCAATTAAAAGTGATGTTTATTTATAACTTGAGAAGTGGAACTGGCGTCATCATTGTCAGCACATTTCTGCCGCTGCCGAGATTTTACCCTACTCTAGTGTAAAGCACGCGCCAGACGAAGAAAAGGACATCACGACCCAATCATGAGACAAAATGGCGCCTCGATATAATGGTTACTGTGGACACAGTATAAATAATATGCTGTGGACAAGAGTCTGCCCCACTGCACTGGTGTAGCAAAGTGAAAGCACCCTTATGATTACAACGTTGTCATCGTAAGTCATGGTCATAGAGCAGTCGCCCGGAGGCCGTATTGCTCTAAATTTCATTTTTTTTCAGTTTATTGTTTTAAAATAAACTCTTTTTTAAATTGGTTTTTTGCACTTGTTAAAATACATTGATATAGCATCGCAAGGAGCATTTAGTACATTTATTTATGAAAAAACTCGAATAGGGACATCAGTAAAATTAAATATACTGTTAATGTTTGATTGTACATAGACATACCATAACATTTGATAAATAATATATTATTTTGGAAAAGTTATTCTCGAAGCGTGTAGGATGAACGCCGGGCCGACTCACTCCACCGACTCGGGCGGGCGGGGGTTATATTAGTGTCCACAAGGGGACAAACAATTAAAATGAGACTTAATTGTTGTCAAATGAGTGTGGGGGGGGGGGGGGGGGGGGGACGTGAGGGTTTTCCGTCACTACCCGTGCGAAGCCGGGGCGAGTAGCTAGTTGTTTATATTATATATAATATACAGGATGTAACATAATATCCCTATAAGGCCGGGGGGAGGGTATTCCGCATGTCATGGTGAACACCGTTTGTTCTACGAGTTTTCCAATTTCGAAGTTTTTCATTCATGAAATGCCTCGTAAACTTTCCTCCAGAAATGTACCTACCACAACATGAAGCATCCCTATTACAGCTGTTTATTTGACCTTTAGAAGTGAACTCTAGATGAAATAACAGAACTGGCACCTATTAGAAAAGTGCCTAACTATTGAGAGACATTGAGTGCCTCAGAGAGTAAATTATGTTTTTTTAAAGATCTTATTAAAATGTAGGTGACATTATTATTTTGTTATCCAAATAATTTTTAAGTTTGATTACGAGAAGTAAATTATTTATGTAAAAAAAGTACATTTAGGTAGTTTTGTATTTCTCGAAATTAAAACACGTAGGTTTACAACCAAGATTGTTTCACTGTAGTAATTTGACAAGAGTTAACAAATAAAATTATTAAAAATAATGAACTGTAATTTTGTAGGCACTAAACTCAAAATTTGACTTGTCTGTTAACTTATCTACAAATCAAACAGAATGACCTACTTTAATTGGGTGCAATAAACTAAGAAACAACCAATCATTACCAAATGGGGAAGTGTCTTTGATGGTCCTTGTGATATGATTGGCTGGCGGCATTTCTTTCATAGTGTCAAAAAGGCCCGCGTTCGCCGAAAGCCGGCGTTATCAAAGGAAGCCGCGCGCACCAGCGAACAACCATGAAGTTATTTGACATACCGCTTTTTTGTTTAGTGGTTCCGTCGTAATTTTTACACACAATTAAGGTACTTACCTAGTTAGTAAGACAGTGCCAAGCCAAGTGATTTAGTAGTTACCAAGTAAGTAAGTACCTAATCAGGTAGGTAAAGTAATAATGTTCGGTAGGTTCTAAACTACTTACTTAGGTAAGTAGGTACTTTTGATAAGAGTCAACATTGTGATTGTGCTCGAGTTGGTGTGATAGGTAGTAGGTAACATACCTATTCTATCAAACCTATGCATGGGAAGATGCACACGAAGTAGGTATGTTGTAGGTAGTTACTTATTTTATTGCAGGTACACTAGCTTGGTACTGAGCTACCTACTTTGAAGTTGGTAGGAAGGTGGAAGCAAGGTGATTTAATTAGGTAATTTATTGCTGGTTGGTTCATAAGTAAGTACCTACCTAATAAGACAGGTAAAGCATACCTAACTAAATTGCATACCTACATACTTTAATACCCTCGTATTAGGTACCATGTAGGTACTTACCTCGTAGTACCTACCTCATCTCGTACTACTCGTGTCATCAGTACCTAGGTAAATGCCTACCTACCTAGTCGCGTTTTGCATTCACTCTCATTCACTGATGAACCCTCCTGACTTCGAACTGAAACCTAGTTGGCTATCGTGGGTTATCTAGGTAGTTACGGAACCCTAAAAATGTTTAACGCCTAAAGTATTTTTAACGAGTTTTACTTCGATTTTCACGTCAGTTGCATCTAGCATTCGTTCGTGGCAAGTTCGCAAGTTTGACTATGTATTCAAACGCCGAATAGGTACTATGACATGATGTTGAGTGTTGGTGGAGCATCAAATACCTAACAGTTTAGTGGCAGCTCGGGAGATGTACAGAGAGCGTCATCCCGGGCGAACAGTGCCTTCGTACGGCTGCTTCCTTGGGATGGTGAACCGTCTTCACTCGACGGGATCCTTCCACAGTGATAAAATCGTGTCAAATGCAGTTGTTAATAACCCAGTGATATCTACCTACAATCAATTAGGTATGTCAAAACCCATTTGAGATTGTAAATAACCAGTGTAAGTGATAAGACCAGCTCAAGGATTAGCCGTTTACCTACTTACTGCCTAGGAGAGAAAAATGGTACGTACCTACTTAATTCATCATAAACCATAACTTATCTTCATACCTACCTAGGAAGGTAGGTACCTAGGTACCTAGTTGTTTCTTTATGAGTGAAAACTTAAGTGATATTTTACTTCGACTTCGATAGGTTCCTTCATAGGTACCTACTTAGTGTGTATTATCAACCTAAAAATGATAGATTTGATCGTGATTTCTTACCACTAATACCTACTACTTCGTGTTAATGGTACTTTCCCGGTTACCCTGCATTAGTTCAGAAACCTGCTTGAAGTAGGTAATCCTAGGTGTCCCTGATAAGCAGTAGGTATTAGGTAGGTATTACCTGATTTAGCAGAGCTTTTTTGTATGAGTTCGTCCGGGGAAGACGACCACCTCCATACCTATTTCTGCCGCAAAGTAGAAGTGCTCGCATTGCTGTGTTCCGGTTTGAAGGGTATGGGTGCTGGTGAAATTACAGGCACATGAGACGTTTCGTCTTTATGTCTCAGGGTGGCGGGCGCAGTGCAATGCCACATAGGGCGCGTCCTATGTGGACATGACCTATGAGGTAATGCGTTGTTAAAGGCAGAGGTTAAAAAAGGGTCTAGCCACCAATTGTGAAAGAACCAGTGTGGTGAAAGGATTGAAGTGCGTGTGGCATGTGGGTCCCATGCGATAGCAGTAAGCGTGTGTGAGTTACAGCTGGATACCTTCGCAAATAGGTACCCACTCGTAGTAAACAAAGACTTAGGGTTGTCACAAACTTCCTAAGATAACAATAGTTTTACTTTTGTATGGGAATTTCAAATACGATGTATGGGACCTTTGCACACGTAAAAGTATTCAAATGTTTGGTCTAAATAAGCCCCCCCCGGGCTTATAGGGGAATTACGATACACCTTGTATATATTATATATTATATTATACCTTTGAGGTAATGCACTGTTCATAGGCAGAGGTTACCGCTTAAGATCAGGTGGGCCTCTTGCTTGTTCCGTAATCCAAGTAGTATAAAAAAAAAAAAAAAAAAATATGGTGATCAAATAAAGTTAATCTATAATGATCTGTCTATCACTGAACACGCTCTAAAACTTATTAAAATTCGCGAAAAGTCTGACCATACACAAAATGGTCTTGTGATAAAGTATTCATAGTCACGATGATACTCCAAAATCAGCAATCATTAGGTACCTACGTATAAACAACAAACACACCTGAGTCATGTTTTATCTATATACCTACGTACATTATCACGAGCAGTTCCGTAAACTATGAGCCGACAGCATTGTGTCGCTACATTATTTTTGTCTAAATTACTTTATAAACGCATTAAAGAGGTTAGTTCTCGATTTTTTTTAATCACGAATATTTTACGACTTCTTGTTTTGGGCTCTATGAAATATGATAAAGTTTAAAGACAAATTTTGTTGGCACAGCCTATTTAGATTTTGCAAAAGAGAAGCCTATTAGACTTTTTTTTTTTTTTTTTTTTTTTTATACTACTTGGATGACGGAACAAGCAAGAGGCCCACCTGATGTTAAGCGGTAACCTCTGCCTATGAACAGTAAACAATGCAAACACTACTGCTTTGCGGCAGAAATAGGTATGGTGGTAGTACTTCCCCGGACGAACTCTTTCACAAAAAAGCTCTACTACTACTACACAGTGACTCTTGGCAACCTCTTAATAAGTTGCCAAGTCCGTATCAGGCCATGAAAATTTAAATACAATTGGGTTTAGTAGAATTGGGCCCCTGCCGATTGCTGTACAGCTCGCATTTTCTTGATACCTCTGATTGTACCCACGTGGGCGATGTATCCTTATTCAATTCTACGACAGTTATGATATGCAAGATGCTAATGCTAGATGCCCCAATAACACAAAACTACGAGTATTTCACGATTTGCACGGAGTTTTAAAACCAGTAGAAGTAAAGCCGAGGGCTGCGGTTAAACAAACATCAGTGTTCCTGATTAATTCAATGATTTATGATTTTTTGAATTCATCATAAATCAGTGTAGGTAATTGTATATTCGAGTGCAGCCTGTTTTTGCGTGGTACGGAACGAGTGCCAGGCGGGTGTTTGCGTGAAACGGAACGCGATGGCGACTTGGATCGACATTCAAAACATTCAAACCCATTACCGACCGCTGTAAATCTTACAATTTATTGATAAACGATCACGTAGCTGTACGTTTTGGTGCCTAGGTGCCAATACCTGAGCTACGATCTGTATATAAAAATATGAATACAACTAAATACAAGTAGGTACGCAAAAACCGGATGACGCAAAACAGCAATGCCCTCTTTCCACCGGCCAAAGACATCGCAGGAAGGCGGTGGATGGAGGTGGCTTAAGACCATTCGTCGTGGCATTCTATGGGGAGGCCTATGTCCAGCAGTAGACTTCTGTCGGCTGATAAAGATGATGTATAACATTAAACTGTTGAGCTAGATAAAGACCACTGCAAACGAACTAAAGATAGCTCAACTGATCCAAATCACTAGGTTGCAGACGGAAGCGAATAATAGGTAGTCCGACAATATTTTCCTCGAGATATAGCATTGTGTAAGAAATAAAAAAAGTTTTAGATTTAAATTACCTATTGCCTGTTTCACCCTTAGAATATAGAAAAAACTTTCAATCAATCAAATTGTTTATTTGCTACAAATAGTGTTACAAAGATGTTGTATTTTTTTTAAAGTACCAACTACTTCTACCACTATAGGCATGCAAAAATATAAAATATTCTAAGGTTTCACCCTCGAGTGAAGTGGCTTTTGGAGTTATTATTTTGCAAGTTTACATTATCTGACATTCCGCGTCGGGTATCAGCTACTTTTTTATTTTATTTTTATTTATTTTTTATGTAAAAAGGTGGCAAACAAGCAGACGGCCCGCCTGATGTAAAGCAGTCACCGCCGCCTATGGACATCTGCAACACCCACGGTATTGCAAACGCGTTGCCTACCATTAAGAGCCCTATGATATACTTAAATAAATAAATAAATAAATAATGCTGGACAGTTTACACAACATTATCTAGCCCCAAGCTAAGCAGAGCTTGTGTTATGGGTACTAGATAACTGATATACTTAATACAATATATAACATAGATAGATATTTTTGATTATACATAGAAAATACCCAGAACACCCTGAACATAAATCTGCATATCGCACAAATATTTGTTCTGAGGCGGGAATCAAACCCGCAACCTCCGGCGTCGCAGGCGAACGTTCGCCCGCCCCGCCACAGAGGTCGGTTAGATACTATCTGGCGATTAGTGAGTTAATATGTAGAAGTGGGAGGTAACAGTTCGTTGGAATCCAAAGATCGGTTCTCACAGCTCCACGCGCACTTAGCGCCGCGCCGCCGCCGCGCTAAGTGCATTCAACGCAGTGCTAACACTCCAGTGATGAAATAAAGATTAAACGAAACGCATGTTTAGTATGAAGGTTCTTGATGGCAAGCTGAATATTTATAATACTACCCTATGTACATTCACGATTTCTCGTACGTTAAGATTATGAGCAGAGAAAAGAATAACACAGATTTTTCCAATAGAGGTAGGCACAGGCTTCTGAGCCGCGTTATCAATGTACAGTGGCGGAATGAAAATGTTCGTCAGTTTTCAAAGGAATCCCTTTAGCTTGTCGCGAGCACATATTACCTTTTCCAAATATTCTACGTAGCAGACTGCTGTAAAGAACACCATAATTTAAATGTTTATTATAAAGATCAAAATCGCACACCTTTGATCAGTTGCTTGTTTAAGTTTGGAACGACTTTTTTAGGGTCCCGTACCCAAAGGGGCCAAACGAAGCCATATTGCCCTCACTCATCCGTCTGTCCATTTCTCTATCACACGGGTCTATAGCGGCTAAACCATAGTAGTATTCATATTTGTACTATTTAAGTATCTTACTGTCCCAAACCCAAAAATAATAACCAAAAATTATTTTGAAGTATGGCTCCCGTACAAGTTAGCAGGGATGGAAAAATAAATCTGTCGTACCCTAGCATGTGGAGTATAATTTTAGAGCTTATAGAATAAGACTTTAGAATGTGCTCCTAGTAGAATAAGACTGTATTTTTGTTACTTAGTTCAATTTAATTTCCATTTAACACAGGAACTAGTTTATTTTAAATATTCAACATTTATTATGAATATTTTACCAAAAAACTATAATATTTTAGAAAATATAAACATTTTGAGAATTTTCTCATATTTCTATTACAAAGAGATTTAGTTTTGCGTGTGGATTAACTAAACTTATGCAATTTATAACTTCTCCTTTTTTTACGGACCCACAAATGATATAATAGTTTCAACGACGGAAACCTGAATGCGCGAGGTCCGATGCGCACTTGGCCAGTTTTTTATTGAGTTAGCCAGAAGCTTTGTCATTTTATTCGTAGACTATCTGTCATTCAAACACTGCTTATATCCGTTGTCATGGTAACTGAAGGTTATTTTCGTAATATTGCAATATTGACACATTGGCAGTTCCGATACGTAGCGCGAGAATAAGTGCCTGTGTCGGTAAAACAGTACCAATGCAATATTATGTCGGTAAAACAGTAGTTATGCTTTTTGCATTGAACAACCAAAAATAGGCCCCAAGGTGACGAACATTTTCATTCCACCACTGTACACGCGTACCTGCGTATACACGGCACGGGTGGTTTATCATCGCTACCAGCATCGTGTATGAAAATAGACCAATTACCTTCTTCTATTAGCATCAGGTCAGGTCAGGTCTATCAGGTCTTTTATCATAATCTTGAATTGAAATACCATTTCAGATTGAATAGTGTAATTTGGACAAGTCGATTTCCATAAAGGGTTACTTATTCGATGCCTAAAGTTTAGGGTAGTTCACGACTGTGCGAGCCGGCACAACTGCCATTCTGGCTCATTTCACAAAGTGGCCGTTGTGCCGTTTGTCAGCTAACGTGTACAAGTACCTAGATATAACATTCTGGCTCATTTCATAAAGTGGCCGTCGTGCCGCTTGTCAGCTGACATGTATAAGTACCTAGATATAACAATATTCTCGCTCATTTCACAAAGTGGTCGTTGTGCCGTTTGTCAGCTAACGTGTACAAGTACCTAGATATAACATTCTGGCTCATTTCATAAAGTGGCCGTCGTGCCGCTTGTCAGCTGACATGTATAAGTACCTAGATATAACAATATTCTCGCTCATTTCACAAAGTGGCCGTTGTGCCGTTTGTCAGCTAACGTGTACAAGTACCTAGATATAACATTCTGGCTCATTTCATAAAGTGGCCGTCGTGCCGCTTGTCAGCTGACATGTATAAGTACCTAGATATAACAATATTCTCGCTCATTTCACAAAGTGGTCGTTGTGCCGCTTGTCAGCTTCCATGTAGGTATAAGTACCTAGATATAACAACTATTGCTAGATTATCCAATCCAATAATTTGTGTGTAAGGAACTGGATATGTTCAATTTTCATTGAAGTTTATGAAGCTTCTTGGAAAGACTCATAAATAGTTATACCTCTTCTATCTTCGCCTTTTGCGAAGGGACAATATCAGCCAACATATCCGTGGCATATCTAATTTAAAACTCCAGAAGGCATTCGATTTCGAAGCGGTGACCGTCTTATAACGGCCGTACTGAAAAAGTAGTGAAAAAGAGGTAACGGCAATTATTTTCTTCTAGTTCTAAATCATGTTTGCGGCTATATCATACTGATAAATAATATATATTGTTCCAAGAAGGTACTTGGGATGTTATGAATTTACATTTTAGTTCGGCCTGATAGGCATATAAAACACTCGGTACCAACTCAATTTATAATAAAAAAATAAACAACAAAACTACAAAATATATAAAAATATAAAAACAAAGTAAACACACACGAAGACGTCTACTGGGATACGTAGGGTGAGGCCGTCGTATAACTTACACTGTTTCTTACGAAATAAACACTCGAGTATGATTAATCTCTTGAAACTATTTAGTTTACAGGTAGCTAACTAAGTAGCTGCGCGAGAGAGACTACGCAGACCGAGTTCTACCTAACTGCACACTATCATTCATTTAAATAGCACCTCCCCTGTGAAAAATGTACTGTTACCGGAGCAGTAACCAGCGAGCTACGGCGCAGACGAGAGTGTAGGCCATTCATGACTCTACAATCTGGAATCAAAAGCAGCATGCGTCTTCTAGCAGTTAGCTTAAATTTATTTATTTACTAGCTGACCCGCTCGCGACTTCGTCAACGCGTAGACTTTCATACGAACTTTAAAACCCTTTTTCAACCCCTTAGGGTGCGAATTTTCAAAAATCGTTTCTTAGTGCACGCCTACACCCCTTAATGAGTGCTTGTACCAAATTTCAGACCTCTCGGCCCAGTAGTTTCCGGGCTTTCGTGATGAGTGGTCAGTGAGTGTGAGTGGACTTCTCTTTTATATATTTAGATTTTATTTATTTCTTCTCTCTCAGCGAGGCTTCTTGTCAATGTGCCTTCAAATACTCGGTCCGTCCATGTTGAGTGGAGACATCGATTAGCTTTTGCACAGATAAAATAATACTGTACAAGGCTTTTGAATGTATGTTTGTCAGACAGACGGTAAATGCCGAAACATTTATCCGCTAGGCAGATAAACAACATATTTTTTCGAATGGGAGATATATTGGTCGCGTGTTTGCTAAGATATTGGGGTCCAAAAGGGAGTTCAATAAGTCAAGTTCTCGGGTATCTTATGAAATATTTAACTATTTAGATTTTAATATTAAGGAATGTGATAGTACTGGAAGAAAGTGTTAGCCGAATCGGTCGTGGGCAGCACTGGCGTCAAAGAGCTCAACACTTGTCATGTCTATATTCCCACGATGGTGCTACCCACGGTGAAGAGGCCCATTTAGGCTCTGCTTTACCCTTTCAGGGAAAAAGGCGTGTATCTTTGTCTATATTTTAATATTTCAAACAGAAAAGTTCCAAATATTTTGAAGCCTTTGGGTTTTTGAATATTTCTAAATGGCTTATTATTTTCGCAGCGACAGAAAAATTAAAGAGCAGCAAACTATTTGCAACTAAAATAATAACTTGTCAGCGATTAAATATTTTGGCAATCATTTATATTAAATGAGCTTTAAACTAAGGATATTTTAAAATTCAAATAATGGCAGCTACTTTAAGGTAGCAGAAATAATAAACAAGATTACTGAAATCATAGGCGAGGTACTATAAATAATGACTTGGCGACTAATATTAGCAGAAGGATAACAAACTTTTTATTAGTGGCAACTACAGGTCTCCATCTTTAGGTTAGGTTAGGTTAGGTTAGGTTAGATTTTTTTTTGACCTTGATTTATTTTATATACAATCTCCATTGAACAATTAGAGTAGGCCATTTTCAACTTTTTATCTGCTGTCATGTTTCCGCTTAATTAGTTCATTCAGTCGCCAAAACAATAACTCGATGCTAGTTTATATTGAAACAAAGCCGAAAATTTATTACTTAGCTGCTACTTTTTACTTTATACTAGTCTCCGCAATTAGTCGCCAACTTATTATTTTTGCTACCCCCTTTAATTTTTTATAAATCCCTAAATCAGATTAATTTGTCGCCGCGTTAAATACATGCCTTTCTAAATGTTCTATCAGATGGGATTCATAAATGCCAACGAGAGAGAGAGAGAGAGAGAAAGAGAAAGAGAAAGAGAGAATAAAACTATGTCAATTTGAAAAAAACTAAAATATTTTTGGTTTTGTGGTATAAAGCAAAAATAACATAATATTGAAAAGTAATGAATCGGTAAGAACATCGCGAGGCGTGTCTGGGATACGCCACGACTCATTCTGAGATTGCATCAATAGAGTACTGTGTAGGTGATGTGAGTGCGAGCAGTTCTTGGAACACTTCAATGGTGTCGGATCAATTGATGAAAAATTTAAATAAACATTTGAGTTTACATGCAGCGCTGAATAACGAGGGCTCACAGCCAACTCCAGTACCAACATGTGGTCAAATGTATTCCAGACTCGATTGATTCACGATACATAGCTGAAATAAAGATCAGTGTAATGGTACAAATATTTACTGCTCTTGAACTGGTTAGTTGTTCGTCTTTAGTGTGCTAATGATTCATCGCCACCAATGAATCCTTCAAGACCACACGGTAGAGCTGTTCTAATATAAATTAAAATAGTGGGCACCTATTACTTTTAAAACATAACATTAGAAAACAAATTATGAAAAAAAAAAAAATGGAGCAGTTATTCAATTTAAACTATGTGACTCAAAAATATATGATCCAGCCGTACTAAAGGCGCCGATAGAGGTTCACGAAATGTCTATGAGCTCTAGAATTTTTAAGATTTCGAGAGTTCAAGGTTTCAATAAAGAAAAAATATATGATATTCTTAAGCTTTTTGTCTACTAAAATCACTAAAATAGTTACAAAATTTGAATTACTTCACTCTATAAAAAAATCAAAGATACAATTTTAAATTAAAATGCAATTTTAGACTTACTTCTCACACGTTTTATTTTTGAACATTTCGTAATTTAATACTTATTGTTAATTGTGTTAGTGAACAAGGAACCCTTATAGTTCCACCATGCCCGTCCTTCTGTCTATCCGCAGCTTAGTATAAGAAAGCTGTAATTGAGTGGTCTTACACAAAAATTGTGTTATTATATTTTAGCTAAATACGTTTCAAAAGAAAAATGTGTGAAACTGAGAGAGTGCTCTTGCTAAAAGCCCAAGCTAAGATCAAACAGTAATATACTAACCGTTCCGTCAGTAATAGATACCTCCTACTGAAGGGTTTATACAGCTTTGTAATAGACGTAGGTAGGTGTTAGCATTACTAATCAGTTATCGAGAGGGAGGGCTGAGGGAAGAGGGATGAGTGGCTGAGTGATGGACTCTGTTCAGCGCTGAAAGGCTTTTAACGTATCAGTGGTCTCCATCACTCCGAGGAGTGCATCGAAATATATTCATGGACAGAGAAACAATATGAGATAATTCTTAATAAAAAAAAATGCAAATTTTTTGAAATTTTATGCAGAACTTTAATTTTAAAGATATTGTATTCATTGAAATTACAAGGATCATTTTGAATCGTCTTGTAAACTTTTATTCCTATTCTAACGCAACCAATCCTAGAAAAATCAGGCAAAAAACACGGGGCGCGTGCTTTATTATATGGAGATATTAATTATAAGATTTTTCAGTAAAAAAGTTGAATAAATTATCTATGTTAAAACATACATAAGTGACAGTATAGTTTACGAGTAGGAAATAAATATTAATAATTAACTCACTAACATGTAAGCATTGCATTGCGCTAACTTATAAATAAATAACATGAGGTAGGTAGGTAAGCCTGATTAAGCTTTCAGGAATACAATTAGATTGACATAACAGTGAAATGGTATCTCCGAAACAAGGTGTAAGTTCCTAATAGATCCCTTGGCTTTGATTGGCTTTGATCCATTGTACTGATAGATCCCGACTATATATTTAAAATTTTGTTACTAATAGATCCTGTCTCCACAGGATCAGTTTAAAATGAATATTTTAATATTTTTTTGTATTTTTCAAAGAAGGTTGGTACAGTCAAGATATAAATAATCTACCTCTAAACATATTAATTGAAGTATATAAAAATGTTTGTCATCGATTTCGAATGAAAATGAAAGCAGGTTGATTCCAACAGAACATGAATGGAATCTTCGGACTTCACCCGGGATGAAACCTTTAGTCAGATTGAGTATTAATTTATTCATGTTCTTAATTAGTTCCGGGTAAGAAGTTACTAAATTGTAGAGTTCGATCGTCTTCATCCTACGAAGGCGTAATCCAAGTGTTACTATGATTTATAATTTATATAGTTGGTAACTCAATAACTCTCTTGAAATGTGAGCTACTTGTTCGGTAAAGCCGGAGTCGTGTCATGCATACAAACGGGCTCTGGAATCTGAATGCTGTCACCAGCTAACTTGCAGAGCAGCTAATCTATTACAAGTAGCCGACCTGGAGACACGCAGGTACAAGTAGCCGACCGGGAGACACGTAGGTACAAGTAGCCGACCGGGAGACACGCAGGTACAAGTAGCCGACCGGGAGACACGCAGTTACAAGTAGCCGACCGGGAGACACGTAGGTACAAGTACCTACCTAAAGCGAAAAGGCAAAAAGAGTCTGCAGGTCTTAGAGCATTTACTGAGCTACAGGACTTTGAACCCGCTTAACAGCCCTGTTCTTTACAAAGAGGTTACACGCTCAGTCTGGCGTAGGTCTGGTCCATCAGTCTGGTTTTACTTGACTGATGCCAGAATTATAGATGATTTTCACGGTTACACGGTCAATCTAGACTGACAGTAGACTGAATAAATAATTTATCGAAGGAATAAAATAACAAGAGGAGAGGCGCCGTTTAAATAGCGGAGCCGACAGTCAGTTGTCAATTTATTAGTGCTCAGCCTCCAATGCAACGCGGACGGTGAATGACGCGAGAATGATACGAGCGGGTTACACGATCAGCCTCCCCTCCCATCAGTCTTTATTCATCATTCAAAACGGACTGACAAAATTATTTAAAATATTTAATTTTCATCAGTCCGGATCATCAATATTGAAATCCGTGGGTTACACGATCATTCTCCGATCATTCTGACCAGACTGAGCGTGTAACCTCTATCTAACATCATCGCTATCTGGCCTGCTGGGCATAGACCCGGTATTGTCCGTTTACGGATCATATGTAGACGTTTGTCGCGATGGACTTATAGCCTAAGGGGACTGAGCAGGGTGACAAAAAGAATAATTCGTTCTTTCTTCGTTTTAACCGTGTTGGGTGCTCAATGCTGAGCCCGAGGTTAGCACTGCGAGGGCACATTGGAAGGTAGGAGGTTGGAGTCTAGGTAGGTGTGTATCAAGCAATTGCCAATGACGTATCATGTGGACGTACCTATGGTGTAATGTATTTTACACTGATTTGAACCCCCAACCAACTATTATTTACTCTGTGCCCCGACTAAAATCAGAGGTGTTCGAGTGTCTGTATCTGTATGGCATGTTCCTTGTTGCCACGTAGCTCCAGCACGGGAGCTCTGAATTCAATGAGTTTTTTTTTATGAAAGATGGTAGTTTGCAAGATTAATCTTAGCTTTGTTTAAATGCCGTTTTCGCGATAATCCAGATACATTTTAATGGAACAGTGATAATAATTGTAGGTTTTTAAGTTTTTATAAGATGATCTTGTGTATGGATATAGAAAAGGAACCAGGTACTGATAAGCGCCCCTAGTTTAAGTAAAGATAAGAACTCTGGTGTGTGTCGCGCGCCGCCTACGTGGGCGGTCGTCGCCGGCATCATGCGCCGGCGTCCTTGAGCTGTGACGTCACGCGCCGCGCCGCGCCGGTACCGCGGTGCAAGGTCATCGGCCGCTGCTTTATTAACTTGTAACAACATAACAGTATTATAATAGGTACGTAGGTACGCATTCTACGCGCTTGTTTTGAAAACGTTAGAGCATTGAATGAAGGGGAGAATCGAATACCGTTAGGTACTGCATTTTAAAGATGTTACAAACGTGAAGACGCGCGCGCTGGATGAGCATAAAATATTTGATTACTCCCGGAAAACGAGGTCATTTATATAAAATATACATTCTGAAGCATCGACAGTGCTTTTATACTTATCAGGGCGAAGAAAAATAGTTTATTTAGAATAATAATGGGAAATACTACCGCCGATCGTCATTGGTCACCAACTGACCAGTATGACATCCTAGTACGAGTAGTACGAGCACTAATAAACGCTGCTGGTGAAAGCTTGCATTCTCTTTCGACAGATCATACTTCATAAATTTATATTTTTTTTTGTGGAAACTTATAATTAGCCTTAAGTTACCAATTAGTTTTTTAATCAACTCTAGTACTAGCTGTAAGTTTTCCTAAAACTGTAAAATAAAATAAAATAAAATAATAATACAACAGAACATACTACTTACTTCTTTTTTTTTTTTTTTTCTTCTTCTTCATCATACTTCTTTTTTCTTTTTTTTTTGTTCTTTTTTTTTTTCTTTTTATACTTTTATAGCAATATTTCAACGCCATTTCTACATTCAAGCTTTTAGTAGCCCAACTACGTAACTACCAACTTTCTGAAACTTTCTGTTCAGTAACTTTGTGGTTTTGGTGAAAGTACTCTCTAACAGCTTTGCACTGTGACTTCGCCTGAGCCTAGGCTCAAGCTCTAAAGAAGAAAGAAATAAATACAATTTGTTTATTTTCCCCCAAAGGACACCTACACATGAAATCAAAGCATAAAAAAAAATAACAACTAAGTAAAATAATTTTCACTAGAAACGGGATATTTACCATGATTTTATAATACAATTTTTTTTTTAAATTTTTTTTTAAATTTTTTTTTTATTGATTTTTTAGGTACATAACCATGATAGTTTCAAAAGTTAAGTAAAATAATATTAAATAAATAAATAACGGCTTATTACCACTGTATTTCGTCGCTTTGCTGACGTTTCGGGACTGAATTCAGAAGCCTCATCATCATGAGCCGCCAAACCGCCGGTCCACCGTCGAACGCGGTCGCGGGCGGTGCTCATTGAATGATGAAGAGGCTTCTGAATTCAGTGTCGAAACGTCAGCAAAGCGACGAAATATAGTGGTAATAAGCCTTTATTTATTTATTTAATATGATTTCCAACCACGATAGTTTAAATTCTATAACTAAAATAATAATGTGATTTAGTAGGTAGGCATCGATAATATTTATTGGGGTCAAATAGATCCCTGTCTCAGCACAAGCTGCACCAGATGCGGGTACGGCGCAGGCGCAGCTCGACGTGTGTAGCTGCACCGTGTACTTGAAGCCACACTGTCCTCTGGGCAGGACGCGTGATTACGCAGCTCGACGTGTGTAGCTGCGCCGTGTACTTGAAGCCACACTGTCCTCTGGCAGGACGCGTGATTACGCAGCTCGACGTGTTTAGCTGCGCCGTGTACTTGAAGCCACACTGTCCTCTGGGCAGGACGCGTGATTACGCAGCTCGACGTGTGTAGCTGCGCCGTGTACTTGAAGCCACACTGTATTCTGTACCCTTAGTACGAGAATTTGATAGTATTCGAAACTATATGAAGATTCATTCCCTTCAATACATTTTCTGACAGCGTCCTTAGTTTTCTCCTCGTTTCCGCTAGGGGTGCTGCTTGTAAATGTATGGAAGGAAACTAAACTTCATATAGTTTCGAATACTGTCAAATTCTCGTACTAACCCCCCAGAACAGGACGCGTGACTACGCAGCTCGACGTGTGTAGCTGCGCCGTGTACTTGAAGCCACACTGTATTCTGAACAGGACGCGTGACTACGCAGCTCGACGTGTGTAGCTGCGCTATGTACTTGAAGCCACACTGCCCTCTGGCAGGACGCGTGATTACGCAGCTCGACGTGTTTAGCTGCGCCGTGTACTTGAAGCCACACTGTCCTCTGGCAGGACGCGTGATTACGCAGCTCGACGTGTGTAGCTGCGCCGTGTACTTGAAGCCACACTGTCCTCTGGCAGGACGCGTGATTACGCAGCTCGACGTGTGTAGCTGCGCCGTGTACTTGAAGCCACACTGTCCTCTAACAGGACGCGTGATTACGCAGCTCGGAACAATGCCGTCCACAGCAACAATTAGCGGCTGTTAATTGAAATCGAGAGCTCGGCTCATAGATAATGGAGGATCAAGCCAAGTGGAGCACAAGGATAAACAAGTGCGAGGCGTTTCAATTCGATTGTTTGTCTGTTAAAGACCAATTACATTTTTTGATCCAACCCACATTAACAAGAGCACTTCAGGTGAGTGGCTTTGATCCATTGTACTGATAGATCTCGTATACCTATATTTTTTGTTTCTTTTATAATCCCGTCTCATCAGGATCAGTTTAAAATGAATATTTTAATTAGAAAAATCTGATAGATACTGAGGGCCCAAAATACAAATTTAAATAATAAAACAATTGTTTTTTTCATATTAGTTGTTCTAATTCCTTAATTATCGTTTTATTTGTAATTAAGGTCATCTGTCCGGGGATAAACAGTTGTTAATTCCCGTCTGTCCCCGAATGGGGATAGATTCGGGGACAGACATGACCTTACTCCATCTGTCAGTCGTCAAGATGAAGCGCGCGACGTGTAATATAGTAATGATATAGTCCATCAGATAATACATATTGTAATAGACCGTCCAAATTATTCTGTGTACATACCGGTAAAACTGAATCCGGTAGATCTGTATAGATTGCTGCATTTATTAGATTTTAACAGTTAATAAAGAGTCAAAAATTACAAAAAAAAAAAAGAATTTAGCATTTATTCAGTTTTACCAGTAAGCAGACGATTTTTTATAGGTATATTATACCTCTATCAAATATATAATGAAGGTCTCTGGGGACCAGTGAGACTAATAAGTTCCATATGACGAGTAGAGCACACTCGAGTACACGGGTAGGTATGTACCCACTAATAGCGGAAGTGGTTTGGTCTCTGTGTCGAGAAGGTTCCGATCGGCCGCGTCACGTGCCGCGCTCACTGGCCGTCGACAGCAGCTCAACGAGTTCACAATCCAAGTCGCTATTGCACTACATAGCTTTGTACTATACAGCTTTACAAACAGTAAACACACTAACTAGGAAGCAAGTCCGCTTCTTGCCATCATATCATAGACACTCACTTTTCAGACTTTTGACGTTTCGACGTCTGTAAGTTCGGGTAAGTAGCCAGGGGACGTAGTACGAGTTCGGATAGTTTTCGAAACTATAAGTAGTTTAATTTCCTTCCATACATTCACTTGCAGCGTCCCTAGCGGAAACGAGGAGAGAGCTAAAGACGCTGTCAGTAAATGTATTGAAGGAAACGAGACTTCATATAGTTTCGAATAGCATCAAATTCTGGTACTCATCCCCAGAGCAACATTATTGATGCAACGGATGCAAAGAAATGACGAATCTACAGCTCGGCACTGAGTTTATTTATTTTTTCTCAACGAGCGCCGTTAGAAAGACATGTAACAAAACTTCAGAAAAACAAAGTTTGATATACTGGGACAAATAAGAATAAAAAAAACCGATCTAACATAACATCAAAAAATGCTAACAAATGAATTAAAGTATCTATCGGTCAAATAGTTTATGCAACAATAAACACTCTTAAAAAGAAAAAAAGCAAAGTATATAAAACAAGGTACTTACTAATTTTAAGAATAGGTTTTTTAATTTTGTTTTTACCTTTGATATAGTTTTGTTTGACCACGATCTCGCCTGTTGGTAAGTGACAATGTAGCCCAAAATGAAGCACAAAGGTCTAGAAGACACCTATTCACTCTAGCCTTGAAGAGACCCATATTATAGTTTTCAGGAAAGATAAACAACGGTTGTGTATTCCACTCCTTAGCAGTTCGCATTATAAAGTTAAAACTGAACCGTTTAGTACAAATAGAGGAAATAATGGTGTCGATTCTGTGCAGCATTCTCTAATTTTAAACCGCATAAAAATTATCGCGGTCTCTTTTATTTCAGTCTATTAGATAGGGCGCGCGACAACTTTAACGCGGTTTAAATTTAGAGAATGCTGCACAGAATCGACACCACTAATGAGGTAAGGATGGTACCGAGCCGTGCGTCTGCTCGTTATATGCTGCTATGATGACAAGGAGATGGTGGGAGCAGATCGTGAAGTTCCTGGGAGCATTCCCCTAAATGCAACCTATAGAACCTACCTAACCTATAGAATCTGTAACCTATAGAAGATTGAAAGGCATGCGACTTTACGGCGGTGCTCGAGACTCTGAATCTTAGTCTCCGCCATATGTTGCTCACCTATAAGCCTGAAAGCTCTGCGTTCGAATGAGTCCAAGGCAACAAGCTGGTGTTTGGCCGAGCCATCCCAAACATGGTTTCACTAGTTAGAGTTCACTCATTGATTTTACTAATCCATTTCGAACAGCAGACCTCGCGAACACAAACTTTTTTTATGTCAGAAACTGATGAACCTAAGATGATGTTTGGATTGCATTAATTGTATCATGTTGATCCATAATCTGCATCTTGACAACCCGACCTAAAGGCCATAGACAAACAAACACAACAATACATCAATCGAAAAGCGATGTCGCTAGTAGAAAAGCCAAAAATGTTTGAGATTGACGGATACCATCGAAATGTCACGTGGTCTTTTGTATTGAATTACGATTGTATAAATGGAATCACTTCGAAGCGAATGCCACTTGGCTAGGCCGGCTTGACCGTGATCGATTTTGCTCATATTTGTAATTTTTGTTTAGAATTGACCACTAAACTTAAATGTTTCTGCCAAATATTATACAAATCGGCCGGTAAATGGCGCCGCAGCGCCACTTCCCCCCTTTTGGGGGAAATACCTCTCTAATCAGAAATCCACCTGTTTATCATGTTTCGTCACGATTAATTGAAAAATACGACCTGGAGGCCAATTCTCAGATTGTAGAGATTATCTCTAAATTAGAGATAATGTCGAAGCATAAATGTCTACAAAAAATGTCACGAAAATGTCACAATAACCATCAAATCGTATTCGATTTGAATGATTTTGGTCGAATTATGTCTATTTGTGACATCCCGAGAATAGCAAATTAAGATTTTATTCGACATTCGCTATCTTTTTTCGACATATGTCTAATTCGACTCAATCTCTAAAGCACGAGAATTGCCCTCCTGTACGCGTGTACCAACCAACATACGAGTACATCCGGATTCCTGACAGATGAAAGCAAATTATGCCGTTCGAATGGCTCGCTTCGTTTCGGTCAATTAGGTCAGTGAGCAAAGCAATATTTGTAAAGAGTGTCAGCCACCGGCAGAGGTCAGAACTTGGATGTGTGATCAAAGTGTGACCGCTTTTTGAGTTTTGTTTGTGTTATTCGCTCACGATTGGTGCCGCAGGCAAAACCTAGTAAATAATAATTGCACTGTCTCTTCTGCCTGCAACGCCGCTTACTATACTGTGCTACTATGAAGGCTTCCACGCTATGAAGGCGACTGAACTTGACCTCGTGACCACGCTGTGAATTAACTCAATTGGAATCGAGAGTGGGAACAATTTAATGGGTTACGCTAAAGCAATAAAAGTTGGTATTGTACACGCGATATAGGAAGGAAATGAAGTTTTAATAGTTACAACACGATACACACAATTTTACAAGCTTTTATTTATCTTGCAATTTTTGTACTCGTTTCGTTTCGTTTCGTATGAGGTAGTACTGGCCTCTGGTGTCGAAGTTTGTCAAGCCGCCCGAGGGCCTCTGACATGGCTTAACGACTGCTTTTAATCAATAACAGCCGGGACCGACAGCTTAACGTGCCCTCCGAAGCACAGAGCGATGGAAATCCGCACATAACTTAGAAAAGTCATTGGTGCGGAGCCTAGGATCGAACCCGGTATCGTTGGATTCTGAGTTGCACTATTGAACCGTTAGGCTACCATCGCTTATCATTTTTGTACTTACGTAAATGATGTATGTTGGCAAATTTTGAGCAGTCATCCTCAAACTTAGAGCATTGCAGGCCTCCTCAACCGATTGAGATGAAATTTTGCATACCTGTCAAGTTCCGATGACAATGCAATATTATGGTGATAGCGAGCTGATCTGATGATGGAGACGGAAGGTGGACAACGGAACTACTCCATGGATTATAGTAGACTGGCCGTGTTTAGGCTCATTTCGATCAGCACACGGTTCCGAACACAAATTTTATAAAAGCTTGTATTGAAAAAAAAAAACACCAATAACTTATGTATACAGGCGATGGAGTGGGTTAATGATTGATAATTATTGACACCGTAAGTACGGCTTGATAGCCGACAACGCGATGACTCTGCGAATAATGTACCCGAGCATGTAATCATGTACCGATAGGAAATTACAAATTCAATTTAAAAAAAAATGGTTTATAGGTTCTATTTAATTGAGCGAGCGAGCGAAGTATTTGCAGTAACTGCCAAAGTTTTCTTTAATATTGGCTTTAATAATAATATTAGTTTGAGCATTGCCCCGCGGTCGGTGGTTCCCGGTTTTTTTTACTATAACGTTTTTTATACTATTTTTGTTTTGTAGATAGTATTACTTTATAGTGAAAAATGATTTTTTAACGAGATTTTAAATAAATTATTGTGTTAATAATCAGTATTTTACGACTATATACATATTATATTATATTATATCATTTTATTTCGGTTTCACTCCATATTATGTTAGTAAAGAGTTGTTAGTAGACATTATCACATAGTATTTCTATGCAAAGATCAAAAAATATTTATGTTTTAGTGGTATAGTAGTATAGTAGTTGGCTCCTACATCGAGTCTAAGGCAAAAACAGCTGCCATGAAGCTAGGCATCCTGAATAAGGTAAAGCGTTACTTCACACCAGGACAGCTTCTCAGTTTATATAAAGCACAAGTCCGGGCTGGTATGGAGTACTGCTGCCATGTTTGGGATGGCTCGGCCAAACACCAGCTTGCTGCCTTGGACTCGATCGAACGTAGAGCTTTCAGGCTTATAGGTGAGCAACATATGGCGGAGACTAAGATCCAGAGTCTCGAGCACCGCCGTAAGGTTGCATGCCTTGCGATCTTCTATAGGTTACATTTCGGTGAATGCTCCCAGGAACTGCACGATCTGATCCCACCATCTCCTTTTCATCATAGGTCGAGCAGGCGTACGGCTCAGTACCATCCTTACCTCATTGGTATACCTTCTATTCGCACAAAACGTTTCAGTTCTACCTTTATAATGCGAACTGCTAAGGAGTGGAATACACTACCGTCGTCTGTCTTTCCTGAAAACTATTTAATCTGGGTCTCTTCAAGTCAAGAGTGAATAGGTGGTTTCTAGACCTTTGTGCTTCATCTTCGGCCACATCGTCACTTACCAACAGGTGAGATCGTGGTCAAACAAAGGTCTATCAATGTTAAAAAAAAAAAAAAAAAAAAACCTGTAAGTAGTATGAGGCGAAAATACTCTAAAAGGATACGGTTATTAGGAGAGGAGAACCTAAAGCGCCCAAGCGTGAGCTGAAACCACATCTTTGATCCGATGTCAGCATTGGGATAAGAATCTATATAGGTACCTATTTTGTACAACGTTTCATAATATCTCTGTTTTGTCAATACATCTCTCTCTACTAGTTTTTTGTTTTCATGTGTTTATTATGTGTGTGTTGTGTCTCGGGGGAAAATAAACATTCTTTCTTTTTAGGGTTCCGTAGACAATTGGCAACAAATGGAATCCTTATGGATTCGTCTTGTTGTCTGTCGGTCTGTCTGTCTGTCCGTCCGAATGTCACAACCACTTTTTTCCGAAACTATAAGAACTATGCTGTTGAAACTTGGTAAGTAGATGTATTCTGTGAACCGCATTAAGATTTTCACATAAAAATAGAAAAAAAACAATAAATTTTGGGGGTTCCCCATACATAGAAATGAAACTCAATTTTTTTTTTCATCAAACTCGGTGGTTTGTGATTTCTTTGGATAGGTCTTTAAAAATGATATTGAGGTTTCTAATATATATTTTATCTAAACTAAATAGTTTGCGCGAGAGACACTTCCAAAGTGATAAAAAGCGTGTCCCCCCGAAACTTCTAAAATAAGAGAATGATAAAACTAAAAAAAATATATGATGTAGTACATTACCATGTAAACTTCCAACGAAAATTTATTTGAACGAGATCTAGGAAGTAGTTTTTTTTATACACTATTATTGAAACATCGATCAAAGTTTCAACGAACTACAAGAACTTTTATACTATGTTACTTGCTGCTACGGAACCCTTAATGGGCGAGTCCGACTCGCACTTGGCCGCTTTTTTTACTAACATTGATAAAAGCAGCTTTATTTTACGGAAAATCTTTTTGTTTCAGGTTTGCTTTCAATTCAGAGAACTTGTTCTATCCTGGGCACATTCAAATAAAACCAAGAATCCGCCATTAAAACTACAATGGCATTATTTACCCTTTTAAGGATTTTAATACATACTCGGAAAATAACACACTAGTGTAGTAGATAGCTCTTTTGTGAGAGTTTTTCCGGGGATGTACTACCACCATACCTATTTCTGCCGCAAAGCAGTAGTGCTCACATTGCTGTGTTCTGGTTTGAAGGGTATGGGTGCCAGTAATTACAAGCACATTAGTCTTTTCATCTTTATGTTCAGGGTGGCGGGCGCAGTGCAATGCCTCATAGAGTGCGTCCTAGGTGGACGTGATCTATGAGGTAATGCATTGTTAAAGGCAGAGATTACAGCTTAACATCAGAAGCCCATTCTCTTATTTATTTTAAAGGCACACTGCAAGGCGACTGAATCGGGATTGTATTGTGAATTGACTGAAATATTAGTATTCTGCTCCCTCATAACAACAGTATTGTCTACTTTCGATCTTGCGACCATATATTAGAGTAGGATAGTGCTATATAATAAGTGTAAAGAGTGAAAGACAAAATTCTCAGAACTTTGAAACATTCAAGTTACAGTCACATTTCGATATAATCACATTCCGCGTTGTATTGTCAGGTGAGCAGAATACCATTTCTGACGTTTGTGACATCAACACTAGATCGTAATATGATCCGAACTTTAATTTGACTATTTTTTATTACGAGAATTGGGCTTCTGGTGGGCTACCTGCTTGTTCTGTTATTCACGCAGATAAAAAAACCCGTTTATTGGTTGGGTAGTAATAATCAAACTTTAATATTATACGTAGGCTACGTTTAATAAACTTGGATAAAGTACATTGGGTTAAGACCGGGCGCTGGAATGCAGGAATGCCCGCTTGTCACATCACCGAACTCCGAACATAGCTTAAGATAATCGTCTCCTAATCTGGCATTCCTCAAAAGAATGTGCTAATGACTACGAATTCCAACATCCACGTAATCGCTTTACAAAGTTCGGGATTGTTTGGACTGACAGACCTGACAAAGTGACTTTGGGTTCAATAGCTCTGACAGATTTATATGCTTAAATTACTTGTACTTTGATCAACTGCGATCAAATAGTCTACGACTCTCTTGTAAATGAAGTGCTTTTAGATTGTTTACATACAAGGTGTCAATCGACTTTGTGCATTAAGTATCTTCCCAGTAAGTATCTTTAAGTATCTTTCGGTGCATCTTCCCGGCACCGTGACAAAGCTCATCCACACATACAAACATCATAGATCCCTGGGTTTCTCGTACGACTCGTTTCTCGAGATCATTTCTTCTCCATACATATAAACTTTGGAATGAGCTTCCATCTGAGGTTTTCCCGCTTGGTTACGACATTTGTCGCTTCAAGAAAAATGATCATAAATTCCTTCAGGGTAGGCAGCGCATCGACAATACCCCCGGTGTTGCCGGTGTCTATAAGCGACGGTGATTACTTTACATCGGGTGGGCCGTAAGCTAGTTTGCCTATTAGTTTCATTAAAAAAAAAAGAAAAAAAGTTCCTTGGAGGAAAGGTCCTAACTACTTGATGTGATCTCCTAGGTACTAGTTACAAATCTTGCAATTGAATAACAGTTCCACCCAACCGCTTCAGCTGAAATTTAGCATACTTGTCAAGTTCATGATGATTTTTGTAAATGTGTTTATATACATATATGCTGTTGGCGTTTCTTTTTATGAATAAATAAATAAAGTTCAAATAACAATACAATATTATGGTAGCAGCGAGTGGATCTGATGATGGTGGACAGCGGAACTCTTCGTTGATTAATAGTAGCCTGACAGTGTTTGGGCTCAGAATAAATATTAGTACAGGGTTTGGGCTCATTTTGATCAGGTCACGGTCAAGGCTTACACAACCCGGGGTGCACGGGCTGCGAGGCGCACGGGTTGCGAGGCGCACGGGTTGCGAGGCGCACGGGCTGCGAGGCACTCAGGCGCAAGGTATCTAGGAGCAGAGGTCTAATAAACCTGATAAAACTCCTCGGAAATTTTCATATTCACTTTTTTATTTACTAAAATCAAGATAAATCCCTTTCATTTTTAAAGCATTCAACTGCATTCAAAAGTATTAAAAAAGTCACTTGCCTAAGCCAGGAATTGAGCCCGCTAAATTGATAACCTCCTTTTGTGAAGTCAGTTATGATCTCAAAATAGTATACCTAGGAAATACCCCTGGTACAGCCTTAGATGAACCATGTAGGCGGCCCTCGCCAGGGACTGGATGCATGCACAGCACCCACCGGCGACACTAGGATACCCTGCCTCCTGGTTCTGTTTGTTGTACAAATATTATTATTATGACACTGATTCATTTTAAAACTCGTAACAATATACATTTTTTACTTTAAGAGGAATACTGTCTCTAAAAAACCTGTTGCGCATAGGCCTCCCTCATAGAATGCAACTATATATGAGCTTGAGCCGCCTTCATCCACTGCTTAACTGCAACCTTTATAATTTAAATAATAATAATGTTTTTCTGTTTATGAGTAATTTCGTCTCGGCTTCGAGAAGCCGGTTAGTAATGAGTACTTACGGGCCTAGACCAACTATTATTTATTATTTGCCTAATAATAGTTGGTCTAGCCATAACACTTGTGTTATAGGTTGTTTGTTGTTGCTGTTCATATGGATTCATCCCACGTTTTTTTTCAGGTGTTGGTCGCTTTGAAAGAGTCACCTAGTTATACGGCATGTGTTTGAAACACTGCTTTTTGTGGGCTACTATACTACTAGTATAGTATTCTTTTATCTGTGGCTATACCTAGTAGGTAAGTCTTGGAACGTGCAAAGAGATTGATGATGTTGCTTGGGTATGACTCCTGGGTGGCTACCCTTGACACTCGATCTCAATCCTAATTTGGGATTTGCTGTCAAATCGTGCCATTTGGTACTCTTGAATCCAATCCTGCCACACGATTGGATGCGAACCTGGTGGAGTTTTAAGGAACTAAACGAAATCGACTATACTCGAATCCAAGATATTTGGGAAAATAAGTAATAATTAGGTGGAATGATAAGGATTAAGCAAGTTATTTTCAAATGTAATGAATGGTAGTTTTATTGCGTTGTGTGTAGCCACACCTACGTCATGTTGTTCTTTCAGGAATCATCACCAGAATTCGGTCGCATACTCGATTTCAATTTCAATCTCGATTTTGTTCAAGAGTGCTAAATTTTGTGAAAACTGGATTGGGATTGGGATTGGATTGGGATTGAAACTGTTTTCAAGGGTAGCCAATAACAATATTATGGTATGATGGTTATTTTTTGCAGTTTCCACGTGCGTCTTTCAAGTTTGTGTATTATTACTGACATCTACATTGCTGTAAATTGTTTTATTATTCGGAAACCTCTCAACCAGAGGGGCAAGTTCGAGTTTACACACACCATCGTAACGATGATCGTGCCGACGAGCGTACGTGTATTGCGTAGTAACTGTGACGTTTTTGCCACAGATTAATAGCTAGTTATTATGTAATACACGTACGATCGTCGTTACGTTCATCGTTACGATGGTGTTTGCAACACTCCGACTAGGGCCTCAGGTAAGCAACGTGTGTGGCGGGGCCCGCGGGTGGCGGGCCGCGGACTACCTAAACTGAGCCGGGAGCTTATCAGGCGTTATCCATTGTCACGTGCTGGTCTGCCGCCGGGTTGCTCCTCATGCACCTGACATGTGGGAATGGAGTTTAAAGGTGAACCGCCAGGAAAGGAGGCGGAATCAAGTTGAAGTGGCAGAGCAGACTGCTTGCAGAGCCAACAACCGTTGGGAATAAAGGTTATTGAGTGCCGACCAAGAACAGGATGACGCAGTGTAGGAAGCCCTCCCTCTTCGCAGGAAGTCGGTGGATGGAGACGGCTTGAGACCAGTCTTTATTGATTGAAGTAGTATCGAGTATAATAGTGAATCGTCTCCTCCTTTCTCGTCGTTCTATGGTGAGGCCTATGTTTCTATATTCATATATTGTATATTATGTTAATATATTCTATATTTTTTATATATTCTATGTTCAGCAGTGGACATCTAATAATGATGATAATGATGACCGGTAAATGTTATTCTCCGTCTTCCTCTGAATGGTTAAATGAGGTAAGCACCCAAACAGATAATTTTCGGAATATAAATAAATATAAATATAAATATTGCTGGACAGTTTACACATATATCTAGCCCCAGGCTAAGCAGAGCTTGTGTTATGGGTACTTGACAACTGATATACTTAATACTATATATTACATAGATAGATGTTTTTTATTATATGTATATAGAAAATACACAGAACACCCTGAACAAATATCTGCGGATCGCATAAATATTTGTTCCAAGGCGGGAATCGAACCCGCAACCTCCTGCGTTGCAGGCGAACGTTCGCCGGCCGCGCCACAGAGGTCGTCTATTTGGCACTTATATGGTTCAATTACTAATTTCACAAAAATCGTGCGTAGCATAATAACAGGAACGATTTGAAGAGCTTGGGAACATTCCAGGAATAATCCTGGATCACGGTGTCACTGCTAAGCCACGAGTTCCAGTGCTATAAGCCACGCGCAGACAGATTTGGTGTGTCACAAAATGATCCCACTGTCAGCACAGTCGGTACGTGGAAGTCAATGAACTGCTTGAACTGGTGTAACTTCATAATTTTTTCCATCACTGGGACAGTGTATGGTGCATGTGTATAGTGTAGTGTAGTGTAGTGTATCGTGCATGTGTATTGTGTAGTGTAGTGTGTAGTGTATGTGTATGATGCCCTCATAGAATTCAATACACTTTTCTATTTTTTTCTAATCTTTACAATGGCACATAGAAATGATCATAGACATAATGTATCGCAACCTAGTTAACACCATAGTGGATCATTCCTCATGATCATTATGACGCTATGATCCTCATGATCATTATGACGCTATGATTCTCATGATCATTATGATGCTATGATCCTCATGATCATTATGACGCTATGATCCTCATGATCATTATCACGCTATGATTCTCATGATCATTATCATGCTATGATCCTCATGATCATTATGACGCTATGATCCACATGATCATTATGACGCTATGATCCTCATGATCATTATGATGCTAAGATCCTCATAAGCCTACAGTGGGATGATGGGATAGGGGTGAACAAAACTCTAAACTTATCAAATCGGTCATTATTTAGCTACTAGTAGCTTTTACTAATATTAAGCCTCTTAGTTGAATTGAGCAATAAATCGGGCAATAAATTAGCTACTGGGTGCTAAATGTGATATACTTTAGTAATTATATCTGAAAATTCACCTGTGGAAGTTGCATTTCTAGCGGCCCCCAAGACTGGTGGCGATCTTATTCATCAGAATTTCCTGTTTCTATCCTTCTGTAGCATTCATGCTAGTAATTGTATCTCTCCTTGAACCCGTTTAACACATGACTTTGATGAAATCAAACATTCAAACTAACACGATGAAGTTACTAACTTTACAAACAAACTTCAACGCGTCCGGCCGGAGATTCAACTTCAGGACAGACGACAGCCGGAACTTTGTTACTTGCCGGCAGTAAGTACACGTTTTTAAAATCTAACAACTCTATTTTATAGCAGCATTCATTCGTTTTGAAGCATTGGATGAAATTATACATTGATAGTAGAGCCACGTTAAGGCGCTATAGGTTCAACGAACATTTTTGTATGAGGCGAAGAAGGCGAGCGCAAGCTCTGATACCGTGTTTTTATGTATAAAAAAATTATATAAAAATGTCGTTCAAAGTTTTGTTTAATTTTGTTGATGAATTCACTAACTCAAATAATAAATAACATGTAACCAAATGTTTCAAAAATTAAAACGTGAGAGAAGTGAGTGAAAAATAGCATTTACATTTTAAAAAGGAGGTATCTTTGTTATTTTTTTTTTATCGAGTGAAGTAATTCAAATATTGTATTGAATTATTGATTTCACTAGATAAAAAGCTCAAAAATATCATATATTTTTTTCTTCATAGAAAACTATGAAAATTCTTAACAAAAACTTTAAAATTCTAGAGACATTTGAGAACCTATCGCGCCTTAACGCAGGTCTCAGCAGAGTAAGATGGCTACCTGATTATAATGTAACTGCATGCTTCATGCTAATTTAGTAGTTGGCTATGCGTGCGTGACACAGGGGTATACCTGACTCTGCATAAGTCAAAAGAAAACTAACTCAATATTCAAGTGTGCAGTCTGCATAAGCTTCGGGGTTTTTATGTAAATTAATAAGTTGTAGAGAAACCAGTCGTGCGGTGCGTTTCTTGTCCCTAGTCGTTAAGCACTTACATCTCCGTTATTGATACCGTATTATCGCCTTAAACGTAGCCCGCGCACCACCACACATGGATTCGTAGCTCGATAACCCTTGTTTCGTATGTGTGCAACGACTTTCAAACTCTATACTGATATGACGTAATGGAGGCAGCAGTATTAATATTTTATCATCCGCCGGGATTGATCTGGGATATTCAAACTTTATAGGTGGCACCGCCCTCCAGCGGGTGCGTTCGTATCCGTAATGGATAATCTGACAAGTTTTGTTTGTTCAGTTCTGTTTGTGTTACATCTTTCCGTGCTACTATACAATTCTAACTATCCTTCAAATCAAATCAAATCAAATCAAATCAAATATCTTTATTTACTAAAGTATGGTAAGCTTATGGGTAGGTAGTAGTACATAATTATGTGTGCTCATACTTTTGCTTAAAAAGCGTGCAAATATTCCATTAACATTATTAGTTGGAATTTATGACAAAGGAAAATTAAAATTAAAAAGTCTATATTTCTTGAAAAGCGGCCTACATGGTTCGAGATAGTGGACAGCACAAACCTCTACTCATGGCACGAATACATTTCTTTTGAATCAGTAGCGTTACCCCATATTATCAATCCGTATTGTAGTACTGAGGCTACATATCCGTGATATGCTTGGAGAGCAGCTTCTAACGACACCGCTTGCCTAATACGTCTTAGTGCAAAAATGAACCTATTAAGCTTAGAGCAAATTAAATCAATATGTTTTTTCCATCTGCATGTTTTGTCAATAGTGACCCCTAGGAACCTAATTAAATCTACCTCTTCAATAGGGGTTTGCCTATAACTAGCTCGAATGGTTTTAGGTAATGCGCAAGTAGAATGGAACTGCATCATCTTCGTTTCTGTTATGTTAACTTTAAAATTATTATCTTCTAACCACTGTATTATATCTTCAATTGTATTATTAACCTTGGAATACTTACACAGTGTTTAGTCTTTTGCATTGACAGGCAGTTTTAAAATTGATCGAAAGAGACAAAACACGGTATAACTATGGCAAGGATGATCCGCGTTTATTAGTAGCATGGTTTGTCTTAGACCCTCCGCAGCAAGTGGACAATAGCCCTTGTCAAACTACGTAGAAAACTGTATCAAAAGTGGATCAAAAGATAAATGAAGAGTAGGTAGGTAGACCATCACAGGCACTTGTGATGAACATCCTTAATTAATTCAAATTAATCAAAGATCATTGTGACTGTTATACTCGTAGATAGTACCGTTGAATGAAAGTGATCAAACTCATGCACAAAAGTGGGTACGAAAGCTTTGTATCTATGTATTTCAAATGTCTGTATGTAGTTTAGCCCCTTGAGCTTGATCAATGCATCATGTAAGTTATTCTCTAGCCATTCGTGGCGTGATGAATAGCAGATGGTATCATTAGCACGACTCGCGGTATACGGAGGCATTATGCGAAGACTCGCCGTCCTTGCATATTGATGCAAGTCGATGCTTTCCAGGATTAGCACACACTGGAGTCACAGAAATTACTGCTTTACTAAATGGTGTCAAGTATTTTTCCGAAGGTAAAATATTAGCTTTGATAATGGACAAGATAAAATTTAATTCTCAAGATTTATCTAACATAAGTGGCAGTGACCTGATGAAAGGTTCACGAGTCTCATCACGAACCAGAGATGCATGTCACTTAAGATGAACAAAAAACGTCACAGATAAAATGGTTTAGACTATAATTGAAAATCTTGAAGGCATGATTAGGTTGATCACGCTGCAAAGTGAACACACCTTAATAATAACACAGTCTGACGTGGAAACCTTCAAAAGCTTAACTTAACTGGGTTGACCACATTCTCCATGAATAGATACAAGCCGCAGACAGCTAAGCGGCTTACTTAAAGCTGCACTACACTAGGCACACTAATCGGCTCGAAGTGCACTCGGCCGCGCTTGTAATGCTCTTGGGTAGGTGTCTGCTGTAAGTGGCAACATGCGCCTCATGTGGTAATAACGATTGTACTGACAGAAAGATTTCCGGTCGTGGTGCTGAGACGAATGTTTATTATGTAGGTAGGTCGTTATAGATACTTTGCATTTTGACGAAACCAACACTAGTTTTAGGGCATAAACGACTACAAGCCTCCTTCATACACATTCAGAATAGATTTTCATTGGTTTTTTTTTACAAATTTAATTTTTTCACTCTAAGAGTGAAACTGGAAAGTGTCGCCAAATCTAGAGAGTCTGACAATACGTGTAACGGCCTTGCGCTAACATTCATACATTGCCATTCAGCGTGGCAATGCAGCCAGCATCTTAGGGACGCTTCCGTCTGGTAGTGATTTGGGTCAGTTGAGCTACCTTTAGATCGCTTGCAGCGGTGTTCAGGTGGCACAACTGTTTCATATGTATTTTGTACATACCTTGTATTATTCTTTCTGTAAATAAATATTAAAATAAAAACATTCACTATAATCAAATCACAATATAAGTACATAAAATTACCCTGATCGAAAACAATATCATGTTTTTCCGAGAATTCTGTTGTATTACAAACTACAATCTACGTGCCTATCAATTAGAGACCTATCAAAGGCTTGTCAATAATAGGTACTGTACCATCGCAATGGGTAGGTACTATTCTGTGATGTGCAGAACCAGATAGCGTCTGGTTTAATTAACCGTCTATCAGCTTCATGTTGCCGGTCAGACAATGACGTGATCCCGTCTTTGACTCCTGTCTTGTTGAATCAGTAGGATTGGAGGAGACACGTCATTGAGATATTCATTTAGATAAATTGAACTCATTTTGAAGCCACCAAATGATTGCAAAGAGAAGCTTACTTGAATTGTATGCCATTATAGAGAATATACTGGTAGAACCTTTATTGTATCATGAAAGAGTGATTGTTCAATGCAATAAGCATGCGCCGTAAGTTTTCGTCTTTCATAACTAGGGGGAGCTAGTAAAAATGTCCGGCCGCTAGAACGCGCTGACGAAAATTCACGGGCTTGTATGAAGTGGCTCAGTATTTTTAAATATATTTGACTTGAAACAGAATAAACTGGTTTTATTTTTGATACACCTACACGATCGGTTTGGAAGGCTGTACTTTTGTACATGGTCCTATCGAGTCGGAACTCGGAAGTATATCCGCGCACTTGGGTATCAGTGGTGGTACCTGTGATCACCGTGCTCACCACACGCCGAGGGCTGTGGATGCGTTTTCTACCCTTATAATATTTTCTACCCTAAAGAACAGTTATGAACATTTTTCTTGAAATAACCTGAGCTCTTTGTTCCATCCAGAAAACCAAACTTGATAACTATACTAATCTAGGTGGAACTTATCTGCACCTCGGAGATAACCAGCTATCTGGGTGGATCCCTACATAAAAAAAATATAGAATCAATAATATTAAATTAATTTCAAATGCATTAACTTTTTGCTCTGACTGTACTTACAATGCGCGTTTATTCCCACAAAATGGAATGAGCCACGTAGTCAACTAAAAACTACTTATTTTGGCTATTAATACCATGGCCCAGCGTCGTGGGCCACGTAGTCAACGAAAATAATAAAAAATGGGACGGGTTTTCTATGGGCCGCGTATTGTGGGCCAGGCTGTCAACATCCAAATTTTATTTCCATCTCAAAATTCAAAATTCACTATTCAAATTGTATTTATTCAATAGGATTTAAAAAAAAAACTGACTCGTCACTTTTTATAAAATAATTATAATTTGCAATTTTATTATTAGATATTCATTTGTTTTGGCTGAGTTGGAGCAAGTTCAGTCCCAAGCTTTATTATCATCTAAATAATCTGAGATTTTTTACACTTTTTTAGGAAGTTTATTTTTAATTAAGTTTTTAAATTTGTTTATCGACAACTTTAGCACGTCGTTTGGGATCTTGTTATAGAAGCGTACACATTGTCCTTTAAACGATTTACTAACTTTATGAAGCCTGATAGTGGGAACAGCGAGTTTATCTATGTTCCTAGTATTTACATTATGATTGTCGCTTTTTTTACTAAACTCGTTTATATTTTTGCGAACATAACCCAGATTTTCATAAATATATTGACATGGAAGAAAAATGTCAGGATGTTTATTTCTTTAAATTTTTCTCGAAGTGATTCTGTGGGGCCCATATTATAAATTGCACGAACAGCCCTCTTCTGCAGCATACATATACAAACTCAAGATTTTACTGTACAAATATGTTTTTTTTTTTTTTTTTTTTTATACTACTGGAATGGCGGAGCAAGCAGATGGCCCACCTGATGTTAAGCGGTAACCTCTGCCTATGAACAGTGCATTACCTCATAGGTCACGTCCACCTAGGACGCGCCCTATGTGGCATTGCACTGCGCCCGCCACCCTGAGACATAAAGATGAAAAGTCTCATGTGCCTGTAATTTCACCGGCACCCTTACCCTTCAAACCGGAACACAGCAATGCGAGCACTACTGCTTTGCGGCAGAAATAGGTACGGTGGCAGTACTTCCCCGGACGAACTCTTTCACAAAAAAGCTCTACTACTACTCTGGTGTTTATATTTGAGCCTTGATGCTATGGGTCTTAATAACTGATGTGCTTGAAAACCAGTTGTCTGAGTAAAACGTATCTTCCGCGGAGAAAACTGGTAACCAACGTGGATTAACATTTCCGAGTACATAACCAACAGCAATAATCACTTTTGGCGAAAAGACCCGCGTATTAAGAGACCGGCAATGATAACTGATGGCTGAGACGAAAATACCCGCGTAGTAAGACACCGGCAATGATAACTGATGGCTGAGACGCAAGCTATGGCCTCGACAATCTTCATCTTTTCTAACCGACTTCAGAGAAGGAGGACGTTCTATGTTCGTCTGTATGTTTTTTTAATGTATGGTCATCGATATCTCCGTGTGAAACAATTTGAAAATATGTTTTTTGTTTGAATTGGTTTTGTCCCGAGGTGGTCCCATATTCACCAAGTTAGGTGAATATGGGACCTGATGGTAGACTCTCAGAGAAATGGTGAGAAATCCTCAAAATTTAAATATTTGTTTACTTTCCAACATCCGATTGAGCAGAAATTCTATATATTATACTTAGAATATAGAATATATTCTAAGATAATTATAATGTCTATCAAGTTCCAGTGACAACTTGACAATAGTGATTGAGCTTTAGAATTGTTGGGTTTTGAGTTCTCTACAGATTCCAAGAAAAAAAAACATACCGCTTACGGCTTACTTTCGATATCACCACTACTGAGAACCGAAAATGCACATGTGATGTCGAGAAAATCCAGAGACGCACTAAAATCAGTTATCTAAATATCAGTCAACCACGTAACAAATTTTAAACACACAAAGGAATAGGGAAGCGTACCTGTTTATCCCTCTTACTCGCATGTGGCCAAATAGTGTTCATCTCTCTCACACAAGCACGTGTCGTGCATGCGTCATGCACCCAAGTAGCAAGTTAGTCAGCTAGGTCCGTCTGATCCTGTCCACGTTTTATAACGTATTTAGGTAGTTTTTATTGAGATTATTTGTAATATTTATAAATATTTATTTTCATAGTAGTATATTATATTTCAAGTGGAAATGTAGTATATTATATTTCACACTTTATGGATAACATTAAATTTAAATGTAACCCAAAAAAACCGTTCCAGCGGGACTCGAACCCGCAACCTTGCCTGTGATCGGCAATGCCTTTACCAGTTCGGCCATAGAACACTATGACGCTGAAGGCGAAATTTGTGTGGCAACTCGGCGTTATCTCTTGTCAATGTTTCGAACTAATTTCGGACTTTGAACAGAAGGTTTCTAATGAAACACCTGTAGATGGCTCTCATCGGCGCTATAGCCGAGTTGTTAGTGCCCACAAATTTCATCTTCAGCGTCATAGTGTTCTATGGCCGAACTGGTAAAGGCATTGCCGATCACAGGCAAGGTTGCGGGTTAGAGTCCCGCTGGAACGGAATTTTTGGGTTACATTTAAATTTAATATTTATTTTATTAAAAATACGTTTCCAGTATGTCACATATCAATAACTTAACAATTTTCAATTAAAAATATCGTGTGTATCCTCTTTAGAAACTGCATAAAGTAGGCTTGATTTTAAAATTATTGACCACCCAGGTCACTGTACGTTTTTTTTTCACCAGAGGTGCTCAAACTAAGACATTAGAAACAGACATTTGCTATTCTGGTTTTTTAAAACCTTTTGTAAAAAAAACAGCAATAGCTGGTCATAAATTGGGTAGCACGTTGGCAAGGCCAAACATTCAGAAATATTTCACAGAAAAAAACTATTAATAATTCCTCAATTTGTGGTTGTAGTGACCAATAATGTGCGCTTGGGCAAAATTTTTTTTTTTTTTAAAAGTGTTGTATTTCCAGGACTGAATGGTTTTTTTTTTAAATCTGTGCGGCTTTGCTCCCCCATGTATGCACTTGCCGGATTATCCATTAAATATAGGACACTCTTTATATGGTATTTTTTAGCTTTTATCTAGTGTAATTATAAATTCAACACTATTTGAATTACCTCACTCGATAAAAATAAAACAAATATACCACTTTTTTTTAATTTGAATTGAATTACTTACTTCTTAAGTACTTCTTAAACATTTGAATTTTTGAAACATTTAGTATTTTATTAATTATTAATTGAGTTAGTGAATTCATTACCAAAATTTCACAAAACTTTAAGGGGTCGTCGTCTGTCTTTCCTGAAAACTATAATCTGGGTCTCTTCAAGTCTAGAGTGAATAGGTTCCTTCTAGACCTTTGTGTTTCATCTTCGGCCACATCGTCACTTACCAACAGGTGAGATCGCGGTCAAACAAAGGTCTATCAATGTTAAAAAAAAGAAGGTATTTTTATATTTTATTTTTAATACAAAACAACAACAATGTAACATTGACAAATAATAATTGTATTTAATAATGCAATTTGAATGATATTAATTGGCTCTGCTTTTAAATTTTCTATGTTAAACTAACTAAATTAGCATGCCATCCTCTCCGTTTGCACGCCGGCAGCGGCCAAACATATTGTGTCTTACTAATATTTATACCATCAATTTGTACATATGTTTCAGCAAATAAATTATCTTTATCAAAAACACTGTATCAGAGCGAGCGCTTGCCTTCTTCACCTCATACAAAAGAAATCGTTGAACCTTAAGTATTTATAAGTCTATTTCATAATTGAGACCTTACTTCAGAAGAAGGAACATCAAAGAAGCCAAACCGTGATTGTTGCCCTGATTCTCCTAGATTCAGTCGAGATTAAAAAGGAGCAGACTCACCTACGATTCAAAACGATCCTTGTGATTTCAATGAATAACATGTTTTTGCGGTTGACTTTGTAAATATAATGTGTTGTTTGAGACGATGTCTCTTCTCTATCACAATCAACCATTTCGAACGAAGCGTAAACCACCTGACCCCAATTATGGCTACAGGATAAAGCTATAATATTACGAAGTATTTAATACGTTACACAGGCTGTGCCTTTGTGAATGTAATAATGTGGCAGAGTTGCTACAAATGGGGCAAATGGGTAAAAGAGGTATTTATTTACATTTCTCATAAAAAATTAGGTCAGTTTTTACGCAGTTCAAAGCTTGTAAGAGTAACCTCACAATAAAAAGTTATTCAGAGCATCTATTCCTGTTCGGGCTAATGTAATTTGATTGGAAAAGATTTCATATTGTGTTGCAAAACAGAAACATAGCAGACTGGGCGAAACTTTAGCTTTGGTTGGAATAATTTACTGAAGTTATTTGCTGACGACATCCCGTGATGTGGATTTGGTGATACTTTGGATACTCTCCGCTTTTCTCGACACTCGCAAAATTACAATTATCTGTAAATTACCTACCTATACCTTGTACTATTATTTATTCTGTGCCTATATCTACGCTATATAACAAAACTTAAGAATAATGTCTGTACAAATTGGAATGTCCATTCATTCCAGAACTCCACATTATTATCTGGTTGAGACGGAAGTGTAAAGCTGTTGAAAGGCAGATGAGGCGTCACAGAGTAGGTGAGCTGCAGATACATCAAGGAATTTATATTTCTACATGCATCCATCCTGTATTCCACCATCAGGGTTTTGCCGGTCACATGGTGCATGTCAGATGCTAGGACATGCCGTCTAGCGTCTGGCTCTACACATGGTTTCTTTTCTCTATATCTACGGAGATGGTAGGTACAATAAGTTTTTTGTGAAAAATATAATTTTCAACACAAGATTTTATAAAATTAGTGATCGTAACCGTGTGCTGATCAAAATGAGCCTTAGCACGGTCAGTCTACTATTATCCCTCGAGGAGTTCCGCTGTCCACCTTCCGTCTCCATCATCAGATCAGCTCGCTGTCACCGTAATATTTCATTAACCCAGACATAAATTGCAAGTAAAATCTTGTACTATTATTTATTCTGTGGTTAAATAAAAGCTTGTGAAAACACTGCTTACTGTCTTAAATGCAGACGAGATTTTCAAACTATTAACACCCAAACAAAATTGATTTCCAAATAAAACTTATTGTTTTTCAGTAGATTTTTTATTTTGAGGTCTAACGTTGCTAATACCCGATAATACTAAAAGGTACCTAGATATTAAGGTAAGTACATCAATTGACCTTGCAAGGTACCTACATATCTGTGAAGCCCCGCGTTATCCGGAAACTGATTGTACACGTGCTCTACAATCTAAGAGCTAAGCTTACAAATTGACGAAATTTTAATAAAATGTCTAGAGGCGCAGCTTCCTCATCGTACCTCGCTCAGTCCGCCGACCTCGGACTGTGCCCGGACATCGTAAACACATCACCTATGCAGTCTGTTGGAGTTCACACATCGAATGCACTTCCTCTCTTTTGTTGGTAATGAGTTCAATGAGGATTCTTCCTGTTCATTCAACACTTGTATCTCTAGTGATGGCTTTAACATAGGTTCAACATCATTAGTATACCCTCTATTCGCACAAAACGTTTCGGTTCTACCTTTATAATGCGAACTGCTAAGGAGTGGAATACACTACCGTCGTCTGTCTTTCCTGTAAACTATAATATGGGTATCTTCAAGTCTAGAGTGAATAGGTGCCTTCTAGACCTTTGTGCTCCATCTTCACTTACCAACAGGTGAGATCGAACAATGTTAAAAAAAAAAAAAAAAAACCGTATCTTTGTACAGGTTCCCACTTGGACTGGAGTACCTACGAGTGACATTGAGGCTGACTTGATGACATTACTCGTAAGTGTCATATACCTGACTGTGTGGTTTCTCTTCTACTGGGCCCAAGTTCTGGGTCCAGTAGAAGGAGCTTAGAGGTGGAGGGCATATTTTACACACTAATAGGCTGCTCCTGCGAATTACTTCAGCTCGTCCAAGTCTGGTCATTAAACTTGGAGACCTGCCAGGATCATTTAGCCGCCTCCTTCTGTAACTGGTTCCGAACTGGAAAGCTTTAGCCAAAAGCTCGACGTTTGCGCCACCGCGCAGGCGCCGCGCCACGAGGACGCGCCCGCCGCTTCATCGTCGAGTGGCGCAGGCGCCGAAAGATGAGCCATAGTCTGCGCAATCTGTAGGTGTGTAGGTTACGTATGTATTGGATATTGACCCCTTTAGCTTTCAAGCCATAAACATTTTTACGCGTTACGCATTGGCTTAAAATAATAAATGATTTACAGGCACTTGTTTGTTTGCTTTCGGCCATTCATTACTCACGCCCTAATGTTGCGGAAGTTCACGAATGTATGCTAATATTATCACTATACAAATTTTAAAAACCCATTTAAATAAATAAATAATGCTGGACAGTTCACATAACATTATCTATAAACTAAATATATCTTTCTATTATTATAATTATCTAAATACCCGTGCTTTGCTACGCATCAAATCACAAAAAAAACTAAACTTTGTCACCCCTTTTTTTTTAAAAATCCTGAAATATGGTGCTCCCATACCATACCAAGTTTCAAGCAAAAAGCACCACGCGATAAAAAGTTCCCGTACAAATGCTTACACCCTTTTGGGGGTAGTTAGGAGAAAAAATATTTTACCCTTTATGATTTGTATTGAAGCATACTTATGCAAAGTTTGAAGTTTTTAGTTTCAAGAAATACTATTTTTCATAAAATGGTTTTCTCACCCCTTTTCATCCCATTAGGGGTTGAATTAACAAAAATGAAAAGAGAATTATTTTTCGCTTTTGTACTTCATTCTTATGTGCAATCACAGAATAAGTAATAGTGGGTACAATAAATAATTTTCTATCTTTCTATCTTTCCACTCAACTCCGTAACATGTTGGCCGATTTTGATGGTATTTGGAGTGTGGATGAATGCTGATGGGGGAAGGGGGGCGCAGGAGAGGAAGAGAGGTTCTGTTTTTAGGGTTCCGTAGTCAAAAACAAGGAACCCTTATGGATTCGTCACGTCTGTCTGTCTGTCTGTCTGTCCGTGTATGTCACAGCCTTTTTTTTCCGAAACTATAAGAGCTTATACTGTTGAAACTTGCTAGGTAGATGTATTCTGTGAACCGCATTAAGATTTTTACACAAAAATTGAAAAAAAAAAACAATTATTTTTAGGGTTCCCCATACTTAGAAATGAAACTCAACAAAAAAATGTCATGGAACCTATACGTGTATTTATGGATAGGTCTTCAAAAATGATGTTGAGGTTTCTCATATTATATTTTCTAAACTGAATAGTTTGCCCGAGAGACACTTGCAAAGTGGTAAAAATAAGAGAATGATAAAACTAAAAAAATATATGATGTACATTACTATGTAAACTTCCACTGAAAATTGGTTTGAACGAGATCTAGTAAGTAGTTTTTTTATTTTTGGGGTTCCCCATACTTAGAAATGAAACTAAAAAAAAAAATATCAAACCCATACTTGTAACTTATGTATGGATAGTTCTTCAAAAATGATATTGAGGTTTCTAATATAATTTTTTTCTAAACTGAATAGTTTGCGCGAGAGACACTTCAAAAGTGGTAAAAAGTGTATGCCCCGCCCATAAATTCTAAAATAAGAGAATTATAAAACTAAAAAAATATGATGTACATTACCATGTAAACTTCCAACCAAAATTGGTTTGAACGAGATCTAGTAAGTAGTTTTTTTTTAATACGTCATAAATCGTAATCCATCCAAGAACTTTTATATTATGTTACTTGCTGCTACGGAACCCTTCATGGGCGAGTCCGACTCGCACTTGGCCGCTTTTTTATACTGAAATTACGCGTGCGAAACCGCGCGCAAAATACTGGTGCTTCCTAACGTAATATCAATAGATTCATATACCACAGTTATTGGCTTAGTGAATAAACTCGCTCGAGCAGCGAGTTTCTCTGTTTTATTTTATTCCAAATAGTCTTGCCACGGGTCAAAAACGTAGCCAAAGTTGTTTTTAGAAAGAAAGAAAAAGAAAGAAAGTTTTTTTTATTTTCTCCCAAGTACTACACACACATAACACATGAAAACAAAAAACAAAAAACTAGCACTAAGAACAACTGGTATACAAAAATAAAATGAAATAAAAACTGGTAGTGTAGTAGGTAGGTTCTTATGTAGGAAGGCATCGATGTATGTTGTGTGTGTGGGGTTAAAAAGGTCCCTGTCTCAGGATAAGCTGGACCAGACCAGACAAATACTTAAATACAAAAATATTATTAGGAAAGTGCAAAATGATGAGGCAGGTCGGCATGTTAAATTGTTACTCTTAATGAGATCGTAGCTAACACCTCGAGTAATTTTATAATTCATTCAACTTGTTTGGGCACACAAAGCGCACTCCATTCGCAGTAAAATGGTGGACATCAAGCAAATACATTAGCACGGACAGACATAACACAAGTAACATAAGAAATAAATGTGAGGACATGTGCAGCTCTGACGGCGCCGACGTGTTGATGCTACATGCCCGTGCAGAATGGGGTTACAGCAATATCACATCTTGCAAATAAATTACCTCATAAATAACCAACAGACTTCCCAGCAGATATATAAATTACTTGAGAAAATTTCGCAATAAATTGCTGTAAGTAGGTACTTAAGATTTTTGGGAAGATAATGATTTTCGAACTATTCATGAAATATCTTTCAAGTTGGGTTATTTGCAAACTTTTATAGGATTCCGTACCTCAAAGGTACCAACGGTACCATTATAGGATCAATCTGTCTGTCGGCAACAGTCTATTTTCTCAGAATGTAGGTAGATAACTGGACAATAATCGTTGAAACTCCACGGCCGCACTCCAGAGTGTAAGGGCCGGCCGCTGTACCAGCTGGCGATAGGATGCGACCCACTCTCGACAAGTGAGATTATGGAGGGCCGATGTGCGGAGTGCATTGTTGTTTTATCGTTGAATGATGTCACAAATCTTTGGATTCAAATTAGTGATTGTGTTCACTGTTTGAGCAAATAAGTTAAACAAACAGTAATGTATCACCCCTAACTCCCTAAATGCAATAAACGTTTCCTTCAGCACCGTTTAACCCAGTTGTCACCTGTTACTTCTACCCACATTTCTCAAAGGTAAAGGTTCTACTCTGGTATTCCACACGCGAACCTCGCCGAATGTTAATCGGGTAACAGCCTCGCTGGGAAGGTCGGGGTTCAGACCCGGACTGACAATGATAGCGTACAAATTAGGACAATTCGTGTTAAGGTCAAAAGAAAACTGTTATATATCTGTTTTTTATAAAATCCATAAACAAGGTTCTGTGAACACTCCTTAGCGCGCGGGCTACATTCAGACGGAGCTAGAGTTGCCAATTATTCAGCTTTTCCTGCATTTTCAGCGATAGAACCAAAATGTATTGATTGATAAACATTCGAAAAACGAGCCACCCGACCAGCCTGGGTGACCATTTATGCCGAACGAACTCCTGATTTTTCCTGTACCAAGTCTAAAATTGCACATGTAATATCTTGGCGAATAAATACTGCTGATTTATACGAAGTGGTGGGATCAATCGAACAGACGAGCCACGATTGATTGTTATCATTTAGAGCTAACACAAGTATTTTGGGAGCAGCTGTACTGCATCGTCTGTACTGCATGATGGTATACGCGTGCGATTTATTTTCGCAATTTGTCTTATTTACTTGGTGGTGTTTCTTTGGACTTAGTTAGGTACTGCTTGAGTAAATATTCATTATCCAGAGAATCTACAAGTTTCTATCTATCTATCTATTCAGCCGGTAACACCCACTGCTGAGTAAAGGCCTCTTCTCTAGAACGCCACTCCTGGCGATCTTGGGCCAGCCGGATCCACTGCTCTCCTACTGCCTGCACAATATCGTCTGACCATCGGGCAGGTGGTCTGCCTCGAGGCCGCCGCATATCTCTCGGCCTCCATTCGGTGACTGCTTTGGTCCATCGGTAATCCTCTCGCCTTGCCAAGTGTCCCGCCCATCTCCACTTGAGCCTCGCAATCTACACAATCTACAAGTTTAATTAATTCTTATTCAATTGCGTCTTTTTGATATCGTAAGTAAATAATTAACAAATGGGCCTTGTTGTATTTAAAAAAATATATTATCTTGTAATTGTCTTGTCTGTGGCTACATCTCACCTGATGGGAAGCGATGATGAGGCCTATTTAAGCACGCTCGCTCAGAAGATGATTATTTACTCTTGTTTTGAATTGAACACACCTAAGTTATACTGTGGTTATACGATGAGAGTTCCAGGCCTTTGCTGTCCGTGTGATGAATAAGCTCGGGAAGCGGTTTGAAGGTACGCGATGGTGGCGTGTCGACAACAAGTGGGGGAAACAACAACTCCCCACGTGGTCGTCGGGAGGCGGAATGGAGACGAGGGGAACAAACCGTGCATTTGATCTTTGGTGCTTTATCCATTTCATCAACTGCGTAAGTAGGTGCCTAATACTGACCTACATCTTTTTGTTTTTGAGATCGTGCTTTGTATGCAGTCTGCGAGACTGACTCCCAAGACACTGCGCTCCATGGCTCACGCACAAACCCCGCTTCTGTGTCTCTCTAGAGTGTATGTGACCAACTTCAAGAGCTGTCCCCGAAATTACTCTGACGAATTGGATTTTCAGTTAGAGCTAGGAAATTGAATTAGTGTAGGTAAGTACAAGGTGCTTTAATCAAGTAAAGCCACATAAATCATAAGTTTGTAAATTGTGATGGTTTCCGCTAGCTAATGAGTTTTGAGAAAACGCTCGCGAGACACAGATCAACGAATAGTGACTGTCACTAACGATGTACAGACAGCAGCACGAATTGGTTACCCCCTATCTGTTTGCAGATTGAATTACAAAGAAAAAGCATAATATAACACAAACACAAACACAACAAACACAAGCATTTTGGTATCTCCTAACACAAGCATATTTTTTGCTTAAAAGGAGTGTCCAAACCCTGTTAAATTGTAATCTTTAAGTTAATAATTGTTTTTTTTTTTTTTTTTTTTTTTATGTTCAATTATATATTTACAAATTTATTACAAATGGCACACCAACAAAACAGAAAGCAACCATAGCAATTAAACCGGATTCATCCATGTAGCATTGTGTACTTAACAAAATTATTTATAGTCTGTAAAGTCAATTAGAAATGTCGCGAGCCTTTTCGATTAAGAAGGCAGTTCTCTATTTTTTTTTTTTTTTTTTTAAATGCTGGACAGTTCACACAACTTTATCTAGCCCCAAGCTAAGCCAGAGCTTGTGTTATGGGTACTAGATAACTGATATACTTAATATAATACATTACATAGATATATATTTTTATTATGCATAGAAAACACCCAGAACACCCTGAACAAATATCTGCAGAACGCACAAATTATTTGTTCCGAGGCGGGAATCGAACCCGCAACCTCCTGCGTCGCAGGCGAACCATCGCCAGCCGCGCCACAGAGGTCGTCAAACAACATTTATCACACTTTGTATGTTTATATGCTCTGTAAAGCTTAGACCTTATTATTTGAGTGATTTAAACAAATTAGAAATGTCTTTTTTTAGCTGCGTGTTTGTAGTTCAATGTTTGTTCGCTCCTACCCGAGGGGTAGGCATGCGAATTTAGCTGCGATACGCAGCGCTACCCGAGGGGTAGGCATGCGAATTTAGCTGCGATACGCAGCGCTACCCGAGGGGTAGGCGTGCGAATTTAGCTGCGATACGCAGCGCTACCCGAGGGGTAGGCATGCGAATTTAGCTGCGATACGCAGCGCTACCCGAGGGGTAGGCATGCGAATTTAGCTGCGATACGCAGCGCTACCCGAGGGGTAGGCATGCGAATTTAGCTGCGATACGCAGCGCTACCCGAGGGGTAGGCATGCGAATTTAGCTGCGATACGCAGCGCTACCCGAGGGGTAGGCATGCGAATTTAGCTGCGATACGCAGCGCTACCCGAGGGGTAGGCATGCGAATTTAGCTGCGATACGCAGCGCTACCCGAGGGGTAGGCATGCGAATTTAGCTGCGATACGCAGCGCTACCCGAGGGGTAGGCATGTGAATTTAGCTGCGATACGCAGCGCTACCCGAGGGGTAGGCATGCGAATTTAGCTACGATACGCAGCGCTACCCGAGGGGTAGGCATGCGAATTTAGCTGCGATACGCAGCGCTACCCGAGGGGTAGGCATGCGAATTTAGCTGCGATACGCAGCGCTACCCGAGGGGTAGGCATGCGAATTTAGCTGCGATACGCAGCGCTTTTACATACACAATGTTAGTTGCAAAACAATAAGTTAGAAGTATTTGACTTACAAGTGGCTCCGTGGTTGTATCCAACGTCCTGGTATCCCTCCAGTAATAAGCTACTCAGTAGGTGCTTTTTACGAATAGGCTGTAAGGGAATATATTAATTAGCACACGAAGAACTGTTCGCACTATGAAGTGTCTGTACCTTCTGGCCGGCCGATTCACACAATTTCTGACAATGTTCTCGGCGCGTGGTTTTTCATCAAAATACACCAAAACTCGCAAATTTTGGACTTCACTTGTCCCCAAAAACAAAACAAGACCCGCGTGCTGATCCAAATCAAAAACCTAGCGACAATTCGCGGGATTTACAGGGATTCGAACTTATTAACCAAAATTATGCGTGTCAATTTTCCAAAGCTTGACGATACCATAAAGGTTCCTTGTGTTTCTTACTACGGAACCCTTCAAAATGGCAACATGATCGGCCAAAGTTATCCTCCCTAAAGTCGTTAGTCGTAGAGTTTTGTCTAGAAATTGACATAGGTACGTACAGCACGGATTTTTATAAGTAACTTGAATTCAGGCTACGGGGGCTACGGCCTCTGGGATGCAAAAAGTATAAAATTGCAATGAACTGTGAGCGATCGACGCGATGGTAACTACGCGTCTCAAATAACCATTTTACAAAATTAACGTTATATTTCGAGAAAGTTATTTTAAAATGAATTATTTTTTGTTTATAGCTACCAAATTTATTCGGCGGAGCAATTATGGCGGATAATTATCGAAAATTGGGTGACCGTTCCTTTAACGGAAACCTTTGTGACACCCGAAACCACCCAATGAATAAATTACACAGAATTATTTCGCTTATGAGAAACAGCAATTTTCTCTAATCACCAACTAGCAATGTATTAGTAGAATACATAAAGCTGTGTAGCCATACGACAAAACTGTATTTAGCGTAGGTTATTATACATTGGTGTGTATCTTCGTTCACTATCATCTTCGTCAGAGATGAGTTATGACGAATGCATCAAGGCGTTCACTAACCATACTAACAGTTAAGCACTTAGTTCTCTAACCTGCCATAGATAAGTTATAATTCGTTCTTCATAGTCACTAGGTACCTCCATATTCACTTTGAAAGAGCAAACAGTGAGTTGAAAAAATTGATTTCTAGAGAGACATACCTAAGTAATTAGTAGACTTGTACCATGATGCCATTTAATACCGGTCATAGTGAAGTAGCTATGTTCTGACACCATACTGCAAATGACAAAAACAAATAACCATACCAAATCATCCTGTAAGGAATTATTCTGTAAGAAATCTTCCTGTTTTGACCTCACAAGGTGTTTCTATACATTTATATAAAAACCAGGGTTCATTAGCCCTAGAACAGGTTCCTCAAGGGCGCCTTCCACTGCAAGCAACAACTAGAAACATTATAGAAAAAGATTAGAGAAATCCCCTCTGGTGCTGCCAATAACAAAGAGTTTTATGCTGATAGTAATGTGGAGGAAGTTTTTGTACTCGATCTTGATTACCTTCCCCCACTCCGCTTCGCTCTCTCATGTCCAGTGGAAGCACGCGCAGAAGCACTTCATGAAGTTGGTTTCGCACCTATTTATTAGCCAACACATCAATTCAGTTCATCCAATTGGATAGTCTGCATATATTAAATTAAATGAATTAATGAATTTAATTTCTAAACTTTATTTCAGACACACAGATCCATAATTTGGTTAGTACACAAAAATACAGCACAGAACCACTAAACCAAACATGCAACCCACAAATGGAACCACAGTGGAATCCACTTAATGCCGAATGTCCAATTGGTTACATTTAAGAGTGGGACAGCGTTCGCTCCGCTCGCTGTGGAAGGAGGACGTTTATATCCACCATTGGCATCAGGTTATGGACGGATACTTCCAGGTACAGCTTAGGTCTACAAAGGTGCGTGCCCGTTCCTGCGCGCGGTGGGAACGAGCGCATAGCCCGGCCAGCTCGCGATTCTACGTTCATCTAATTGGACAGACAGGTTGTTGTCAGGTATGGCCGAACCGGGCCGGGCAAAACAAGGTTGTTATCTGAAAGGAATCTAAGATAAGTGTTCTATGCCGTCGGCGTTCTAGTAAAAGGGGGCGTTACCGTTTGTCTCGACAACACTGGCAATTCCTCGAAGAACTTCTTTACAAACTCTCCGTGGCTTTTGTTTCTTGTATATAACGGTATATCTGCAGGATGACTGTACAAGCAAATATATTAAAAACAAAACCTTTGAATAAAACACGATTAACGAGAACACGAATCATCTTAGATGAGAAAACACAATTGTATTTAACGATATTGTAATGATATGAATTAATTTAAAATGAGATGTATGTATGCCCGTTCGTGAGGTCTCAGCTCCGTAACGGGATTTCAATACCTACGGTTGTAATTTGTAGCAGGTAAGTAATGTTTCCGCGTAATGGAATTCCTTCACTCGCCATCCGCGCCTTGAAAGATAGCATGGAGACGGGTGCGAAGAGGTGCAGGTTGGATTCCAGCTGCGGTACTAATATTAATTATATGCATGTTCTCCATACAATATATTGTTCCAGGTCTGGCTGCTGTGGTACCATGGCACGCGAAGTTTCTGCCATCCATGCACACTGCACAGTAAAGGGAATCCTAGTCTGGAACCGGGAGTAGTTCCTGTTCGATCCGTAGAGAATGATCCATTGTACTTTGATCGTCCTGTTCGATCCATAAACATGAACCAGCACTATAGTATGTTATGTTCGAGTTGTCCGTTGTTATTTTTGAAACAGTCTGCCAAAATTTCGTGTGGAGCGTTTTCTGTGTCGCACTCTTAGAGCATTGCGGTCTCCGTAACGTCGATGGTGACACTTCACACAATGACGTATGACAGCATCCGCATAAGACAGTCAGATATTTTATTTTTTATTCACGGTGTACCTACACTGTACCTACATTCAAGATTGTTTCGATGAGAAATGGTTTCTGAATCATGATAGGAAATAATCTTCATCCGATAGGATGGTGAGTAAATCGCCCAGGAAGTACGTGCAATAATATCCGGCTCGAAGCGTGCGCTGAATAATAGAGCGCGTGTACTCCGCGGAGATGAGCTCGACTTATTGGAGCCATCGAGACTAATCGAGAGGGTTATTGTTCTATTGCTAATTTAGTTCGTCGCGTGATACTTTTGATTGATTATAGCTATACACTATAGCCGGTGTTCTTGTAAGTACTACCTTGTATACCTACCTAATTATAATTGTCGTGCACTCTGCAAAGGGAGTCATTCAAACACAAAAATATACCAACTACCTTGCACGTACTCGGTACCTTTGTCTTGAACTCGCTGGCAAACAGGGTAAATAATTACTCCAACATAATTATACTACAATGCTCGTAGTACTCAAATGGAATCGTATATCGTGATGATAAATACCCAGTTGTTTACTACTCAAATGCACCGGTCGCAACGGATGAACCGATTTCGATAAGACTTGGTGAAGGAATATAGACAAAAAATAATTTAAGGAGTAGGCTTCATTCTTACCTGCGAGCGTACCTGCGCGGCGTCGGATGCGTATATTGCAGGAGGGCAATTCTCGGATTGTAGAGATTATCTCTAAATTAGAGATAATGTCGAAGCATGAATGTCTACAAAAAATGTCACGGAAATGTCACTATAACCATCAAATCGTATTCGATTTGAATGATTTTGGTCGACTTATGTCTATTTATGACATCACGAGAATAGCAAATTAAGATTTTATTCGACATTCGCCATCTTTTTTCGACATATGTCGAATTCGACTTAATCTCTACAATCCGAGAATTGCCCTCCAGGGCATCTTTCATAAGGTCGTACGTAAGTAAGGGTTGGCCTGATCAGACGGGCCGACAGGGTTGGCCTGATCAGACGGGCCGACAGGGTTGGCCTGATCAGACGGGCCGACGAATAACTTCAATGTGAAGAATAGGAAGCAACTTTCATATTGTATCCGGCGGAAGAAACAAAGCAAGAAGCTTTATGGAACAATTACCAAGTTTTTCGCTGATAGCATAAAAGTTCGGCTTTTGTAGATTGTTCTTGTTTGTGAGATAATTGTCAGGGAGCTCGGTACTTCTTGGGACTGATATAATTGGCAAGTATTTTAATATATACATAGACACACGCCTTTTTTCCCGAAAGGGTAGGCAGGGTCTCAATTGGCCTCTTTTCACCGTTGCACCATTGTGGCAATATAGACGTGACAAGCTCATCGCCGACATTGCTTCCCACGGCCACGACACTCGGTAGGTATTTACTACAAAAATTGTTAGAAGGAAACTATGAAACTAGCAACATTACATAATAAAATTGACCGAACGAGCGAAGCTAGTGAAGTCCTTGAAACAACTGCCAAAATTTGCTTTCATCTGCCCGGAAGTACTCGTATGTTGGTAACCATTTATGGACCGATTTTGATAACATTTGGCAGAAACAATCGTTACTCTAATCAAGAATTACGAATATTATATGAGAATAATCGGTCAAGGGGTTGTTAAGGTATAGATTATGGATCGACGTGATGCATAAATGAAAAAATGATTGCATGATGAAGTGATGATGCATAAAAGATTGTGCACGCGAGATCTACTGTTCTCAGAACTACTAGCAAATAATAAACTTCTTTACATAAATAATATATGCAATGCATGCATAAGTAGGTAAAGGAACTAATGTTTTTAAATCCATTCATAATTATTATTACTAGGTATATTATTTTGTAATACCCATGTATTAATGTACTTATACAATGAATTGTAAATTATATTTAAGACCTGACATGTAACCCACAACGTTATTAAAAAATGAACTGAAATGAACTGAACAAAATTTTAAAACTACTATTGTAAGTTGTAACATTTGAGTTTTATCTTGTAGCTACTATAAACTGATAGAGATCCAAATCTCTACCAGACTGAAGCTTCCTAAACGACATAAAATAAAATAAAAAAATAAATAGGTATTATTATGAGAATAGATAAAATATCTAAGGAGGATTGTATGCACTAAAAACAACCCCGTAATATGGACTTTTTTGTTGAACAAGCTAAGAAAATCCTTTAGTTTATTCTAATCTAATATATAAAAGGCTTTGTCCTGACTGACTGACTCGACGAGGTCCAACGCACAGCCTAAACCGCAGGACGTAGAGACTTGAAATTTGGAGGGTGTATTTGTCTAGATGCGTAGGGTTGTACTAAGAAAGGAATTTTGAAAATTCGCATGCTAAGGGGTCCAAAATGTGGTTCTAACTTAAAAGAAAAATGCTCTGTATTTCGGAAACCGTTTGTAGTAGAACCATGAAATTTGACATGGAGATTCCTCAAATAAAATTAACAAACACGTATTTCAGTGATTCCTGAAACTTTCCTGAAAAATGGCAGGTGAACGTTTTCTTTGTAAAAAAACAAAAAAAAATAGTTTTTACAACGCACAGGCTAAACCGCTGGTCGTAGAGACTTGAAATTTGGAGAGTGTAGTCCTTTTAGGGTTTCAAAGTGTACTTAAAATGGAATTTGGAAAATTCGCTCCCTTAGTGGTCCATAAAGGGCTTTTAATGTATACACTTTGCGTTTTGCAGCGCACAGCCTAAACCGCTGGACCTAGATACATGACATTTGGAAGATGTATTAATTTTTGGGTGTAGGGGTGTACTAAGAAAGGATTTTGGAAAATTCACCATGTAAGGGGTCCAAAACGGCTTTTAATGTAAAACTAAAATGCTTCGTATTTCGGAAACTGTTGGTAGTAGATAAAATAGCAAAAATAAGTTTCAGCAGTACCTGAAAGTTTTGCTGAAAAAAGCCACGGGAACGTTTTGTATGTAAATAAATACACCTTACGATTTAGCCAGATTTCAGCGTATTTTGACGATTTAAAAGTTAGTTTCACAGTGTTGTCATTGAGATCATAATATTTTCAGAACCTCAAGGTTCAAATGGGACCCCTAAATTGAAAAACTTGAGTAGGGTGTCGTTTCAAAGGTCGTTTCACTGTGTCGTTGTTGAAATCAAAATATTTTCAGGACCTTAAGGGTCAAATCGGACCCCCAAATTGAAAAACTTGAGTAATCAATAATAATCAATAATCATTTATTTGGTAAGAGTATTACACGTACACATTCATATATTAACTATACTGCAGTATAGATTACAATATAAATAACAATGAGTAAATAATAAAAATAATACAAAAAATAGAACAATATTAGAACAATTAAATAACAATAATATTCAATTATCAGTCATTACACATTAAAAAATAATAATAAAGTGGTTTCGTTTCAAAAGTCGTTTCACGGGGTGGTTGTTGATGTTTAAATTATTGTCTGCACGCCGCGCCGGGGATTTTTCCAATCTATGCGCGGACGAAGTCGCTCGCGGGTCATCTAGTAATAAATAAAAGCCAATGTATTATAGAACCAAATACGTCAGGGAGACCAAGAAGGACCAGGAGACATGAAAGAAAATTATTCTTGTTCTAAAATAAATCCTAAAACTGTTCAAGCTAACATTGTACTTGATTTGCTGGGAAACCTTTAAGTTTGGATGAATTTTGATGAAAAGGTGGTAAGGTTTTCCTCGTACCTCGGGCCTTACCAAACTTTTTTATATTTTTTATATTACTTTGACGACCCAACCAGTAAATAGTAGACAGATAAAAATAACTAATAGGTACCTATGTACAAATAAATCTGATCTCAATAGAAGGATGAATAGGAGAAGATGTACAAGTTTGAGAGCTCGAGGCGAGGTCGGTACTCAGGGCAGCATTATTCATAGAATTTAGTAAGTAGGTACTTATGTTTAGTGAATATGCTAAGAAATGTTATGTGAATAACCTTTATGCGTGAATAAATGAAAGTCTCCTTTTAAAGACGGGCCAGAAAATCAAGCGACATCGAAATTGTGAATAAAGACACGGTGACTTCTCGAAACCTATAATTGATAGTCAACATGGGAAATCATTATGGAAAACACAGTATTGGCGCAAAACAAGTATATGCTAAACCACTATTGACCCTCTCTCATGACGTGCCACGCCTCGCACGCAAGTGAGCACTAACAGGTGAAGCTCAACAACATTACAATATTATGGTGACAACGAGCTAATCTGATGATGGAGACGGAAGGTTGTCAGCAGAACCTCGATGGATAAAAGTAGACTGGTCGTGTTTAGACTTATTTTGATCAGCACACGTACGATCACAGCTTGTATTGAAAAATATATTTTTCACTTAAACCTTATTACATGTTTGGTATCGGCAGGAGTGCAGAGCGACTCCTGCACACCTACGTTGTTGTTTTGCTAGATCACACATGCACCCAATCCTAATATACAATCGAAGACCTGATACTGTCTACCCGCATTTTTTGGGATTATATAATTGATATGTGGCTTAGATAATGGGTTTTGGTTTTTAAAGTAACAATAAAGTATCTAACATATACAGTGTAAGTCTTCATAATGGGCACAAATTAAATGTCGGTAACTTTAGTTATTTTCATCGACGGAATAAATTTCATTTTTTTTTTGTTTTAATTATTTTAAGACGCTTTTAAATTTTTGTTTGCTACAATGGCCTCCATCTAAATAAAACGGTGTAACTTTTAAACTAAACGATCTATTTCAATGAATCAAACTGATTAATGATTAAGATGTTTTTTCACAAGAATCAGTTTAATTTTCAATATTTTTTCCAGTAATTTTAGAATTTTGCAATGAAAGCCCCCACTTTATCTTAATTTTTTATTACTTTAAATTATTCTACATTGTATTATCTATCTGATAATAAAAATAGCAAGTTTATAACTAAATCACAACATTTCTTATCAACTGTTAAAGAAAGGCCTTGCTCACCAGTTGCTCAACAAATAGTACTACAGGCACAAAAAAAAGAAAAAAAAAAAAATGTGATCGCAAAAAAGAGGTGGACATTTTGAGAACCTTATGCACTAGTTTTTACGTGGAATAAATGTTTTTTTATTGACTTGTTTTTTTTTTATCGCCCCATACTAAACCTCCTTAGGAAAATAATGAATAGCGCGTCCAGAGTGCCTTTCTTTAACAGTTGATAATAAATGTTGTGATTGAGTTATAAACATGTAATTTCTACTATCAGATAGACAATACGATGTAGAATAACGTAAAGTAATAAAAAATTTGAATGAAGTAGGGGTTTTATTGCAAAATTTTACAATTACAGGAAAAAATATTGAAAATTAAGCAGATTTTTGTTAAAAAACCATCTTAATTTTTAATTGAGGGCTGTTTTTCCTCTAAATTTTTATTTTATGAGGAGCTTCTGTTATTTCCAATCGCTACTTTGTTTTATTGAAATAGATCGTTTAGTTTAAAAGTTACACCGTTTTGTTGTGATGGAGGCCATTGTAGCAAACAAAAACTTAAAAAGCGTCATAAAAAAATTAAAAAAATGATGCCATCATACCCGTGAACTGGAGTTAACTCCAGTCGTGCGTCGGATCTGACACACACTTTTTCTTTTTGATTCTTTCCTGGTGTTAGTTTGAGGCTGGTTTTGAATGCAAGTTATTTTGAGGCATCGTTGTGGAGCGTATCGTGGAAACGTGAGAGAATGTGCGGTTGCTCCGCGGTGCAGTAGTAAAAACGCAGCTAAATCTGTAGTTATTGCTAATATTGAGAGCGATTCTTGTCGTAAAGTTTATTCTGCATAAGTGTGCCGTACCTACCCCTTTTAACAAAAAACGGTTAAAATACTAGTACCCATATACAAAAAAATATAAAGAGTGTTTTTTTTAAGGCAAAGTTGTGTAAGGACTTCATGTTTTAACTCTTATACGTACGGTATTGTATTGAGACTCATAAACTCCTACTAAGTCCACTTTGTGTAAGGCCACTAGAGGTGTCCTGAATCGTGTCCGTACCTACCTGTATACAGCAAGAGCAAGGCCATATTAGTTTTACTTCCAAATTGTATGAGATAACGTTTTATTATATATATTATTTGGTTAACTTCTACTGCTCCGTTTTTTTTTCTACCGATATATTGAAACAAACCTTACATGAAACTGAGACATTTAAAAAAAACTTGTTCAAAACAACTCATATTTATGGAGAACTCACGCTTGACCAAAAAAATAATTACGCCAAAATAGTATTTATACAAAATGAGTAAATGTTTCCACATACAGTTTTCCCGTGTCTCTTAAGGATTCGGAAATGCCCATACTGTCCAAGTTAAAAAAAAACACGCTGTATACTTACTGTAAATACGAGTACTATCTACTACAATACCTGAAAAAAACGAGATGAGTAAATTTACTAAAAGAATGATTGTAAGAGCACGCAGAGTATCAACCATTGATGTAAGAGCACGCAGAGTATCAGCCATTGATGTAAGAGCACGCAGAGTATCAACCATTGATGTAAGATCACGCAGAGTATCAACCATTGATGTAAGAGCACGCAGAGTATCAACCATTGATGTAAGAGCACGCAGAGTATCAACCATTGATGTAAGAGCACGCAGAGTATCAACCATTGATGTAAGAGCACGCAGAGTATCAACCATTGATGTAAGAGCACGCAGAGTATCAACCATTGATGGCCGCCGTTTGTACTACCCCATACTTCGGGCATGCGAGGAGTCGGGTCTCACCTTGTTTACTGCACCATTATGCTGAGCACGGTCCTCTTTTGACAGCACTATACACAGCCAAATCGCTGTCAAAGCCTATCTGTTTTATTTACTTATTTGTGTTGTGTATAGTTTTTTGTCAAAATAAAAGTTTTACTTACTTACTTACTTTGTCAATATTGTTATATGTACTGAAACTAATTTAATAAAGAAATTGATTTTGCCCCCAATTTAAAATGTTATCAAAGAAAAAAAACTTACCCTCTCTATAACATAAGGCCTTCCATGTATCCTACCATGTTTTAGCAAATAAACTGATTTCATTTCATTTCGGTCCCTCTGTCCAGGAAGTGGACAGGGCCAGGACAGGGAAGAGAGGAGGAGGGGGGGAGACCTGGTTAAGGAGGGAAGTTCCAAAACACCCTACCATCGCCATCCCTCTATTAAGGTACCGGATATCTATAGCCAAGCCACATATTTTCTCCGGCCTCTCTTAGCCGTTATCTCAGTATTCTCTGACACAGTCCAAGAGGCAACAGATCACTCCCATCACAGTTGTATCCGAGTTTAGTTCCATGGCCAAGCGTGCTTGGATGAACTTGTATGCCTCATCAATAGAGCTGTATTTGTGGGGCTTATTGGTTAGCGCTTTGAGGAAAATTGCACAAATTGGATTTTTTCAATCTATGTAAATAATATTTTCTCTAAATTAACACACAACTCTCGATTTGGCCAGAGTAAATATTCAAGATGGATATTTATTTATTTTCAGAATATAACTTCCCCGGCGATATGTTGCGGAGCCGGTCTGCAAATACTGTTCCGCGTTTACTGTAAATAGGGTAAACATTGCTATTTGCAACCCTAGCGATCAGTAAATAAACCAATGAATATTAACTTTTGAAACTATCACGGTTATGTACAAAATTTTCACTAGAAACGGGATATTTACCATGATTTTCGAGTTTTATATTTTCCCGATATTTCGCCACAGTTGCATGCGCCATGATCACAGAAGAACTGACTAAAGTCTTTGCGAGTAGATGTTATTGGCAGATATATCGATCTACCCTCTTTCTCACTCTTTTATTACGAACGATACCACTAAAACTCAAAAATCATGGCAAATATCCCGTTTCTAGTGAAAATTACAATGAATATTAGGTTATATTAGGTTCCTTTTTTTCCTTTTTATAGAGGCGTTTGCCCAACAATGGGACAGTATGGGCTAATAGTAATAGTAATAATAGGTTACAATACCTATAGGTATGTAATTTATATTTCATAAAAATAGTGGGTTGACAAAAACTGGAAAAGCCTACTCTATAATTGTTAAATGAATTTATTAAAACTACTTGAGTACCTATTCTCATGTCCTCACCTCACTGGAAGATATATAAAAGATAATATCTTTAAAAAAAACAATTATGGATTTTTACCAAGGTCTCATTCGTCCGGGGAAGTACTACAACCATACCTACCTATTTCTGAATTATTTTATAAAAACGGGTTCTTTTTTGTTTTTTTTTTCTACCTATTTTTGCCGCAAAACCAGTAGTGCTCGTATTGCTGTGTTTCGGTTTGAAGGGTATGGTTGCCGGTGAAATTACAGATAAATGAGACTTTTCACCTTTATATCTCAGGGTGGCGGGCGCAGTGCAATGCCACATTTTATTTATTATTTATTTATTTATTAATTTATTTATTTATTAGAGTGCATCCTAGGTGGACGTGACCTATTTGTAAAATTCCTATTATATCAGAAATCGAATGACTCTGCAATAGTTTTCAAAAACAATTTACTTGTAGGTAAGCTTACCTGGTACATTTACTAGATTAGATGACGCAAATGGGATCTTCAGCGATGCCAACATACTCAACATTCATCTCTTGGAATTGAGAGGATTTTGTCGGCTGATCTTACTGATATGAATTATGTGGTTACATGGTGCTGCTATTTTAACATAAAGATTATTTTACTAGGGATTACAACACAGACTTTAACGTACCTACCTAATACCTAGTGAATATACTGGGGCGGGCGTCCCGAGACGGGCAATCTCTTTAACGTACCTACCTAATACCTAGTGACTATACTGGGGCGGGCGTCCCGAGACGGGCAATCTCTTTAACGTACCTACCTAATACCTAGTGACTATACTGGGGCGGGCGTCCCGAGACGGGCAATCTCTTTAACGTACCTACAAACACAAGCTTTTAGAAAATTAGTGATCGGAACCGTGTGCGGATCAAAATTAGTGATCGGAACCGTGTGCGGATCAAAATTAGTGATCGGAACCGTGTGCGGATCAAAATTAGTGATCGGAACTGTGTGCGGATCAAAATTAGTGATCGGAACCGTGTGCGGATCAAAATTAATGATCGGAACCGTGTGCGGATCAAAATTAGTGATCGGAACTGTGTGCGGATCAAAATGCCCCAAACCCGGTCAATCTACCAGTATCCATCGAGGAGTTCCATTGTCCACCTTCCCTTGGATTGTCTCCATCATCGGATCGGCTTGCTGTCACCATAATATTATATTCTCATCGGAACTTGACAAGTACGAGTATGCAAAATTTCAGCTCAATCGGTCGAAATTCAGTTTCAAGATTTCTCCTACACGTACTAATTAATAGCCCCCTTATTCGCTATGAACAAACGTCACATAACGCGGGCTCGTTACGATATCAGCGTGGAATCATTGTTCAGAATACATTGTGACGTCGCACGTTATTGTCAAGTAATCTCCTATGGCCATAGTCCGAATAACCCTCCAGGTCAATTTAAATAAAAGCTTTTAATAAATAACCTAGAACCTTAATTCTCCCGCGGTTGACAGTTAACCGCTCATAAAATATCCAGAAGTAATCAGAACTCGAGGCATTATCTAATTATACGCGAGTAGGTAATGGTGTAATAAACACAACCGCCTCAGCGAACGAATAACGGCGTCACCAACACGTAGCTACTAGGGCTAGCAGTGCTAGCAGGGCTCTCAGAGCACGAACACAAAGGGGCCATGTGAAAGTTAGCGTAACGCAAAGTCGCCAACTTATGGAGATGAGTAATCGAAAAATGCTGCTCGCCACTTTCTTCCACGTCTTCATTACAGCGCCTGAGCACGTCACGCGGACCGGCTTGCTGCTATACCTAACGTTAAATACCTTCGAGAACCTGCGAGGTCCCGAGCTTCATAAAAGACAGATTATGCTAAGGAGACCTGAACTTAGAACTGCTAAGGAGTGGAATACACTACAGTCGTCTGTCTTTCCTTAAAACTATAATCTGGGTCTCTTCAATGCTAGAGTGAATAGGTGCCTTCTAGACCTTTGTGCTCCATCATCGGCCTCATCGTCACTTACCAACAGGCAAGATCGTGGTCAAACAAAGGTTTATCAAAGTTAAAAAAAATGTGTCATTAGTCAAGCTGCTCAACTAAATGATCAATTTGATACGGTTTGATTAGGCTTTTCATTATCTCACCATATTTTTAAATGCTTTGAAAATAGAAATTTACAATTTTCAGACACCAGATAGATAATTACCACCTATTTAAATACCATCTCTCTGAATTAATATAATTTACAGAACAAACAACCGTTGGGGAATAAAGCTTCTCAAGTGACAACCAAATCGGACCACGCAGTGTATGGCTTCTCCATGCACTGAGGTCGCAGGAAGTCGGTGGAAGGAGACTACGCAAGACCCTTCGTCGTAGTATTCTTGGGGAGCAGTGGACTCCTACAGGCTGATGATGATAAACAAACAGATTCCATACCACTACTCCATTATTTACCACTTCAGACAGACAAACATAAGACATCGGGTCGGGCCCGGCTCGAACCCGGCTCAGACCCGGCTCGGGCTAGCATAAAGTAGAGCAGAGCGGCTGTGAGTGATCCCGGCGCAATCGTCGTAATTACCTCTCTATTATTCATTCATTAGTAACTGAGCAGGTTATCTTTAGCTTGCCCCTAATCCTTGACACGAGGTGTGGGACATGCAGGACTCGCGGATTGTATATTCAAGGTAAATCAGCTGTTTTATTTGTTTTTATTTTATTTATTTTCGTTAACCCTCAAGCTCTTGATGGCAAGATAATGGCGAAAAAAACATATCTCATATATCTTTGCATGAACTTCATGTAATGCTTTTTACCGCCGCAACTTTTTGTAGAATTTAATTTGGTAAGGGTCCTTGAAAAACATATTGAAGTTTCTTCGTTCAGTTTTGTTCAGCTTCCAAGTATATCTTTAGGAAATGAAGGACTTCAAAGTTGCAAAAAGACCTTCTAACTTTTGTCCTACAGTTTAAAACTAAATTTTGTGTTTTTTTTTTTTTTTGATAAGAAATTGTAATTAAATTGATTTTATAATAAAGTAGAGCCATGAGGGAAACTCGTTTTAGCAATGTTCCAAAATCTTCTCTCTGGGAAATTCTCTTAGTGCGTCTGTCGGGACTGTTGTGCCGCAGACTTTGCAAACTACACAGTATCTTGGAGCTAAATTCCTATTTGTATCTATTGTATCCTGTTTGTTAGTATTTCAAGTTAAATACGAGGGCGGTAGATACTTTCCTGAATCATGACTAGAGCCCAGTTACTGTCTTGAGGAGATAGAGCTCTCGGGAAACACACAGAGCTGGTTGGCATTTACACTATCACTACTAAGTCCTATTTGCACTTGTAATCTAAAAAACCGGACCCATGGAAATCGTTAGAGTCGTTTCCAAGATAACAAAATATATTATGAAATATATTTTATTAAAATATTGCTCGTTTAATAGTATAGGATATAGGATAAATATATGATTTTTAGTACAATCGTTTTACTGAAATGAACTCGACACGCACGGCGCCAGCGGCGCCGCGTCAGTCAGCCGCCAGCAACGCGAACTGATGATTGCATAGTAGTAGTTACTACTTACTGGTTTACCATTTTCATAAATCTGTTTAGAGTAACAAAAAAATCTAAAAATTAAATATCTTTATTTCAGGCTTATTGGAAAATGTACAAAAACCTAAACAATAAGCCCATAGCAACATAAATACCTTAAAAGAGAACATACATAATTATTAAAACACTTTTAGACTAGACTATTATTTAGACACGTGTAGGCGTATGACGCACCTGCGCGGTGTCTTGTGTCAAGCGTCCGAAGAACCTCCTGAATTTGACACCTTTCGGCCAGAACTCTCCATTCATGAAGGTCGATAGACGGTCAGTCGGCACTGGCGAGATTCCAACTGCCCGAAGACTGTCCGGCCAGCGACTACCATCATGTGAACCAAGCACTTAATAAATGAACCAACACAGTACGAAACAATGAGCTGTAATGAAGCTGTCGTCGTTCTGTTACAATGAAGCAGGGAAACAAGATAACCACATTTAAATGTAGGTTAGTTAACGGTACTATAATGGAAGAATGAAAGTAGTTGTTGATAAACAGTCAGATATGGAACCCAATCCTCAGCTCTCCTGATTTATTTTAACCTTTTTTTTTCGAAGATTCGCCTGCTACGCAGGAGTTTTCGGGTTCGATTCCCGCCTCGGAATAAATATTTGTGCAATCTGAAGATATTTGTTCAGGGTGTTCTGGGTATTATTTTTGTATAATAAAAAATATCTATCTATGTTATTTATATTGTATTAAGTATATCAGTTATCTAGTACCCATAACACAAGTTCTGCTTAGCTTGGGGCTAGATAATGTTGTGTATACGGTACAGTTTTTTTTTTTTTTTTTTTTATTCTTGTATTATGTATAGTTTCATATTAGTATTACAGGTCAGTAAAATTGTCCGCAACAACGCCCATTTCGTAGATCGAAAACAATTTCAAGATACCTCAACTTATCTCTCTGGAGAGCAAGATAAGGCAAAACAGTACTCTCGTCCACGCCTTATCAGATAAGATCTCACATCGTTTGGTTCTGAGCAGTCTTAAACCAGTTAAAACAACAATGTGTCGTGTTGTGGTGCTGCTGTGTCTGTTGCAGCTCGGTGTCGGGAGCAGGGTGCTGGTTGTGTTCCCCGTACCGAGCAGGAGTCACACCGTACTGGGGGATTCCATCGTGAAGACTCTGTTAGAAGCTGGGCACGAGGTCTGACTGCTTATCAACGGATGCTATACGATCCCTCACGATATTTATGATGATTATGTCGATCAATCTACTGTTGAACTAGTTTTTCCATAGCCTCAATCTGAGCTCAATGTATTTCTTTGTTGTTTGGTGCCTCGAGTTGCGATAATTTTCTTGGCAACATATCTTCTCTAAATCACTTCTTTAAGACGCCATAGGTTCTCAAATGTGTCTAGAATTTTAAAGTTTTTGATAAGAATTCTTATAGTTTTCTATGAAGAAAAAAATATATGATATTCTTGATCATTTTATCTAGTGAAATCATTAATTCAATACACTATTTGAATTACTTCACTCAATAAAAAAAAAACACAAAGATACCACCTTTTTAAAATTGAAATCATGTTTTTGACTTACTTCTTTCACGTTTTAACTTATGAAACACTTGGTGTCATGTTCATTTTTATTTAAATTAGTGAAGTCAATAACAAAATTTAGCAAAACTAAAAGGGATTTTTTTATATAATTTTTTAAACACAAATATAAGTACCAGAGCGTGCGCTCGGCTTGCTCAGACCGGTCGCAGATCGCATCGAGGCAGGATCTGTGTCAATTTTCCCGCCATCGGTCACGTGACTACGGATGAAATGGAAACTATCAAGTCAGGCTACTCGCAAATCATAATTATGAAAAGAGCCAACATAGGTACTTGTACTATTATTTATTCTGTGACAAAGGTAAGTAAAAGTAAACCTAGGTAAACAAATACATTATCCGATTTGTTTTGCAAATAAACTCTGACTTCATACTGTTACTTTAGATAGCTACATACCTAGTAGGAGTAGAGATCTGGCCAAAGAAATTACCTCTCCGTCCCCTCTAGTGGATGTGGGATGTGCTGTGGTCTGTCTGACCAAAGAGTTGACCCTCCGTTTCTTCCCGTGGAAGAGAGCTGTGGTGTTTGTCTGGCCTAAGAAAATACCTCTCCGTCTCCTCAAGTGGATGTGTGAAGTGGTATGTCTGGCCTAAGAGTAACCCTCCGTTTTTTCCAATGGAAGAGTGTTGTGGTGTTTTTCTGGCCTAAGAAAATACCTCTCCGTCTCCTCAAGTGGATGTGTGAAGTGGTATGTCCGGCCTAAGAGTAACCCTCCGTTTTTTCCTATGGAAGAGTGCTGTGGTGTTTGTCTGGCCAAAGAAAATACCTCTCCGTCTCCTCAAGTGGATGTGTGAAGTGGTATGTCCGGCCTAAGAGTAACCCTCCGTTTTTTCCTATGGAAGAGTATTGTGGTGTTTGTCCGGCCTAAGAAAATACCTGTCCGTCACCTCACGTGGATATGTAACGTGGTATGTCCGGCCTAAGAGTAACCCTCCGTTTTTTCCTATGGAAGAGTGCTGTGTTGTTTGTTCAGCCTAAGAAAATACCTGTGCGTCACCTCACGTGGATGTGTGAAGTGGTCTATCTGGCCTAGGAGTAGACCCTCCGTCTGTTCCCGTGGAAGAGTGCCGTGATGTGTGTCCGGCCTAAGAAAATACCTCTCCGTCTCCTCAAGTGGATGTGTGAAGTGGTATGTCTGGCCTAAGAGTAACCCTCCGTTTTTTCCTATGGAAGAGTGTTGTGGTGTTTGTCTGACCTAAGAAAATACCTCTCCGTCTCCTCAAGTGGATGTGTGAAGTGGTATGTCTGGCCTAAGAGTAACCCTCCGTTTTTTCCTATGGAAGAGTGCTGTGATGTTTGTCTGGCCAAAGAAAATACCTCTCCGTCTCCTCAAGTGGATGTGTGAAGTGGTATGTCTGGCCTAAGAGTAACCCTCCGTTTTTTCCTATGGAAGAGTGTTGTGGTGTTTGTCTGGCCTAAGAAAATACCTCTCCGTCTCCTCAAGTGGATGTGTGAAGTGGTATGTCTGGCCTAAGAGTAACCCTCCGTTATTTCCTATGGAAGAGTGCTGTGATGTTTGTCTGGCCAAAGAAAATACCTCTCCGTCTCCTCAAGTGGATGTGTGAAGTGGTATGTCTGGCCTAAGAGTAACCCTCCGTTTTTTCCTATGGAAGAGTGTTGTGGTGTTTGTCTGGCCTAAGAAAATACCTCTCCGTCTCCTCAAGTGGATGTGTGAAGTGGTATGTCTGGCCTAAGAGTAACCCTCCGTTATTTCCTATGGAAGAGTGCTGTGGTGTTTGTCTGGCCAAAGAAAATACCTCTCCGTCTCCTCAAGTGGATGTGTGAAGTGGTATGTCCGGACTAAGAGTAACCCTCCGTTTTTTCCTATGGAAGAGTATTGTGGTGTTTGTCTGGCCTAAGAAAATACCTCTCCGTCTCCTCAAGTGGATGTGTGAAGTGGTATGTCCGGCCTAAGAGTAACCCTCCGTTTTTTCCTATGGAAGAGTGTTGTGGTGTTTGTCTGGCCTAAGAAATAACCTCTCCGTCTCCTCAAGTGGATGTGTGAAGTGGTATGTCCAGCCTAAGATTAACCCTCCGTTTTTTCCCATGGAAGAGGGCTGTGGTGTGTGTCCAGCCAAAAAAAAACCTCTACGTCTCCTCCCGTGGATGCAATGAGCATCACATCAATGTACTAATTCCACCTATTGCATTAGGATACGATTTTCAATGTTAACTACATTTTGATTACTAGGACAGAAAATGTATGGTAGTAAATGTGTTACCGGCTACCACCATCCAAAGGGCGTCGACGATTTTGGCATAGTCGTCAGCCACCATTTAGTTTTATTTTCAAGTTAGTGGCGCACTTTGAAAACTGTACATAAATGGCTAGAGGATACGGCTTATTCGCAAAACGTCCACTTTTCATAATGTACACCGCACTTTTGGTCCTGACCAAAACAGTTCTTTGAAACGGTGAACGATCGGATCCGTTCAAACGACGCGTCCAACTGTTTTATGGGAAAGATTGAAGAAAAATGTTACAAACAAAAAAAAATAGAAGGCTGCTCTATAATGGCTTTTTTAAACAGACTTGTCTGACTAGACTTTGGTTAATTAAAGTCTTTTACCAAAGTTAACACTCGAAAATTTTGTTTATGCAGAAATGTTGCCAGCATCTCGGTGAATATACGAAAATCCTAACTTTTTTCAAAACCAAGATGGCAGATGGTGTGGCGGCCATTTTGTTAAATGGTGGAATATAAAATTTACAAATTGAAAAAAAGAGACTGTGTGCAACACTTAGCTTGATGACTTGTATAGGGCTGTTGTGTGGGAGGACAAGTGGTGTTGCCAGGTGGAAATATTTTCCCCGTTTTTAGGGCAATTTCTTAGATTTTCTCCAAATATATATAAATAATTAAGTTTTTGATAATAAAATGTATGTGGTATTATGAAGGAAGCCCTTAAAAATAACCTTTGACTATATAAATTTGTATATTGTTGGTAACCCTGGGAGGAAACGGTGCTTGTATAATCGAGAGACTGAAAAAAACGATAGTAACGTTCGATTGCGATTAAATCATCAAATTTGCAGTCAGGTACGTATGTAAGTGAGTAGGAAGGTAACCTGGCAACCCTGCGTAAAGGTAATATAAGAAAAAACTAATATGGGTGTCGTTTTTGAGTAATTTGTAGTTGCTGATTACGAATATTACTTAAATTTTTTGGTTACGTGGGTAAGTTAGTAGGTAAGCTGGTAACCCTATAAAATGGTAAGATCAGAAAAAACTAATATGGGTGTCGTTTTCAAGTAATTTGTGGGTGCTGATTACGAATATTACGTTAGTTTTCTCTCTTCAAATTAACTTTGCTGTAGCTTATCGAGCTAACGAGACCAGCGTGACACGAAGTGGAACGATTCCACTGAGTGGAACGATGGTCGAGTGAGTGAGATAAACGAAGAGGCGACATTCGTATTAATTAGTGCCGGAGCATGTACAGGTACAGGTATAATTACAGGTACAGGTACAGGTACAGGTACAGGTACAGGTACAGGTAAAGGTACAGGTACAGGTACAGGTCAAGGTCAAGGTTAAGGGTCAAAATCAAAGTAGATTTATAGAGGGTCGTAGGCGTTGGAAGGAGTTTGTAGGGTTTGTAGGATTTTGTAGGGGTTTGTAGTGTTGGTAGGGTTTGCAGGGGTTTGTAGAGGTTTGTGCATACACGCGAGTAAGCGGCAAAGGAAAACTGTACGCCAGCTGCAGCACCTCACGCACCACCGACCCACTAGTTATTGTGCTATGGCTAGAGGATACAACTCATTCGCAAAACGTCCACTTCTTGTTATGTACATCGCACTTATTCTCAATATGACCACTTCGCATAACCTCCACTTCGCAAAATATACACTCAATTTTTTTGCTCAAATAGACTAAAGGAGATGTCCAAAAAATATATATGAAGGCCGGTATAAAAATAACTAGAAATTCTAAGCAACATAATAGTAATTTACGGAGAAAGGGCATTAATTATTTGGCTATTTTGCAGCTAATGAAAAATAATAAATGTACCTCAGTTTTTTTAAACTTGATTAAAATGTTGTTTTTTTTTCAAAATCAAACACTCCCAAAAGGTGAACTTGACGCTCTTTGGCAGGCAGACTAAGGAATTTTGATACTCTCTAGCTAGCGAGACAGGCCGCAGACAGACAACCACAAAGAACTTTTCATACGACTATCCTACCTTCGTTCCATGTTGTCGCGTTATTACTAATACTTCACTTATTAGTTTATCTGTTCTGTGTAGGTTCAGGATACATTCTAAGTAGATACCTACCTACACTGTTGTAGAGTTCACTAATAGATAGGAGCTGCCTGTAATGATAATAGTACCTTTAGCAATATGCATAGGTACCTACATTCCTCGCCTCCTTATAAACATATGTATTTTTCAGGTAGCTCAGGGCACAGATAAATTTATTGTAAATTGTGTGTTAGCAAGTATTCCATTCAAGAAGAATATTTTAGTCATCATATCTTTGGGCACAGGCAGAAGAAGACGAAATAGCATATTTATTTTATGTGCGATCGCAGATATTTGTTTAGGGTGTTCTGGGTATTTTTATGTATAATAAAAAATATCTATCTATGTAATATATTGTATTAAGTATATCAGTTATCTAGTACACATAACACAAGCTCTGCTTAGCTTGGGGCTAGATAAAAAATGTGAAATGTGTTATGTGAACTGTCCAGCATTATTTATTTATTTATTTATTACACACGTGTGGTTTTGGCATGTTTGTTGCATTATGTTTTCCCTTCAAGAACAATTTTATTATTTTCTCGGAAACGGAGGTTTTATAATATATAAAATTTATATAATCGAGTAGCCCAATAAATAAGCTTTTTTTAGATATATTTCATAACTTCTGAAATTTTCTCAGAATATTATACCACTTCTGGACATCTCCTTTATTCGCAATATGTACACTGGACTTTTCATAAAATGACTTCAATTTTATTTTTTTTGAGTTTTTTTATTTTAGACTTTTTACTTTTTTCATATGATTACATTTTTACTTCTTGGTTTTAAAAGTAAAATATAAATACAAGTAAAATGTAACGAAAAGTAAAAAAGTTGCAATTTCCACCAGGCAACACCACTTGTTCTCCCACACGATAGCCCTTTACTAGTCATCAAGCTCCGGTGTTGCCCGCAGTCTCTTTTTTCAATTTGAAAATTGAAAACTTTACGATTCTACAAAATGACCACCAAACAATCCGCCATGCGCCATCATGGTTTTTAAAAAAGTTGTGATTTTACCCCCTATATACACCAAGATGCTTACAACATTTCAATATAAACCAAATTTTCGAGTGTTAACTTTAGTAAAAAACTTTAATTCACCAAAGTCTAGTCGGACAAGTCTGTTTGAAAAACCCATTTTAGAGCAGTAATCTATTTTTTTATTTTTTTTATTTTTTTCTTCTATCTTTCCCAAAAAACAGTAGGATGCGTCGTTTGAACGGATCCGATCAGTCACCATTTCGAAGAAAGGTTTTGGTCAGCTTGGATTTTTGAAATGACAGATTTTACAGACGGACTAAACACTTTCCTAGAACATGACCCATCACTAAAACGACTCCTTCTAGGAGAATAACGATGTCAATGAGTCAGTGAGCCAGTAACCCATATCCAGCTTTTTTGAAAAAAAAAATAGTTTGAAAAGTGCGGTGTACATTATGAGAAGTGGATGTTTTGCGAATGACCCGTACCCTCTAGAAAATGTAATTTTTTTAAAGTGCGCCTCTAACTTAAAAATAAAAGTAAATGGCGGCTGACGACTATGCCAAAATCGTCGACGCCCTTTGGATGGTGGTATGGTATGTATATTATGTATGGTAGTAACACATTTACTACCATACATTATCTGTGCTAGAAATCAAAATGAGTAGTTATTACATTGAAAATTGTAGAATGATATAGGTAGAATTTGTAGATTGATGTGATGCTCAATGCATCCACGGAAGGAGACGGACAGGTATTTTCTTAGGCCGGACACACATCACGGCACTATTCCACGGGAACAGACGGAGGGTCTACTCTTAGGCAAGACAGACCACTGCACACATCCACGTGAGGTGACGCACAGGTATTTTCTTAGGTCGGACACACACCACGACACTCTTCCACGGGAAGACACGAAGGGTCTTCCCTTAGGCCAGACAGACCACTGTACACATCCACGTGAGGTGACGGACAGGTATTTTCTTAGGCCGGACACACACCTCGGCACACTTTCATGCAAAGACACGGAGAGTCTTCCCTTAGGCCAGACAGACCACTGCACACATCCACGTGAGGTGACGCACAGGTATTTTCTTAGGCCGGACAAACACCACAGCACTCTTCCATAGGAAAAAACGGAGGGTTACTCTTAGGCCGGACATACCACTTCACACATCCACTTGAGGAGACGGACAGGTATTTTCTTAGGGCGGACACACATCACGGCACTCTTCCACGGGAACTAATGGAGGGTCTACTCTTAGGCCAGACAGACCATTGCACACATCCACGTGAGGTGACGCACAGGTATCTTCTTAGGCCCGACAAACACCACAGCACTCTTCCATAGGAAAAACCGGAGGGTAACTCTTAGGCCGGACATACCACTTCACACATCCACGTGAGGAGACGGAGAAGTATTTTCTGAGGCCGGAAACACATCACGGCATTCTTTCATAGGAAGAGACGTAGGTGCTACTCTTTGTTCGGACAGACCACTGTAAACATCCACTGGAGGAGACGGAGAGGTAATTTTTTAGGCCAGACACCACGACACTCTTCCACGGGAAGAGATAGAGGGTATACTGTTAGGTCGGACAGACCACTGTAAACATCCACTGGAGGAGACGGAGAGGTAATTTTTTAGGCCAGACACACTACGACACTCTTCCACGGGAAGAGACGGAGGGGCTACTCTTTGTTCGGACAGACCACTGTAAACATCCACTGGAGGAGACGGAGAGGTAATTTTTTAAGCTAGACACACACCACGACACTCTTCCACGGGAAGAGACGGAGGGTATACTGTTAGGTCGGACAGACCACTGCACACATCCACTGGAGGAGACGGAGAGGTAATTTCTTAGGCTGGACACACACCTCTGCACTCTTCCTCAGAAAGAGACGGAGGGCCTACTCTTAGGTCGGACAGACCACTGCACACATCCACTGGAGTAGACGTAGAGGTAATTTCTTAGGCCGGACACACACCTCTGCACTCTTCCTCAGAAAGAGACGGAGGGCCTACTCTTAGGTCGGACAGACCACTGCACACATCCACTGGAGGAGACGGAGAGGTAATTTCTTAGGCTGGACACACACCTCTGCACTCTTCCTCAGAAAGAGACGGAGGGCCTACTCTTAGGTCGGACAGACCACTGCACACATCCACTGGAGTAGACGGAGAGGTAATTTCTTAGGCCGGACACACACCTCTGCACTCTTCCTCAGAAAGAGTCGGAGGGCCTAGTCTTAGGTCGGACAAACCACTGCACACATCCACTGGAGGAGACGGAGAGGTAATTTCTTAGGATCGAATCATGAGGTACTTATTTTGTTTATGGAACATCTGATTTTCTGCCACAATTAGATACCTTCCTTACGATCCATTTTTATAGGTAATGTGATTATCCAAATATCCAACAGAAATAATAAAAAAACTTACGTAAAAATTCTTTATTATTTTTTTATTACTAGCACTAAAACTTATTATTTTTTGTGCGCATATTGTACTACTTTATGACCGTATGTGCGAAAATAATAGCAAGGCGCCTTAGAGAGTTTCCACACTATCCGATGCGATACCGTTATGGGCCGTAATTTTCATACATTTTATCGGTCTCCAATATCAGATACCGACAAAATGTATGGAAACGTGTTCCGATAAGGATATCGGATCGGAAAGTGTGAAAACGCTCTTACCCGCCGATAGAATTCGGGTCATTGAACTCGGCGCATCCTGCGTCCCGCTCAGTGGGCGGGGCGACACCGCGTGCTTCACACCCTGACATAAAAATTTTCGTTGGCCCTATAGCGCCTTAACACAAAATGAATAGCTGTGTTTCTTGTGTCTATATTGTAAGACATTGAACTTTTAAATGTATTTGTTGTTTAATAATGTTTGAGTACTTGAGTGTTGTGTTCTCTCTCCAGGTGGCGTATGTGAGTCCATCGAGCTCGTTGCTGCCAAGTGAAAGGCTAACCATGATCAACATCAGCTCGGTCATACAATCCGTCACTGGTAAGAGTACAAGGTTACCTTTTGTAGGTTTACCTTTTATGTTTTATCTTTTTTATTTTTTGTTTTAGTGTCTTTTGTTGTATCCATGTGTGCCGTTCCAAATAAAGTATTTTTTTTCTTTCTTTCTTTCTTTCTTACAACATAATATAGCTACATATATACAGGGCGTCCCAAGACTATGCGACATGAAGGGAAAGTACCTTTAATATTGTAGATAGGATATTTTGCGGAATGGAGACTTTATTTTATTTTTTAAAGTAAGTAATACTGCATTCACAGATTTTCTAAAAATTACTTGCTTCGTCTTGGAATCGAACCGACTTAAATGTGATAAAAACACCCTGTATTTTCATGATTCCAATTAAAAGAATGGATAAAAACTAATAATTTATCTTAAAGAACATAGTATCTTAAAACAAAGGAAAACCGTAAAATTAATCATTTTAATTTTAAGTCGGTTCGGTTCCCAAACTAATCATGTAACTTTTTAGAAAATTTTTGATTGCAGTATTCCCAAGTTTTAAAAATAAAATTAAGTCTCCTTTCAGCAAAATATCCTATCTACAATATTTAAGGTACTTTCCCTTCATGTCGCATAGTCTTGGGACGCCCTGTGTACCTACAGTGCATAGCTATACAATCCATAATTCCGTTATTGTTATTCATTCATGTAATCTGTCTGAGGAATTCAGATTCACTGTTTGGTGTTGTTGTACCATGATATTCGTAGTTTCTGATACCCACGAGACAGGGAATCCTAGAGTGGTATCAGGTCTGTGTATGTGACGGTCTGGTATTATGTCATGTTTGTTTTTAGATAAGGAACGCCTGAGCCTTATGGAGCTGGTCCGCAACCCTCGGCCTCCACAGAAGGTTCTGGAAGTGGGCGTGGCCTTCACCCGCCGCGCTCTGCAGCACAACGCTACGCAGCGGCTCCTGGCGGACACGACACTCGCCTTCGATGTGGTGATAGCCGAGTGGTTCTTCACTGGTCTGCTGGCTCCGTAAGTGTCTATTATTCAAAAGTTGTATAACTACTAGTATAGTATTATTTTGTCTGTGGTAGAACTAAAAAACTATGTGGATAACCCTTGACATCGATCGCGTGGAGTTTTTCCATTTAAATTTCAACATCCCACTGCACCCGCTTAGGCAGTGAATTACGGAGATTCCTTTCTAAGTGCACAAAACAAAAAGACTACGCCACAAAAAACATTGTCTCAAACACAAAATGATTTTAAATATATTTATTATTGATTGATGACATTCAGAATTATGTTCACTTGTTAATTTATCATGCTTAAAATGTTTTTAAAAAACCTACATAGTTTGTAACCATAAATTCGATCCATCAATCTGCTCTGGATCCTGTGGTGGTTGGCGGACCGTTCCCAGCCCCTGCAATGAGGGTGAGCTTACGATGACCATGATAACTAATAAAATTATTTCCTTTTTGCAAGACTTGCATCCGTGTACAACTGTCCGCTGATCTGGTACAGCGCCGTGGACGCGTCCTGGATGAGCCTGCAGCTGATGCACGGGCATACCAACCCCGCCTACACCGCGGACCCTCAAGCCAGGAACATGGCTTCTGACTTCAGTGTAGGAGAGAGGGCGTCTCGGCTGTGGAGGCAGGCGTATCTTACTGGCTGGATGTAGTGGGTACACAATTAATATTTTTACCATGACCTTCATAGTCTTCCTTCTTCCTTCTTCTTCTCTTCTCTCTCTTCTTCACCTGAAAGTGGGATTTCGTCAATCGATAAATTAGGGTTCGCAATACACCCTTGAAACACAGCAACTCAAAATATATACTGCAGCTGCAGCACCTTTTTCTCCAATTATTTTGTCTGATTAGGTACGTTCGCTTTCTCTCTCTTCTTCCCTTCGAAGCTCGGCCGTGTTTTCTAAGGAGCACGTGATTCCTTGAGCCATTTTTAGGGTTCCGTAAAAAAAAATACGGAACCATTATGGATTCGTCATGTCTGTCTGTCTGTCCGAGTATGTCACAGCCACTTTTTTCCGAAACTATAAGAGCTATGCTGTTGAAACTTGGTAAGTAGATGTACTATGTAAACCGCAAAAAGATTTTCAAACAAAAATAGAAAAATAAACAATAAATTGTTGGGGTTCCCCATACTTAGAACTGAAACTCAAAAATCTTTTTTCCATCATACCCATACGTGTGGGATATCTATGGATAGGTCTTCAAAAATGATATTGAGGTTTCCAATATAATTTTTTTCTAAACTGAATAGTTTGCGCGAGGGACACTTCCAAAGTGGTAAAAAGTGTGTGTCCCCCCCGTAACTTCTAAAATAAGAGAATGATAAAACTAAAAAAGATAGATGATGTACATTACCATGTAAACTTTCACTCAAAATTGGTTTGAACGAGAGTTAGTTATTACTTTTTTTGAATACGTCATAAATCGTAATCCATCCAAGAACTTTTATATTATGTTACTTGCTGCTACGGAACCCTTCATGTGCGAGTCCTTCTCGCACTTGGCCGCTTTTTTTAAAGTGACAATCGGTGATCGGTGCAAATCTTCGTTTTACTTTCATACAAGACTATGTTAGCCTACTTCCTCTTAAAATTTTAATAAAGTTCCTGCCTTGATTATGCAGTTACATGACGTACTACGCAGAAACACCAATCTACCATGAAGCATACCGAGTTGCTCACAGTGTGCACGGGCGCACTCTCCCCGACTACGAAGCTCTTTTGTACAACGGCTCTATGCTGCTGGTCAACTCTCAGCCCCTGCTGGGTCAGGCATTGACCTTACCGCAGAATGCAAAGTACGTTGGAGGGCATCACATAGAAGTTCCAACAAAACCACTTTCAAAGGTAAACATACACTTATCAAATCTTGGCTACTGGGCGATATGCGTCTGCTTTTTTAAAAACATTTGAGAAGGTCTTTCGTTCACTTAATCTTTGGAGTTATTCCTATTTTACCGCCTGTCATGTTCTCAAGGCAAATAGTCTTGTTTGTCCCTCTGGCTCGAGAAAGGGAAACAAAAAAGTTTGCTTCAAAACATAAAAACTAACAGCTTACTGTTCAAAGCCGACCATTTATACTTCCCCACGTTTTACGTTTCAGAGCTTACAGCAACTGCTAGATCGATCCAAGAATGGCGTCATCTTCTTCAGCCTGGGATCCAACATCAAGAGTAAGGACTTACCAGAAAGAATGCAAAGAAAGCTGCTTGACTTATTTGGACAACTGGAGCAGACGGTGATCTGGAAGTTCGAGGAAGCCCTGACGGGTTTGCCGAGGAATGTCCATGTTCTGAAGTGGGCACCGCAAACTAGTATATTGAGTAAGTACCTCCTTTTAAATAAATTAAAGTATTAAGGTGGATACCACGATAACATTCTTATAAACTCATTGATTATACTAGTTGGCCTGGATTATTCAGCATTGAGGATCATTGTCTGTATGCCTTGTGTTAATCGAAAATGTGTCTGAGGTTGGTCTTAGGTGGATGCTCACGTTTGAGGCGCGTAATTAATTTTTTTGGTGTATTTTGCCCATCACAGCTCATCAACACTTCTTCAGATAGCGAAAGTTGATTTCGCGATAACTTTGAATTGATAGTATCTCATAAATATCGTCAGTTTAGCTACGATACCCCTGAATACATTTATGTAGTTTTTTTTTGTTTATGGGTATCGTATTACTGATGATATTTATGAGATACTATCAATTAAAACATGTGCGTTAAGTCTCCTACATCTCACGAAATAAACTTAAATATTAGTTTATTCATAAGAAGATAATTAAAAATGAAATAAAAGTAACTATACAGGGTGTAACATAATATCCCTATAAGCCCGGGGAGGGGGTATTCTACACATCATGGTGAATAGCTTTAATTCTACGACTTTTTAAATTTCGAAGTTTTTCATTCATGAAATGCCTCCAAAAACGTACGCAAAACAACACGAGGACGTTACGATACGCTAGGCTAATGCTCTGTTAGGTACATTTTTGGAGGAATTTCAGGAATTTCTAGAGGAATTTCAGGATTTTTACGAGGCACTACATGAATGAAAAACTTCGAAATTTAAAAACTCGTAGAACTTAAGGTTTTCGCCATGATGTGTAGAATACCCACTCCCCAGGCTTATAGGGATATTATGTTACACCCTGTATACACATATACTCGTACTCTATATATCTAAACTAAAATTAAACTATCTATTTTACCTGCATACCTACATAATAATAAAACCAAATATTGGTCAACTGGATTATCTATGAGGAACAAGTATATCAAATAGATAACCCAGTCGATCTATGCAGTCACCATGCGGCAGCGTGCACACTGGTGGCATTGCCACGTTGTATGGCAATGCTTTTTCGTTGTTCGAAATAAAAGCCGAAATATATTCCAGCACGTGTAGTTTCAGTCTCAGTGAGCCTCTCCGAATTTGTGTGCCTTTATCCCCGTGGGCATAACGTCATTAAAGTGGAAGCTGGTCATGGAACCAGGCTTTGATTTTTGGACAGGGTCTTCCGGAATTAGTGTGGATCAGGAACAGGAAAGTTAGTGAGGCCTTCGAACCATCATGTATGGGCATCCTGTCTTGATTTGATCACATATTACAGACCACACAAATACAGTTCTCCTCATCACGCACGGAGGCTTCATGTCCTACATGGAGGCCACATACTTCGGGGTACCAATCATCGGCATCCCTCTATTTGGAGACCAGTTCCTGACCATGGACCTGGTGGTGGAAAGGGGCCGTGGGCTCAGGGTTGACTTTGCTGAAGACCTTCCGTACAGAATTTACGAAGCTATCCATAAAATACTTGGAGATAGCAGGTTTGTGGTATTTTCTAGTTTTATCGTATTTTTACCCGACTGCCGCGAAGCCAAGAAAGGAGGGTTATGTGTTTAACGTATATGTATGTTTGTCCGTCCCTATGTTCCCTCGTAACAACTAACGTATATGTATGTTTGTCCGTCCCTATGTTCCCTCGTAACAACTAACGTATATGTATGTTTGTCCGTCCCTATGTTCCCTCGTAACAACTAACGTATATGTATGTTTGTCCGTCCCTATGTTCCCTCGTAACAACTAACGTATATGTATGTTTGTCCGTCCCTATGTTCCCTCGTAACAACTAACGTATATGTATGTTTGTCCGTCCCTATGTTCCCTCGTAACAACTAACGTATATGTATGTTTGTCCGTCCCTATGTTCCCTCGTAACAACTAACGTATATGTATGTTTGTCCGTCCCTATGTTCCCTCGTAACAACTAACGTATATGTATGTTTGTCCGTCCCTATGTTCCCTCGTAACAACTAACGTATATGTATGTTTGTCCGTCCCTATGTTCCCTCGTAACAACTAACGTATATGTATGTTTGTCTGTCCCTATGTTCCCTCGTAACAACTAACGTATATGTATGTTTGTCCGTCCCTATGTTCCCTCGTAACAACTAACGTATATGTATGTTTGTCCGTCCCTATGTTCCCTCGTAACAACTAACGTATATGTATGTTTGTCCGTCCCTATGTTCCCTCGTAACAACTAACGTATATGTATGTTTGTCCGTCCCTATGTTCCCTCGTAACAACTAACGTATATGTATGTTTGTCCGTCCCTATGTTCCCTCGTAACAACTAACAGATTTTGATGAATGATATGTCGTTACATTCATCTTTATTGCACGAGTGTCACTGGGTATATTACAAAATCACATCACACTATCACATCAATTCACATCACATCACATCACACTAATATTATAAAGCCGAAAGTTTGTTTGTGTGAAGTGTGTTTGTTACTTCTTCACGCTGAAACGGCTGGACGGATTTGGATGCAATTTGGAATGGAGATAACTGGACTCCCGGAATAACATATAGGCACATTTTTATCCCGATATTCCCACGGAATCGAGACTTACGCGGGTGAAACCGCGGGGCGCTGCTAGTAATCACGCTAATATTATAAAGGCGAAAGTTTGTGTGTGTGTGTGTGTGTGTGTGTAGTGTGATTGTTACTTCTTCACGCTGAAACGGCTAGACGGATTTGCATGAAATTTGGAATGGAGATATAACTGGACTCCCGGAATAACACAGGCACATTTTTCTTACGAGGGTGAAACCGCGGGGCGCTGCTAGTAAAAGATATTAACAACTAATGGTTGTAATATAGCGCGTGCAGGTTTTAAAAATTAATTTAAAATCATATCATGTATGGTATCAAATGAAAGGTCTTAATGAGCACATTCTAAATATACATATTATATATGTCGCAGCCAACTGGTTGAATCAGCAGTTTAATTGGACGCCTAGCCCTCTCCAGCCGTTTAATTGGACGCCTAGCCCTGGGGACAATCACACGATGATCATATTACTTACTTACTTACCTACCTACAGTATTTTCTCGAAGTACCAGTTTTTTTTTGTAGTGAATGGCGTTGTTCTATGAAATGGCTAGTCGTTCTACAACACTTTGGATGCGACATACATATATTACATACATATATTACCTACTTATCAAATGTGTTTATTTTTTAACAAATAGTCTCAGTTAGTTGTGTTTTTAAATTTTCTATGCAAAAATAAATAATTTAAACTAACTAAATTAGCATGCCATCCTCTCCATTTGCACGCCGGCAGCGGCCAAACATATTGTGTCCTACTAATATTTATACCATCAATTTGTACATATGTTTAAGCAAATAAATTATCTTATCTTTATCTTTATCTTTATCTTTATATTTATCTTTATCTTTATCGTTATCTTTATCTTTATATTTATCTTTATATTTATATTTATCTTTATCTTTATCTTTATCTTTATCTTTATCTTTATCTTTATCTTTATCTTTATCTTTAAGCATTTTCATAGTTTTCAGTAGGTAAATATTTTCGGTAGACTTTTTTTTTAAAAAAATGTTATCTTGTAGTATTTATCAGCGAATGCAATTTCACGACTTTTTTGCAGAAAACAATACCTAAGCCAATCACTTCAATTACATTTCAATTAATCGCATATTAGCTGCTAAAAATATCAACATTACAATTTGCAGATCATTTAAATTTTATTTATTGGTCAATCATCATTATTGATCAAATTGAGGTTAGGTTCGGGTCATTGCTAATAGCAGCTGCAGTAATATTTCACAATTCATCACAAACCACCAGATTTGCAAATCGCCAGTTTTCGTACCTACCATTGTAAAAACCTTACTGTATTCCCTATTTGTAGGTACCGCAGCAATGCCCGCCAAGCGTCATCCATCTTTCGTCACACCCTGGCGCCCCCTGCACAGGAACTACTCCACTGGATCGAGTTGGTGCTCCACCACGGCGCAGACCACCTCCGCTCCCCGGCGGTCCAGCTGTCTGTCTTCCAGAAGCTGCACTTGGATATAGTGTTACTGTTTATAATGTTCCTGTGGTTCTGTTCTAAGGTGTTGAAAGTAATCAGGGTTCATTGGAATACACATGATGTGGAGGACGATAGGAAAACCCAATAGGTAGAGTAATAAATTAACAATATTCAATAGTTTTCCACAGATGTTTGGTTTTATTAGCATGACATGTTTATCTCATTCCTTCATGGAGCATCTAGGATGTAGTTCACTGGTAGGAATTTGTTTTATAGGTACTTACTTTAACATCTACATATCTATCAGTAACACAGGAAGAGTTGACTTAAACTAATCTGGTTTATAATATATTAATTCCTGGCTGCACTAAACATAAGTTAGGCTTTTCCTAGTTAAGATGCACCTAAGCCTAAGAACAGCCTAGCCTAAGTGGACTAAGGAATGGCTTAGGGTTAGTGTGTATGTGTATGTGAGTAGTCTAAACAAGTTAGGAAAGAACTTAGGCGATTCTATGTTTAGTGCAAACGGGTGTAAGAGTAATACATTGAATTCCTGATCAGTTTCACTCTGATAGGCAATTACTGTCACATGAAGACAGAGTCGAGTTCAAGGACGGGCACCGGTACTTCTTATAAACTCATTTGCTAAAACAACGGGTGGTTTTGATAGTTTTCCCGACTGAAAAGTAAAGAACAAGGTATTTAAACTTCTCATGCCCGTAAAGAGTTGTTGTTAATGCTTCGTGTACGCGGACTAAAACTGCATTTTATGCACTCGTGCATATAAGTTTACCACAGACTATGTACCTACTGCAGCCAAACGCAAAAGTTGAAATTGATTTATTGTAGGTATTTTTAAATTTATGTCTACTGCTTTACTACTTTTAAAAGCATGCTGTTGGAGTAGTCCAGTTACCAGTATCCAGGAAGCAAGGTTAGTATGTTGTATCAAATTGAATGGTGCAAACTAGGTCAACACATCACTAGGGTCACTTACTCGGTGGTACTGTTTAACTTTAAAAGACCTACGGTACCGCCAGGGGTATGGCCAGGGGTACCGTGGGTCTGAAATTAGGATGGCGAAATTTATCCAATGTAGCTATCGAACACCAGCAAGGAGCACGCTGCACGAGTAGATTATGTATGAAAGCCGTGACAAGAAAAAAAAAAAACCATGCAGTGATAATATACCACCGGTGGAATGGAATGTTGATGTCGGGGTCACCACCACCCCTGGTTTGGTTCTTCAGCTGATGACTGATGAGTTGAAGACCATCACCCTGATCCCAAAGAGTGAAGCTTTGTCGTCCTTTTTGGGGCGGGAAGGACGCTGGCTCTGCACGTGTCCCTCTGACTAGCAGAGGGCACTGTGGTAGAACCGGTCAGAGGCTTGATGGGTGAGGTGGGGTGCCCTTGTTTGCGACAGGCGTCATTTTCGAGTTCAGAGCGCATCATTTAATTAGGCCCTGTCTGAAAACCAGCGCTACACTAAACCTAGGTCTGGTGCAACATATTCTGAGACAGGGGCCTGTTTGACCCCAAACAACACACACAATCTATCAACTTACCAAAGTTTATAAAATGTTTTTTCTTTTAATTTTTATTTTTGTTTTTCTACTAGATCTGTATCCCTTCCTATCTTACTGATCTTGTAGCACTAAGTAGATTTTTGTTTTTGTATTATGTGTGTGTTGTGTCGTGGGGGAAATAAATAAATTCTCTTTCTTTCTTTCTTTCAACGGGGATAGCTGCCCTCTCATCACCCAGACAGTGGCTGCCTACTATGCCTGAGTGATGAGACAAAGTCCTCGAGTCTGAAAAACCTCACATAACCCTATTGAACCCTCAATGTTATAGGGTATCTGGAAGCAGGTATCCCCAAGACACAAAAAAAAATGGTTCTCAACAAAGCCATGCATGCCCAGAGCCTCCTGACTACATCCAGCCCCGCCTGGCGGAGTACTCATGTATTTATAGCTCATCGCAGACTCATTAGAATGCGTATCGAGCCACGAGGAAGACGCCAGCTATACCAGGCTCCCACGGGAGCGCGCGCCGCGTGCAACTTGAATGGGCTTTGGAAAGTATTGATGGGTCTGTCTTCATCGTTTTTAATGGAGGCTTACGAAATCTAGAAACATTTATTGGCTGAATCGAAGGCACTGACCGGAATATCTATTTTGAGTTTAAAAGTGCATCATGATGATGATTCATCATCATCATCAGCCAACATTAGTCCACTGCTGGACAAAGGCCTCTCCCAATACGCGCCACTGAGCCCGGTGTTCGGCTCTTTTCATCTACTTTCTGTCCGGCGCCGCGCCGCCTTTCGTAGATCATCGCTCCACCTAGCCAGAGGGCGCCCCACGCTACGTTTACCAAGGCGCGGTCTCCACTTAAGAACTCGCTTACCCTAACGGCTGTCGGTTCTTCGGAATATATGACCAGCCCATTGCCACTTCAGCTTGCTAATCCGGTGGGCTATGTCAATGACTTTAGTTGTCTGTTCTGTGTTGTTTTGTTTAAAAGTTAAAAACTGCTATTTGTAAAGATGAAATTTTTCAAAACGGCATGTGAATGACCGAGCCCATTGCCACGTAAACACGATTGATGTTCGTTGATTACACCGCCCACTCATCATATTCATCGGAAGGTACACGCAAGCGAGTATCATCCTTATTACATAGGTATAAGACTGGCTGGATACGGAAGCTCAGTGCCGCAATAAAAAATGACATTTATTAATACAAATTCGTTCTGGGATTATTCCCAAAGCAAGCGATACATCCCTAATCCTGGACGGTGATAAAAATAAATGCGGTTTGACAAATAAATATGGGTTCTTACAACCGGTTTGATAAAGTATAAAGTACCTCTTTGAGTAACTATGAACAAACAAGTGGTTCTTATATTAAAAATAATGAATAAAAAGCGCCAATGTTATGACTAATAATATCATCTAAGTTCATTTCATTGGTATTTGTAAGAAATGTTCCTTAGTACTTCTCCAAGTACATACATTTTATAATTTGTTCGACTATTACTAGTTAACTTGTAGAGTCTACTTAGCTTTGATAGTTTTCCTTCAAACTTCATTATTATAATTATTTAATACTGGCGTGCATAAAAGTAATACATTGTTTATTTTTTATAAATAATAATAACAATAGCAACAAGTAATTAATTGAGTAAAAATTAAAAAAAACCTCAACGCAATGAAACGGCTGAACCGATTTTGATCAAACATAGCTAAGAACACTCCCGAAAAATTCACCTTTCAAACAAAAAAATATCGAAATCGGTTCATCCGTTCGGGAGCTACGATGCGACAGACAGACACACACACACAAACACAGACACGTCAAACTTATAACACCCCGTCGGTTTTGCGTCGGGGGTTAAAAATACGTTATTATGAAAAAGCAACCACCTTAACGCCTTAATCGATTTAGATGATTGGTATAAATAATGCTGGACAGTTCACACAACATTATCTAGCCCCAAGCTAAGCAGAGCTTGTGTTATGGGTACTAGATAACTGATATACTTAATACAATATATTACATAGATAGATATTTTTTATTATACATAGAAAATACCCAGAACACCCTGAACAAATATCTGCGATCGCACAAATATTTGTTCCGAGGCGGGAATCGTACCCGCAACCTCCTGCGTCGCAGGCCGAGCTTCGCCCGCCGCGGCACAGTGGTCGTCAAATGTGTAGGACATGGGGAGTTAGTTGGTTTTAAAGATATATAACACTTATGTATTTATTGCACGTAATATTAATACATACATTCTAAGACCAAAGTACCTATTTTACTTTGGTCGAAGCATACATTTATACTTTACATTTACGTTGATTTAAAAATCATTGCAGTCGTGTGTTTTTAAAATAAGTATTTCTTATTTATCATTAGGAATTTGACAAACATTTAAAACAAATAATTTACCAATATCTAATTCTGAAATTGGTACCCAGATCTAGTGATATTGAGCCGCACGCTCTGTTGTAATGCCCTGAATCTCACACAGAAACCGCTCAAATCCACTCACGTCTTAGAATTATTCATAGGGCAACACGGAGGCATGCAATGCTCTAAGGAATTATCACTCAGAAGCCCAATTCTCTTATTTATTTTAAAGGCACACTGCAAGTTGACCGAATCGAGATTGTATTGTAAATTGACTGAAATATTGGTATTCTGCTCCCTCATAATAACAGTATTATCTACTTTCGATCTTGCGACCATATATTAGAGTAGGATAGTGCTATATAATAATTGTAAAGAGTGAAAGAGAGAATTCTCAGAACTTTGAAACATTCAAGTTACAGTCTCATTTCGATATAATCACATTCCGCGTTGTATCGTGTTCTGGGTGTTTTCTATGTATAATAAAAAATATCTATTTATGTAATGTATTGTATTATGTATATCAGTTACCTAGTACCCATAACACAAGCTCTGGCTTAGCTTGGGGCTAGATAATGTTGTGTGAACTTGTCCAGCATTATTTTTTTATTTATTATTTATTTGTTGTGAGGTGAGCAGAATACCATTTTTGACGTTTGTGACATCGACACGAGATCGTAATATGATCCGAACTTTAATTTGACTATTTTTTTATTACGAGAATTGGGCTTCAGAACAAACACAACGCAAAAGTTATTTGTATACGCAAAGCTTTCGCAGTCAAACCCAATTCCTAGGATCAGACATTAAACTGTTTCAATTTACTGCTTGTAGTGCAAATAGCACATAGCACATAGCACGATACTACAATGTAGTAATGGAACTGTGCGGGCTAATTTAAATAATTGTTACATTTTATTTGTGTTTTTTTTTTAAATTATGTACATGCACAGGCTTTGTATAGTATATTATAGTAGTGTAATATACTTAGGAGTATACTTTGTGCTGTATACCTACCTACTAGTGTTTTTATAGTTACGTAGTGGTCCCAAAACGGGCCTAGCTTCTTCAGATTCAGAGATTCAGTGCATTATGGCAGTGGGTCGGCCCCGCCCACGTCTCCAGCATGCAGGTCCAGCCGCGAGCGGAATGCCAGCCGAGGGACGCATGGCATCAATGAATTGAAATGCCTTCACGGTGCGATGCCCGCGGTGGACTGAATGCTATTTTTATATTGGTTTACGCGCATGAGAGATGATAAAAATAATGATTAAGTAGGTACTCTGTTAAGAGACGTTATTTTATGTTGGAGAAAACACAAATGGGTTACTATACAATTTTCACCGAATGATAAAAACCATAAACGATATTAAAATTTAAGGTGGTTGCTTTCGCTTGTGGTGTTTTTTGCTTATCACAGCTCATCAACGCTCATCTCATGTGCCTGAAACAGAAAAACACTGTAAAAACCAATGAAGCACAATCGCAGCTAAACTAATGATATTTATGTGATACTATAAATTAAAAAAACTTGTGTGCTAGGTCATATAATTACCAGAAAATTAGTTTTCGCCTTCTGAAGAAGTGTTGATGAGCTGTGGATGAGCAAAAAACACGAAAAAAATTGAACTTCGCGCCAGAAGCGAAATAAACCATAAGGAACTCCGTTATCGTCCGAATTTGGTGCACTGGTTGCTTAGCATTTTTGATGTCTACTCAGCGTTAGTGGCACTCTGTGTCACGCACGCATGCTTAGGTCTTCTGGACAAAGAAGGGTTTTTTTAACTTTGATATATCTTCGTTTGATCACGTGCTCACGTGTTGGTAGCGTCAGCAAATATATTCTTAAACGCAGCTAACATGCCCAATTATATCTTAACAAGTAATTAATTTTGTAAAAATTAAAAAAACCCTCACGGCTTAACCGATTTTGATCAAACATAGCTAAGAACACTCCCGACGTATTCAACTTTAAACAAAAAAAAAACAAATCGGTTCATCCTTTCGGGAGCTACGATGCGACAGACAGACAGACACACACACGTACACAGTCACGTCAAACTTATAACACCCCGTCGTTTTTGCGTCGGGGGTTTAAAAGAGCGTCCGTCTGAGTGACTTGTTATAGTTCGTATGAAAGAGCTGATGGGACAAAAAAAATGGTCCTTCTGAATGTAGAAATTGATATTCGAAACTTTGTAGTAGGTAGCTGGTTTGTTTGTTGGTTTGCAGTGGCGTAACAATAGGGTGGCAGGGCTGGCAAATGCGACGGGCCCCCGACCCAAGAGGGCCCCGGCCCAAGAGGCCGCGAGCTCAAAAATATTTTTTTTACATTGTACCTGAGTATTTTATTTTATTTGAAAAGTATATTTTTATAAGTTCTGATTAAAATCCAAAGTGAGACAAAAAAAAAAAAACGAATTTGCCACTTGCCCCAGATGGTATAGTTACGCCACTGTTGGTTTGCTCTCACTTTAGTACCTAATCACCCAGATAGCTAGCTGCCAACCGACACGTCCGGTGCACTTCCTCTTTATACACTAATTATCAACTTTCACTGTTAGTATAGGAATCTGTACTTTCGTTAGCGTTTCATTTCCCGCCTGTTTGTTTACCTACACTTCACGGATCATAGGGTATCGAGGGCAATGTGTCGGCCGCGGCGCCCACAACACGTCAGTGGGATAAGCAAGATAGAATGATGACTATACTCTATACAGTCAACAGGTGAAGGATAACATCGAGGCGTGAGGCAACAAGTTCGAAGGGTTCGAAGCCGTGACATGAAAGGCGCACTAACTAACGCAGGGTGACCAACAAGGGACCGGTGACACGAGATGAGGAAATTAACCAATGCTTTTAATTTAAATCAATATATTAATTGGAATAGATAATATTCTGAATAAGGTACTTACGGGCAGAGTCTTCGATGCTCAGGCAATTTGAAAGCTACGAGGTAGACAGTCACAGACATGAGGAAGACAGATAATATGTATTTTTTTGTCGCTAATCCATTTGCTATTCTTATTAATCTATGACTCTCTAAAACATTTATTCAGATCGTGTTATTTATGATTCGCCGACGTAGTTCTCACTGCAGTTAAACTTGTAAAACCATTATTTATGATTCGCCGACGTAGTTCTCACTGCAGTTAAACTTGTAAAACCATTATTTATGATTCGCCGACGTAGTTCTCACTGCAGTTAAACTTGTAAAACCATTATTTATGATTCGCCGACGTAGTTCTCACTGCAGTTAAACTTGTAAAACCATTATTTATGATTCGCCGACGTAGTTCTCACTGCAGTTAAACTTGTAAAAACATTATTTATGATTCGCCGACGTAGTTCTCACTGCAGTTAAACTTGTAAAACCATTATTTATGATTCGCCGACGTAGTTCTCACTGCAGTTAAACTTGTAAAACCATTATTTACTAAAAAAGCTGCAACGTACGTACGTCAGTTGAAACATTACCATCTGAAAAGAAGAGAAGAGTTTATTGGCCGCAACTTGAAACAAAGCAACTGAAACACCTTGATCCGACCGAGCTGACGAAAAATATCATAAATTTGTTACAGCTCAATTGTATGCATGTATTTTTAAAACTTTACTTACTCGTATTATTCTTTGTGTAAATAAATATATTTGTTATAAATTTGTTTACACGCTAATGAAGTGGCTGTAAAAGTACATAAAACAGCACTATTAGTAGGAGACAGACGTTGGAAGATACAAATAGTTTATGGTGTTTTCAAGACTCAAATTTGCGAATGAAATGAAATGAAAGAAATGAAAAACATTTATTTGGCACAAACAAAAAAAACAAACAAACAGAACAAACAGAATACTAGGAAACAGTAGGACAAAAAACAGATAATAAATAAAAAATAACAACCAAAAATGAAAATGCGAATGATGTTGTGTTACTATTTCGTCACAAAAATGATTGGCTAAAACAGTTGTCCAAGTAAGTAAAGTGCTCAAGTGACGTTTATGAAATACCTATGTACGGTATTTTGGCGTTTACTATAAATGTTGATTATTCAGTGTGTCATGGCCATGGACTTAGTAATCAAACTATAGTATTCAGTGTGTCATGGCCATGGACTTAGTAATCAAACTATAGTATTCAGTGTGTCATGGCCATGGACTTAGTAATCAAACTATAGTATTCAGTGTGTCATTGCCATGGACTTAGTAACCAAAATATAGTATTCAGTGTGTCATTGCCATGGACTTAGTAATCAAACTATAGTATTCAGTGTGTCATTGCCATGGACTTAGTAATCAAACTATAGTATTCAGTGTGTCATTGCCATGGACTTAGTAATCAAACTTTTACTTTTTGATTAGCAAGTCCATGGTCATTGCTAAAAGAGCTGATTTCATGTATTTTAGTTAGTTTTTAGGGTTCCGTATCCAAAGGGTAAAATGGTACCCTATTACTAAGACTCCGCTGTCCGTCTGTCCGTCTATCCCTAGGCTGTATCATATGTACCGTGATAGTTAGACAGTTGAAATTTTCACAGATAATGTATTTCTATTGCGGCTATAACAACAAATTCTAAAAAAACAGAATAAAATAAATATTTAAGGGGACTCCCATACAGCAAACTTCTTTTGTTTTGCCGTTTTTATAGATAATGGTACGAAACCCTTCGTGCGCGAGTCCAACTCGCATTTGCCGGTTTTTTTTAATGCTCAGTTGATTATCTTACGGAAAAAATATATTTTCCAACGCTCAAACTGCTCATAAATTGCCGCTCAGTTAAATAGCATCCAAAAACATACACTGAATCTCGATCGCATCTCGTTTGTATCGCTAACGCTACTAAATGTCGCCGTGTGTAAACTCCCTAGCTGTCTGTTTTCTTTGAAGCCGGCGCCGGCGCTAGGCCGACCATCCCGCATCCCGACGTCGACCGCTCTATCACAACGACCGACACGTATTCCTGCATTTTAATACTTTTTGTTACAAATACCAATAAACTACTGATGATACTGACACAAGACGATTTGCTGGCGTTTTTACAACTTGTGCTACCGATATCCAGTGGAGTTTTACAACTTGTGCTACCGATATCCAGTGGAATTTTACAACTTGTGCTACCGATATCCAGTGGAATTTTACAACTTGTGCTACCGATATCCAGTGGAGTTTTACAACTTGTGCTACCGATATCCAGTGGAATTTTACAACTTGTGCTACCGATATCCAGTGGAGTTTTACAGCTTGTGCTACCGATATCCAGTGGAGTTTTACAACTTGTGCTACCGATATCCAGTGGAATTTTACAACTTGTGCTACCGATATCCAGTGGAGTTTTACAACTTGCGCTACCGATATCCAGTGGAGTTTTACGACTTGTGCTACCGATTTCCAGTGGAGTTTTACAACTTGTGCTACCGATATCCAGTGGAGTTTTACAACTTGTGCTACCGATATCCAGTGGAGTTTTATGTGAAACTTTGTTTTTATTCTCACTTTGAAGTAGACTTTGTAAATTTTACGAGCTCAGAAAGATTCAAAATAATTGTGGAAGTTATACCTATGTAGCAGGAAGATAGCTATTAGGAGGATTGCCCTAAGAGTTATCGGAGTTCCACTACCTCAGATAATCCGAAATGAGGTTCCGTACAAGACCCAAGATCACCGTCATATAGCTCTTAGAATTAGCAAGTTAAAGTGGCAATGGGTAGGCCATATACATGGCTGGCAGAACTGATAACCGTTGAGAAATAAGGTTCTCGAGTAGCGACTAAACGGGATATTCTTGAGTTTTATTTGTTCCCGATATTTCGGCACATCATGGTAAATATCCCGTTTCTAGTGAAAAATATGTCCATAACCATGATAGTTTCAAAAGTTATATAGATTATTATTGTAGATGATGCGTTGGAGATAAACGGGACGTCTCTATCGCGCCTGTCACTTCGTACATACGATTGTTTCCCGGTCAAGGTTCAATCGGGATGTGTCCACAGATCCCTGGAAATTGGGACATTCCGCGCAAATTGGCACACCTGGCAACCCTAGCACCGGTGTTCAGATCTCAAAGTAGGTAACTACTCATTTATTGGAGTTAACAACTAAATTACAAGCTCTACAATTTTGTTCCGATTTATACGCCCAATATTGTGTAAAAATAACAAACCCAGGCATTCCCTCGCAAATATAACATTATTTTATTAAATGTTAATAAAATAATAACAACAGCTCGTTATTTCGCTCCACTTTCGCAACGGTTTTTGTTTCGAGAATGATGGCGAATGGCGGCGCGGCGGTGGTGAATATTGGCGATGAAAGCGTTTCCTGTCTGCTCTACAAAATTTAAACAAGTCCGTATACTCACGTACCTACCTACTCGAATAAGCTATGATCAGTCTGAATTGATAAAACGCATGCCACATTCACACAAAGCGAAAAGATTATGGCAGGGCGTGATAAAATTTACCAGCAAAACTGTCAACGATCGTGGTACGAAATTAAATACAGGGTTACTAAAAAAAGCTACTTACCTTCTTACATTTTTATTTTATTTTACAAACGCAATACCTTCTGGGTGTGTTAAATAAGCAATGCATGCATTGACGTAATTATTTACATTGAAATCTGTTTTGTAACTTTTAAACATTCTATCATTGATTGCAGCGCCGACGTCGAAAGTGTATCTACTCGTATGAACTTTCCTTTTCCAAATAATCTTTTTGATTTCATTTAAAAAAAAAAAAAATAACTTGAAATGTTACAAAATAATTGCATTTCCGCATTTCTATTGGTCAAGCTGTTACTGTGCTAAACGGTAACAGATAAACCCCGAGCGCCGTCTTACCCCAAACACGGTGTATCTATGTGTTCAGGGTAAGACGTCGCTCGGTGTTCTCTGTACCCTTAGTACGAGAATTTGACAGTATTCGAAACTATATGAAGTTTCGTTTTCTTCAATACATTTTCTGACAGCGTCCTTAGTTTTCTCCTCGTTTTCGCTAGGGGCGCTGCTAGTAAATGTATGGTAGGAAACGAAACTTCATATAGTTTCGAATACTGACAAATTCTCGTACTAACCCCCCTGATCGTCGTGCGTCGTGCGTGGGAAGCATGTTATACCTGCGTGCATAGTCATGTGGATATAGCACGCACAGGTCACAACGGTACCACACATCGGGTGAGACCCAAGTTGTCTGTCACGTCACGTCACGGTTGGCAATGGGAGCGAGCTCACAATGGCCGCGTGACATGCACCCGCGCTCTCGGTGTCGTCACGCTGCCTGGCTGTGTAGGTTACTACCAGATTTGCACGAACGGTAAGTAGGTACCTACTACTAGGTAATTAATTTTTCAAAAATAATGCTTTAAAAAAAACGTTCCTCTCCTTTCTCCTATTTCCGCTTGCTTTAAATTGTATAGGTGTACCTACTAATTTAGGAAATCATAACTCCAGACTTGTGTAATCTAAATAAGTGGAGAGCAGACTGCAGCTGTCCGCTACGTGTTACCAACATACAAAGTACGAATCAAAACACTTCAAAAGGAAATTACCTCAATTTAGAACGTAACAAATCTTTATGTTCAATGTGAAAATGGGAACGAATAGCATGCCCTGTTACCATCGGAGTATTCAGCTCTGGACGCTAAATTAACAAGAGTCGAATGCGAGAGAAAGTTATTTTTTTATAAATGCTATGACAAATACATCTCACGAATCGAGCGGATTCAGGCTAAGTTTTTGAAATATCTGTGTTATCGTCTAAGAGTTCCCTATATATCAAAAGATTACGTTAATCTTTGCAAAACATTTCATTTCCTCCCTCTCTCCAAAAGACGGGAAATTGCTGACATTACCTTCCTTCTCAAAATAACCAGTGGCCTTATTGATTGTCCTGATCTTTTAAACCAGATAAACCTAAGTGTTCCTTCTCGACAGACTAGATTTAACAAGCCGCTACATGTTCCAATAGTTTCAACCAATTATAGGCAGAATTCTTACTTATGGGGAGCAAGCAATAACTATTTGACTTGGATCTATTCTGCACCAGCGTCAGCTCGGCGCGGCAGCGACTGAGCAGAGACTTCTTCTCATAGCATACTGTTTGTAAATGCAAAATCTTATATACATATATCTCTTTTCTTTAGTTCTTTAGTTTTTCAATAGTTAGGTATAACTGCTACTGTTATCTTTTTTTCTTTTTAAGCAGTAACCGAAGTAATTGTTAATTTTCCCCAATTTAATGTTTGCACCCTGTTCATTACCTACTCTAACTCTATTCGTGAGAACCTTTTATTGGCTCTCTATTGTTATCCTACTGTATTATTATGTTTAAGTAAGCTGTTGGTTCTCCTGATAATAAAATAACGGATCAAGCATAAGGCTCACCTGATGTTAAGCGGTACCCTCTGCCTCTGAACAGTGCATTATCACATAGGTAACGTCCACCTAGGACGCACCCTATGTGGCATTTCACTGCGCCCGCCACCTTGACACATAAAGATATAATGTCTCATGTGCTTGTAATTTCACCAGCAACCATACCCTTCAAACCGGAACACAGCAATGCGAGCACTACTGTTTTGCGGAAGATCACATCAAAATGGGAAAACTTCTTGAACTAACCTTTCCCTTTTTCAAATTGCATAATTTAGGTCAGCGGTTTTCAAAATGTTTACTTATTTATAGTTACCGTTCATACAAGTCGTATTTTTTCAACTAATCTTGACGAAACTTGATTTAGGGAATCTACAAACTCATAGTTTTTTTTTGTCGTCACCAATCCCTATTTAGGGTTCCGTAGTCAAAGACAAGGAACCCTTATGGATTCGTCATGTCTGTCTGTCTGTCTGTCTGTCTGTCCGTGTAGGTCACAGCCTTTTTTTTCCGAAACTATAAGAGCTATACTGTTGAAACTTGGTAGGTAGATGTATTCTGTGAACCGCATTAAGATTTTTACAAAAAATTGAAAAAAAAAACAATTATTTTTGGGGTTATACAATTATACTTAGAACTGAAACTCAAAGATACGTGTGTGGTATCTATGGATAGGTCTTCAAAAATTATGTTGAGGTTTCTAATATATTTTTTTTCTAAACTGGATAGTTTGCGGGAGAGACGCTTACAAAGTAGTAAAAAGTGTGTCCTTATTTTAGAAGTTATGGGGGGCCATAACTTCTAAAATAAGAGAATTATAAAACTAAAAAAAAAATATGATGTACATTACCATGTAAACTTCCAACCAAAATTGGTTTGAACGAGATCTAGTAAGTAGTTTTTTTTTAATACGTCATAAATCGTAATCCATCCAAGAACTTTTATATTATGTTACTTGCTGCTACGGAACCCTTCATGGGCGAGTCCGACTCGCACTTGGCCGCTTTTTTGGGATAAATGCTCATTTCTCCCAAAAGAGGGGGAAGTTTGCTGCGGCGCGCGATTGGATAATATGTATTTGGCAGAAACATTCGATAGGTACCTACTCCAAGAATTTCGAATACGAGTAAAATTTGTCAAGTTGTTATCAAGATAATAGATTATGCAAGTAAGTAGCCCGCCCCACTTTAAAATCTTCTTTATAGTAGAATATAATTATAACAATATCTCGTGAAATAACTCGTGAGGTTTTTTGAAGTTGGTTTTTGAAATACTTAGATAACTACTAAATTATCTTAAAACTTAAGATGACGTTTGGACGTAAACTGAACAAAATAAAAATAAATTGCGCTTGCAAAGTCTACTGTTCGCAGAACTACTACTAATAAAAGTACCATGAGTTCTAGTAATCTAACGTTTCGTACATCAGCACGGTTTATGAACTAAAACTAGAAATAATCTTAGTTCCAGTAATTGAACTTTCCAAGTGGCAAATAGCTCTGACGTCAACAGCCGGTCTGCAAGTGGCAATGGGCACTATTGTAACCAGTTTGTACTTACGATAATGTACACCGAGAGCATAGTCGTAGTTTCACAAGGGCTCGCCAGTAAACAACTCGAATGGTGCTGTAAAAATACACGGGCTTATGAGCAAGCTTCTTCGAGGAATGCTACTATGTCTGTACTATTTACTATGTATTCTGTGTCTCTGTTGAAAGCCAGCTCAATTTTATAAAACACTAGTGACTCGTCCCGGCTTTGCACGGGTAGTTTCAGGATGAAAAAGAGCCCCCCCTCTCCTATCCCCCCCCCCCCCCTGGCAGCCTTTGTCACTCAGGGTGAATGTAGCTTTGCAACGGTGAAAGAATTTTTGAAATCGGCACACTATTTTTTGAGTTTATACATTAACATACACACACACAAAAATACAAATCATTCCTCATTATAATATTAGTGTAGATAAGATCACTACCTATCACTATTCCCAATATTTATTTTGATCTATGATCTAGTATCAGTAATGTACCGTAGGACGGCACGTCGCGTGCGTGACGGCGCGACGGGAGGGTTTCGCCCATGTTTCCCGAGGGTTGTGTTGAACCCTTTCACCACACTGGTTCCTTTAGGGCACCATCTGTTTCAACGCAGTGTGACCACGACAGAACCAGTTACTTGGAGTGATGTAGGTAAGATAAGGCACGAAGGTGTATTCCGGGTCGAGTCACTAATGGAGTTGTTCATAAGAACTGTCTGACGCTCTTCTATCGTTACCCCTTTCTTCAACTCGGTCGGTGGGTAGTTAATAATAGCTCTCTTCCTAGAAACATCAAACTCGATACTCCTTACGTTGAATAGTTCGCAGCAACAGATTACGAGTAACCACATCCCGTTCCAAATTAACTTTTACCGGTTGTTATGAGAACTGCACTAAAACACGGATGTTGGGTACCTACGCAATGCATCATTATCACTATTTAAAAGGGACTAGTGGTCCGCTCGCGACTTCGTTCGTGTGGTCCCGGTAAAACCCGGCTGCAACGCTTCCTAGCGGGTCCAGTTGTCAATTTAAACCATACAGGACTCACACACACACAAAAAAAACATCAAAATCGGTCCAACCAAAATCTATAACCATAAATATTATAACGGTACTTATGTACCGATCTGCCAATGGGAATTAAATTATTTCTACGACGTATGCTGGTAAATAAGTTGTATTTTTTTATACTCATTTTATTGTTACCTACTCATGTGAAAATTTGCATGCCTAGTTATAAGGTAGAACATAAGTGGACTGCACCTAGTTTAAGAATTTTGTACAATGTTCTGGCAAATAAATTCTCTTATCTTATCTTATAAATTAGCTCAACTAAGATAAGGCTAACCTTGAACTCAAGATGTGTAAATCGCAATACTGAGCTTTGAGGTTAAGCTCAGATTTGAGCTTGATTTATTAATTCGGGCCTGAGTCTGCAAATTCCCACGGGCAACGGAAAATATTCGCGAAGAGAAAATGCGTAGAAAATGTAGAGGCACGTAGGTAACAAGCAAATCCTCAACGGATTGATAGAAAATTTTATATACTGTCAAGTTCCGATGACAATACAATATTATGGTGACAGCGAACTGATCTGATGATGGAGATGGAAGATCAGCAACGGAACTTCTCGATGGACAGACTAGCCGTGTTTTAGGCTTATTTCGATAAGCACACGGTTCCGATCACAAATTTTATAAAACCATTGTATTGAAAAACATATTTTTTACTAACAACTTATTTATGCAACAAATGCAATTTACAATTTTTAAGTACTCATTTGTGGGTAGGTACTCGTTTCCTCGTGAAAGAATTGACACTGAACTATAGGAATTACTTACCTACTTAATATCACTTTTTTAGGATTGGAACCCGTGGCATTTCGTCAGAAAATAGACAGTGACCGTTCCCACTACGCCACCAGCTGATTGAAATGCTCAGCATATGTAAATGTATTCCCAGCGCATCAGATTATGGTCTCCGAAGCGCTAGCCAGTATCATCGGCTTCCTGTTACGTGCGTCTAACGAATACTAAGCGGCTTGATTATGATAAGTGCGCTAATGAGCAGATTCCACTGCAACAAGCTCACCACCACCATCATCATCATCACTGCTGGGCTAAGGCTGTATGCCGTAATGCCACGACGAACAGCCTTGAGGTGCCCGCTTATGTGTACAACATTTCATGGAGTTTGACGAGATGATATGCAAGAAGAAGCTCCTTAGCGGTGCATTCCTTTTAAAATGTTACATTTCCCAATTCTTGTGCAACTTTGGACTAGTGGTCTCCGGCAGCACTGATACCATCGATATTTTGCCACATTACCCCAGCTGTCGGTCCCGGCTGTTATTGATTAATAGCAGTCGATAAGCCATGTCAGAGGCCCTCGGGCGGCTTGACAAACTCTGACACCAGAGGCCAGCACTACCTCATACGAAACGACGACGACCCCAACTATACTATACCCATTAGTTCGATGCTGAGATTTACTCAGTGAACTCTACGTAGTACTTTGGTTATGACCTTAGAGGACTAAAACATTTTGGCTGGTCAAATAATCAAAGGTTAACGTTGTCTTTCCACCGGGTGCCTGCGGCGTGCCATCGCTCACGCTGAGGCTGCTCCAATCTTGCTGTCTCCATCGCCCGCACAGGGCTATATCTCCACGATCTGTTTATTTCCACTTTACCAATGACCACTACTTCATTTATTTATTTTTGTAGGTACTTTTCAAAAACTTGGCATATTGGAGTAAAGCCAAAATGTTTAAATCTAATAAAATACCTATCCTACACGTGGAGAATTCAGCGAATCAGAGCGAAAATAAATTGTACCTGAAGATAACTACTTATTTATGAGATTATTTGAAGATTTAACAGATGTAGAAGAACAGACGATCCATTCGAATCGTATGCTTCCTCATTCAAAAGCCATTTCACGGAAATGTGTTGGCAAACAGCGATGTACACATCATTTGGAGATGTGTTGAACGTTATCGAGTGCGGTTCGTCGGTGCGATTGGTAAACATCTGTTCAACCACATTCATGTTCCCGGATATTTTTTGGCTGTAATGTACGTCAATGCGGTTAGATGTGGAGAAGGCAGGATGTGAAGTACCTTAGCGGCAAGCTATTTTTCAACATCTTCGGGAGTAAATACGTCAATGAGGTTAAATACACTCGTAGGAGATGTGTAGGTACTACATAGATTTTTACCACAAACGTATTTATAACTTTCAGTGCAATTGAAAGGTAGACTGTACGCTCTACACATTATCGCATTTAATTTTACCTATAACTGGCAAACATCGGCATTACACAGGCTGTAGCAAGATAATGGGTCTCTCAGGGTAAGTAGTAGTAGAGCTTTTTTTGTGAAAGAGTTCGTCCGGGGAAGTACTACCACCATACCTATTTCTGCCGCAAAGCAGTAGTGCTCGCATTGCTGTGTTCCGGTTTGAAGAGTAAGGGTGCCGGTGAAATTACAGGCACATGAGACTTTCCATCATTATGTCTCAGGGTGGCGGGCACAGAGCAATGCCACATAGGGCGCGTCCTAGGTGGACGTGACCTATGGGGTAATACACTGTTCATAGGCAGAGGTTAACGCTTATCATCAGGTGGGCCATCTGCTTGTTCCGTCATTCAAGTAGTATAAAAAAAATAAAAAAATAAAAGTACCTCTTCTGGTTGTAGTCAGAGAGGTTTCAATTGGTAGGTTTCATAGAAAACATTAACAGAATTTTGAAGGCAAATAAAACTGCTCGATTAGTTTTTTGAAAAATTGTGCCTGAAAAATGTAATTTCTCAAAAAAACTAGTTGGGCTCAATTGACTCCATTTCTCACCGGGAATACCTTATCTACAGGTATAAAGTAATCTATCAAATCAAATCATAAGGATTTGAGAAGACTAACAACCGTTCCCATACATTTTCTATGAAAGTCTATTCTATGAGGCGACTGTTCGTACGTGTTCAGTACCCTTAGTACGAGAATTTGTCAGTATTCGAAACTATATGAAGTTTCGTTTCCTTCAATACATTTTGTGACAGCGTCCTTAGTTTTCTACTCGTTTTCGCTAGGGGCGCTGCTAGTAAGAACAGAAAGAACATAAGAACTTTGTAATTACAATATTTTTAAGCGAATAAATGAATAACTAACTAACTAACTAACTAAATGTATGGAAGGAAACGAAACTTCATGTAGTTTCGAATACTGTCAAATTCTCGTACCCCCTGATTATTGTTCGTAAAGTACACTTTCAAACTTTTTTTTCTTACTTTATTTTTTTGTTGTTGTTTCTCCATACTTATTACCACAGAGTAAGGAATAATACTAACGTACAACAGAGAGACAATCTTAGTACTACGATCGTTGCCACGATAAGTCGCGCAAGAGCAGCGCCCGTGGCGCGCGCTCGGTACTAACGTACTGCATACGTATGCATTCTTACTTGTTTTCTTAACAGCGTACTAGATGGCGCTTCTCTCTTGCCTTCTTTACAGCGCACTAGATGATACTTGAGAAATCAAGCGTATTTCATCACATCATATCATAGAGTAACACGTTAGTATTCTTACTACTCTGTGGAGTAACTATCGAAATATTATCGTATAATTTTATTCTCCGAAACATGGTTTTATTTCAACGCCATCTATGTGTTTCTTGACCAAACTTAGAACCTTAGAACCCAATCAAAATGTTTCGGTTAGAAATTGCTAGATGTCAGTAAAAAGATTGAAAAAAAAAACTATTTTATAACGATTTTTGTTATTTTATTAGTTAAAATCACATAAAAAGTCTTCTAGAGGTACTATTTACGCAATGCCCTCAAAAAAAGTGAAAAAATAATCTAATTAATGTGTTCAATATTCCTAGCGATACCAGTACTGCCATCTATCGATATTTTGTGTGAACTAATTCTAAAATGTATGGAATTAACCAGACCTGTTATTACTGAGTATTATGTTTAGCTTGCCATTCGCTGCGGTACTAGTATAGTATTATATTATCTGTGGCTGCGGTATGGTGTGCAGTGTCTATCGGTAGCGCAAGTATACAATACCATAAAATAGATAGAGGACTTCGTAATCGTGTGGAGAATTGTCATGTCCTTGCGCCGAATGACTCTGCTGATTCTAGCATGTACTTTGTGTTGATCGTGCCCATACATCTCCATGTGCGTGGAGTCTCCTGCCCTGACCAGAGCAGAGACCAGAGGTGAAAACAAAAACTTAATACTTAAGTACTCATGTAAAAAATTATACATACTTACTTATTATTTACTTAATAAGGCGAATTGAGAACCTTCTACTTTTTTTCTCTTTTTTAGGGTTCCGTAGTCAAAGACAAGGAACCCTTATGGATTCGTCATGTCTGTCTGTCTGTCTGTCCGTGTATGTCACAGCCTTTTTTTTCCGAAACTATAAGAGAAGGTTGATGTTGAAACTTGGTAGGTTGATGTGAACCGCATTAAGATTTTTATACAAAAATTAAAAAAAGACCATTATTTTTGGGGTTCCCCATACTTAGAACTGAAACAATTTTTTTTTTCATCATACCTATACGTGTGGGGTATCTATGGATAGGTCTTCAAAAATGATGTTGAGGTTTCGAATATAATTTTTTTCTAAACTGAATAGTTTACGCGAGAGACACTTCCAAAGTGCTAAAAAGTGTCCCCCCCCCCCCCCCCCATAACCTCTAAAATAAGAGAATGATAAAACTAAAAAAAATATATAATGTTCATTACCATGTAAACTTTCACTCAAAATTGGTTTGAACGAGATCTAGTAAGTGTTTTTTTTTGAATAATCCAAGAAATTTTATATTATGTTACTTGCTGCTACGGAACCCTTCATGGGCGAGTCAGACACGCACTTGGCCACTTTTTTTTTATTTAGAGCTGTAGTAAGTGAAACTATGGCGGAGCATAGATAAGATAATACTATACGCCGGAATATTATCGAATTACACATTGCTACGGATACAATAGTAACTTAGACACTGCATGGTGCTGTTCAGACTGGTGCTATCCAGGAAGGTGCTGTTCAGACTGGTGCTATCCAGGAAGGTGCTGTTCAGACTGGTGCTATCCAGGAAGGTGCTGTTCAGACTGGTGCTATCCAGGAAGGTGCTGTTCAGACTGGTGCTATCTAGGAAGGTGCTGTTCAGACTGGTGCTATCTAGGAAGGTGCTGTTCAGACTGGTGCTATCCAGGAAGGTGCTGTTCAGATTGGTGCTTTCGTGAAATACCTAATATAAATTCACATAATACAGTAACAACTCTTCAAAATCTGGTGAAAATATTAAAGCCCGACAGGTCATTATTTCAGCAACTCGTCACTCCAGCGATTACTTTGAGCATCAGCTGCTGTTTACAAAAGTCATTATAACTGCGAGCATCCATCACAATATAACTGCGAGCATCCATCACAATATAACTGCGAGCATCCATCACAATATCTGTCGGCGAATACACAACTTGTTTTCAGCTCAGGCTTACTTACTGACGAGGACTTTGGGGTAAGTTACAACATTAAGCTCTATACATTACTTTCATCCCTTCATTTCCTCGGAAGGAGCGCTTCCAGAACGTGCCTGTAATCATTATTACAAGTAGGTATAAGATATGTAACTATTAACTAACTGACGACCACGGCGCCAGACCAGTGGCGCGGCGGGGGAAGTTGCAAGTTCGACTCCCGGTGTGGGATAAATGTATGCATGATCTGGAAATACCTATTCTTCCGGGTCTATGTGTCGTGGTATCATGGTACTCGTAGTTCCTGATACCCACGACACAGGGAATTCTAGTTTCGTATGGACTATGTAAGTGCGTGACTATTGAGTGTTATAATTACTATATTTGTGGAGAAACGATCAGAGATGAAACATTACAGTTAGCTCTTTGGTGATTCGTATACTCAGCTAAAAGGTAATGCTTGCACTTTGATTACGATTATGCCCTCGTAATAGAGAACACAGTAACTTTAGTTACTGTGTTTTGACTTGTTTTAGCTTACTAGAATCTAGAGATTCAGTTCTTCTCGGGATTTTTTTTTGTTTGACTGTAGCATGTATACTTTAGGAGATAAGATAGCGCTAAACACAGTATCTGTTAAAAATCAGGGTTTATTTTTGTGTATAACACAGTAATATAGATTTTGTTAGTTAAAACCTAGTAAGTTGCTACTTACAGTATTGAAATCTGTGGATAGGCATTTTTTTTCTATATATTATTAGACAATAATGCGGCATTTTAAAATACTGTGATTTTCCGTAATGTCTCCATTAAATTTAATTCTTGTTTACTAAGATGAATCACAGTATCTCAATTACTGCGTTATAGATGCCGGCAGTTTTAATATTTATTTCTAAATTACATGCGTAGACCACAGTAACTATCGATTTACTGTGTTTTAAGCTAACCCTTTAGTTGCAACGGGGGAACAACGGGGTAGCCCCTCTACCCCGTTGTTCCCTGTTAGGTGTCTTTTTATTCCTTGTGGCAGCTCGCTTACTAAAACCAGGTATGAATATAAAAATGATGCAGCTAAAGAACAGGATTTGAGGAATAATTAATACTCAGCTGATCTGCAGAAGGTGATAATGCTACCGAGATTGGAGTGAATTGGTGGATATTTTGTCCCCGAATAATAGTATTTAACGAAAGTTTCGTACCCATTGGAAGCCAGAATTCAACTTGTGCAAAAACATGAGCAGTCTTATGGCATGAGGCTGTTTCTGGTCGCAGAAAAGAAGATATCACAAGCACTTTTTATCAATTCTTCAAGTATAAGAGAGATGCTGAAAATATTATAACCTGCACAGATAACTGCGCTTCACGAAACAAATGCTGGTCTTTCTATAGCTTTTTAGCGTATATAAATAAAAGTGAAGAAATAGTTGCGAAAACTATAACCTTGAAATACTTTGAGCCTTGCCATAGCTTCATGTCTGCAGACAGTTTTCACCATCAAGTGGAGCATGAAATGAAATGCAACCCAAAAATCTACGATTTTGATGATTTTCACCAAACTGTAAAATCTGCTCGATCGGGGAAAGTAGACTTGAAAGCAATGAATGTTGGAGATTTTTATGATTTTGAAGACCAAACATCCGCGCACCGTCTTAAAAATGCTCAAAACAGAGTTTACTTGCGCGAAATTGTAGAGGTCCAAGTAAGAAGGGGTTCCCTGAGCATGCACACAAAAAAGTATTTTCAGGAAAATGAATATACTGAACTTCAGTTTTTGAAAGTGAATTATGAAAAAGCTGGTTTACCTACGCCTGTACCGAAAACTTCAGCACGAGGTATTACAGAGCAGAAAAAAATCTGATATCATTAAAAAATTGGGACCACTCATGTCTCAAAATTGGCTTTAATTCTGGCATGCGTTGCCCATAAATGATTTAGCTGTGGACTTATGTGCCAATAATGATGATGGTTGTGACTAAATAATGTGATTAAGTCAAACGTGCTTTAGTTTTTAGTTTTTGAATTTAAATAATGTTAGAAAGTTAAATTGTTACCTTAAATTTCCTATTTTTTTGTTAAAGAAGGAGGTACCTAGTATCCTAAATCTGATTTGTTGATTATTAATAATGAAAGCTTAGCCCATTAAGTGATTTAAAGACGAATTAAAATAAGTAAAAGTTGATCTCGTGCCGTGATACCACTTGGTTTATTTGCGCAAGGCTGAATTAGAATCAAAGTAAACATTGATCTCAAATATAAGCCATTAATACTAATCATTAATCCTAACCATACGGATCCTATTTTTTTTTTTTGATGTATTAGAAATAAAACTTAAACTATAATATATTTTGTATTTAAAACATGGATGATTTATTTGAATAAATACTGATAAATGAGAAAGGGTTAGCCTAGAACAAAGTATATCCAGATACTATAAGTGCATCTAAGAGTCAACATCGTTATAAATTAAACTTAAACACAATATCTTGACTTACTAGGTATCGATGTAGTTCAGATACCCTTACTATTATTAGATTTAAACCCAGTAAGTATATAGTTACTGTGTTGTTATGTGACTAGTTTGAGTAGTCTACATGGTTTATTCACAGTAAGAAGTTAAACCAATCTAGAACACAGTAACCATTTACTTACTGGATTTTAGCCAAGTAAAACAGAATTTACATAATTTTATGTGTAAACTAAAACACATTATCTTATTTTATTAATTACAGAGTGATACAAAAATTAAAAAATATACGTAGAATTCAAGCTTACCAAGTGTTCTAACATTTACAATCATAATTTTTACTGTAACTTACATAGTTAGTTCAGAAAAGGACAAATAAGCATAGTATCTCTTACCGCGTTTTTCTCGAAACGCGATTTTCGTAGTTACTGTGTTCTCTATTACGAGGGCAGCATTAGCGCGTGATTACTGATAAACAGTAGACACTACTCGCAGTACACTTTACATTAATTTGACGACCTCTGTGGCACGGCGGGCGAAGCTTGGCCTGCGACGCAGGAGGTTGCGGGTTCGATTCCCGCCTCTGAACAAATATTTGTGGGATCGCAGATATTTGTTCAGGGTGTTCTGGGTATTTTCTATGTATAATAAAAATATCTATCTATGTATTATATTGTATTAAGTATATCAGTTATCTAGTACCCATAACACAAGCTCTGCTTAGCTTGGGGCTAGATAATGTTGTGTGAACTGTGTCCAGCATTATTTATTTATTTATTTATTTATTTATAATCTAAGTAGATAGAACTGGGTCTGATGGTAGGTAGGTACCTAGAGAAGCGTATACCATCAAAAGGAGTTCTAACTAGATACTGAGCTAGTCTAATAAATTAAAGTTTTGATAGGTAGGTGTTGATCGTATGGATTTGGTTTTATGTACGAGTACAAAGACGAGGTTCTACCTATAACTAACTGCCCTGAAACTGGCTCCTACTAGGTAGGTAGATACATAAGATTGGCTAATTATTCTTGTAGCCTCGGGTGGTGTTGTCTTCCGAATCAGGTTAGTCCGTAGCCTTCAAAGTTGTTCAGGGTACATGTTATTGTTTCACAACGGATGAAGTAGGTACTTACCTATAATTCTATAATTCCATAGTCAAGTCTCTTTAGATTATTTAATTGAAGTTTGGGTGTCGGCGGATAAAACAAATCGTCGTTTACCTATTACAAATAATTAAAAGATTAATCCATTGACTATCTAACAGCATCTACCAAAATTTATAAAGAAACCATACTGATAAATCTTTCACATATATAAATATAATAAGTACGTTTATTTTGTTCAGTTGAAATGAAGACATAAGTATAAGTACTAGTATAGTATTCTTTTATCTGTGGTATAAGTATTTACTAAGATAAACATCAATGATGCAGCAGCTCCCGTCGTATCATCACGCTAGCGCCATCTAGTAAGCACTATAAATACCTTTTGGACGCACAGTTGTATCATAAATAAGCAAGGTGCTCGGCCTTGCCGAGTGCTACGAAGTGCTAGGCGCAACCAATCTTAACTTAGTATTGTTGTAAAAACAGAGATGGCAGTCAAACAGAAAATGTTTGTTTTATAATATTTTGTACGTAAAACATCTTTCTTATTTTAAAATAAGCTATCATCTAAGAAAATTGTACACTTGGTGGGACGCTAAGGTTTTCCCGTGGGGATCCCTATTGTTTTGTAAGCAACTTACTCATATTATAGGTGGGTGTAACTCGGCAACACATACCGAGACCCGAGACAGGTGAGCGCCGCACAGCTGCAAGTACGCAGCCTTGACCGACTCCTCTGAATCCCGCACCGGGCATAGAGCAACGGGAGCCACCGTCTCTACAGATAGACCATCTACACTACACCTACAGAGAGCCGAGACACAGCTGCAAGTACGCAGCCTTGACCGACTCCTCTGAATCCCGCTCTGGGCATAGAGCCACCGTCTCTACAGATAGACCATCTACACTACACCTACAGAGAGCCGAGACACAGCTGCAAGTACGCAGCCTTGACCGACTCCTCTGAATCCCGCTCTGGGCATAGAGCCACCGTCTCTACAGATAGACCATCTACACTACACCTACAGAGAGCCGAGACACAGCTGCAAGTACGCAGCCTTGACCGACTCCTCTGAATCCCGCACCGGGCATAGAGCAACGGGAGCCACCGTCTCTACAGATAGACCATCTACACTACACCTACAGAGAGCCGAGACACAGCTGCAAGTACGCAGCCTTGACCGACTCCTCTGAATCCCGCTCTGGCCATAGAGCCACCGTCTCTACAGATAGACCATCTACACTACACCTACAGAGAGCCGAGACACAGCTGCAAGTACGCAGCCTTGACCGACTCCTCTGAATCCCGCACCGGGCATAGAGCAACGGGAGCCACCGTCTCTACAGATAGACCATCTACACTACACCTACAGAGAGCCGAGACACAGCTGCAAGTACGCAGCCTTGACCGACTCCTCTGAATCCCGCTCTGGGCATAGAGCCACCGTCTCTACAGATAGACCATCTACACTACACCTACAGAGAGCCGAGACACAGCTGCAAGTACGCAGCCTTGACCGACTCCTCTGAATCCCGCACCGGGCATAGAGCAACGGGAGCCACCGTCTCTACAGATAGACCATCTACACTACACCTACAGAGAGCCGAGACACAGCTGCAAGTACGCAGCCTTGACCGACTCCTCTGAATCCCGCTCTGGGCATAGAGCCACCGTCTCTACAGATAGACCATCTACACTACACCTACAGAGAGCCGAGACACAGCTGCAAGTACGCAGCCTTGACCGACTCCTCTGAATCCCGCTCTGGGCATAGAGCCACCGTCTCTACAGATAGACCATCTACACTACACCTACAGAGAGCCGAGACACAGCTGCAAGTACGCAGCCTTGACCGACTCCTCTGAATCCCGCTCTGGGCATAGAGCCACCGTCTCTACAGATAGACCATCTACACTACACCTACAGAGAGCCGAGACACAGCTGCAAGTACGCAGCCTTGACCGACTCCTCTGAATCCCGCACCGGGCATAGAGCAACGGGAGCCACCGTCTCTACAGATAGACCATCTACACTACACCTACAGAGAGCCGAGACACAGCTGCAAGTACGCAGCCTTGACCGACTCCTCTGAATCCCGCTCTGGGCATAGAGCCACCGTCTCTACAGATAGACCATCTACACTACACCTACAGAGAGCCGAGACACAGCTGCAAGTACGCAGCCTTGACCGACTCCTCTGAATCCCGCACCGGGCATAGAGCCACCGTCTCTACAGATAGACCATCTACACTACACCTACACTTTCGCTTAGCCGAGTTGATAGTGCCACAGATAAAATAATACTATATAGTGCCCACCAATTTCGTCTCTAGTGTCATAGCTCGTTCCATGGCCAAACTGGTCAAGACATTGCTGATTATAGGCGAAGATGCGGGTTCGAGTCCCGCTGGAACGGAATTTTTGGGTCACATTTAAACCTACAGACTTCCTATCTTCCTATCGAGGACAGATAAGGACATCATCATCACCCTATAGAAGTCCACTGACTTCGTGCGACCTATATACTGTTCTTGGTCCATAGAGAGAGGTTTCCTCTTCTGCGTCGTCCGGTTTGTGGTCGCCACTCGAGAACCTTTATTTCCCAAAGGTAAACAGTTCTGTGAGCTATATGGCCTGCCCATTGCCACTTTAACTTGCTAATGCTGAGATCTATGTCAGTTATCTTGGCTCTTCTACGGGTCTCCTCATTTCGCATATAACGAATCTTGACAAAACCTGCTAAAGAGGTTCCATTTCATGTTTTTTTTTGTCATCGACGATTTTTAATCGGAACGCTATTTCTCCCAATAGATTTGCTAGTTTTCTGCAGCGCTGGTGCCATTTACCGGCCGATTTTATCAATATTTGGCAGAAACATTCGGTAGTCAATTTTTCTTCACAAGAATTTTGAAAAGGAGCAAAATCGTCCAAAATCGTGCCTATAATATTATGTTATCTGTGGTCAAGGGAACTTGTATTATGAATCGACATGCTGCAAGTTATTTATTTAAACACCCATTTCAAAAAACCTCAGAATTTGTTCAAATCGTTACCTATAACACCCTATAATAATATTCTACTACAAAGAAACACGTAAATGTGTTTTTCAACACACTTGCTCATAAAGTGGCTCTAATTTCACCGCAATTAGGCACATATTGACACCTGTAATCAAACTGTGACTTTTTCATTGCTATTATTCACTAGTAAATTATAGAGACACTTGAACATTTACACAGAGTGTGTATATCTGTTTTATTATTATTTTCTTCACAAGTGTGTTGAAAAACGTCGTATGATGCACGTGTGTATTGATGGTTACCGTCCTCGGCTCTCTTAAGACCTCACCTAGCTCGGGTCTCAATGGCGCCTCAGCGGTAATCACCGACATTACACACTAGTACCAGAATGTACTATTTTTGTATGAAACACAAATGTGTAACGATATTAGATACCTACATTCACTGTCGGTATCCCCGAACAGTCACCGCCTCGCGATGGAATAACACATGATGCACAGACTGATCACAATTATTGCAAAACAGTTTGTGTTCGCGAGGTCTACTGTTCGCAGAACTACTATTGTAATACACTACCAAAGGAGTAGATTGTACTCATCTACACAGCCCGCTCCGCTGCTCTGTGTCAGCTGCATTGTCGCCATGACAACGCACGGCAACAGCGCGGCCGACGACCCCGGGTCTCGTGCGGCGCCGCCCTACGCGTCGCGCCGCCCGCCCAAACATTATTTATAAACAATTATTGCTAGTGTTGAGGGTGCGGAGGTATTCACTGGTAGTGGAGTGCTGGCAGGGTGTGTTATATTGTGATAACGAGTGTGTTAGTTAGTGGCATGGGGCGGTCCCCATCAGATAAGCTGATTGAATTGTTGGCACGATGCGCGGGCCTCGTGGCGCTGTGGCGGCTCGCGGCCTCAGACGCACTCTAGTGCGTGCTGGTGATGAGGTAAGAGGCGGTGAGACGACAGACGAGAAGAGACAACAATTATGAATAAAAATAAATGAGCTAGCCAAATACAATGGATATTACGGACCTCCATACACAATCAACGCCAAAATATGGCACCTTTGATAATTCGAACCTTGACAAATGAGTTCGATACACTGCGGTTCACACTCTAGTTCTTCAAAAGTGTTCAATAATCAAGCAGCAATTGACGGATAACATTTGTCAGAATTGTTCCTCTTTATGCGTTTTGTCTCTCTCTTGGTTCGGACTCTTTTTGAACGCTGACCCGAAGTCCATTTACTTTGAGGTGTTTGGTCCTGGCAGTACAGTTCAGGAGGGCAATTCTCGGATTGTAGAGATTAAGTCGAATTCGACATGTCGAAAAAAGAGGGCGAATGTCGAATAAAATCTTAATTTGCTATTCTCGTGATGTCACAAATAGACAATTCGACCAAAATCATTCAAATCGAATACGATTTGATGGTTATTGTGTCATTATCTCTAATTTGAGATAATCTCTACAATCCGAGAATTGCCCTCCTGTTCTCGAACAAGTGGCCCTTAGTAGATGTTTCGTTTTTAACGTCATTTCCTACGACAGGTACGCATCCGTTGTATTAAAAATTTTGGCCTGGCATTATGTTATCTGTGGCCTGGCTAACAACCCGAAAACCTCAGACCCATGGATGTAGTAGAACATCTTCCTAGCTCAGACCTAATTAATCCATAGAATCTGTACACAAAATTTTATTGTGTTTGTTTTTTATTTCCAAAATAGGATCAGACTACGTTTTGTATGGTGCGACATGGCGAAACATTTCAGGGCCAGTTTCAAGAACGCTTTAGTGTTCCTTATCTCACGCACATTATCGTTATTCAGAGCAACGGACAGACAGACGTTACTGTGTTTGTAGAGTTTATTGCTATGAGTACTCGTACACGTCGTTGGCAAGAGGTGAACTGGCGTATGATCATTTATTACAACCGGCTGATAATGGGTCTTCCACACGTGTTACTTGTTGACTGCTGCGAGAATAAGAATCAAATGCAGAGAAATAAAAAAAATAAAAAAAAATAAAAACTCAGAAAAATAAAGAAAGTCATAGAGAATTAAAGATATATAATCAAAAAAGAAAGTTTCGACGGAAAATTACCTAACATATTATCTTTTTGGACGACCACTGTGGTGCGGTGGCTGAGTAGCTGAAATACGAAAAGATGGTGTCGGCTTTCGTCAGCGCGTGTCAAAAAAAGCCCTAATTCTTTTGTTACATGCATAATTTTATTTTACTTTCGTCTTTATTTAGTATTTAGCTTCATAGTTAAGGTTAATAATTAATAAGTTTAATGTAATCGGTGGCTTTTGAGCATTACTGTAAGCAGAATAAAAACTTGGTACAAAACTACGTAGGTCAGCGGCATTTGTGGACCACTTTTACTTACTTTACTTACTTATAGATGATACAAAAATATAAGTAGGTACTTATTCATAACTGAATATACATGAATATACCTAATAATAGGTACCTACATATTCTAATCGATTATAAACCTAGGGTGCCACAATAATTGAACGACCATACCTACTATAAAACCACGAATCGTCTGATCTCAGCAAGCAAATTGGAAGGTGTTTCGCGACTAAAACGAGACCTTTCGTGTGAGCGAGTCGTTAATCACCTGGAGGAGCTGGACATTTCACATTAGTGTGGCTACACCTTTTATTTGCACGCGAATAAAATAAAAACATAATTAAAAAAATCATTGTGGACTTAATAAAGTAAATTAGAGGTTGATAATGAATGAGATGTGATTACAAGACATGTTTGAACATGTGCACGAAAGGAGCTTTGCGAGGTGCGCTGAATTCTTTCACCACACTGGTTCTTTCACCATTGGTCACCGCTAGTAATAATATTTCACCATTGGTCACTAAGTTATTTTGCCAGCTGACGCCGCAGTAAAAAAGTAGTGTTCATTTAGATTGAGTAAAGCCGTAGTCTGTAACCTCTGCTCTTGATCCCTGTGTGAATCACTAATAGGCACATTCTTAGTAACTTATAGTTGACTAGCTGTCGCCCGCGGTTCACCGGTAGTAGTAGTAGAGCTTTTTTGTGAAAGAGTTCGTCCGGGGAAGTACTACCACCATACCTATTTCTGCCGCAAAGCAGTAGTGCTCGCATTGCTGTGTTCCGGTTTGAAGGGTAAGGGTGCCGGTGAAATTACAGGCACATGAGTCTTTTCATCTTTATGTCTCAGTGTGGCGGGCGCAGTGCAATGCCACATAGGGCGCGTCCTAGGTGGACGTGACCTATGAGGTAATGCACTGTTCATAGGCAGAGGTTACCGCTTAACATCAGGTGGGCCATCTGCTTGCTCAGCCATTCCAGTTTCACCTACCGAATTTCACCAAAATTAGTTCATTCCCTTCAGCGTGAAAGCAAGAATAACAAACAAAACTACTCTTGCAGCCTGCTGCTCGCCTGGTATAATGGATACATTCCGGATACGGATACTGAATGCAGGATACCAGTCGCCCTCCATTTCACACTTCTATGGATTGTTTTTCCGAATAAACAGTATTCAGTATCTATCAGTGTACCAAATTTCACTGAAATCGGTTCAGCCGTTTCGACATTCTTGAGTAACAAACGTAAAAACTTTTGCATTTATAATATTAGTTCGATTTTATAAAACTAGGACAATTGAGACAAACAAATTACATTCATTTACAGAAAGAATAATACAACTATTACAAGTAGGAATCCAAGTACAAAATTTTAAAAATACATAATGTTATAGTTGAGCTATCCGAAGACCGTTGCGAATGATCTAAAGATAGCTCAGAGAAAAAAGTTAAGTCACCTAGATTCTAGGTCCTAGAACATGAAGTATAAGTACCTACCTATCTAGTATCTACCTAAAAATGGTAGTTTAAGCACAGAATAACTAATAGTACAAATATTATGAGATAGTTGGTTAAGGTGGATGCGCACGCTTGCGGCGCGAAATTCAAATTTTTTGGTGTTTTTTGCCAATTACAGCTCATCAACACTTCTTCAGATAACGAAAGTTGAGTTCGCGACAACTAGGAGACTTAACACACATGTTTTTATTGATTGTATCTCATAAATATCATCAGTTTAGCTACGATACCCCTAAACACATTTTTACAGTGTTTTTGTTTGTTTCGGGGTATCGTAGCTATTACAGCTCATCAACACTTCTTCAGATAACGAAAGTTGAGTTCGCGACAACTAGGAGACTTAACACACATGTTTTTATTGATTGTATCTCATAAATATCATCAGTTTAGCTACGATACCCCTAAACACATTTTTACAGTGTTTTTGTTTGTTTAGGGGTATCGTAGCTAAACTGATGATATTTATGAGATACTATCAATAAAAACATGTGTGTTAAGTCTCCTAGTTGTCGCGAACTCAACTTTCGTCATCTGAAGAAGTGTTGATGACCTGTAAAGGGCAAAAAACACCAAAAAATTTGAATCTCGCGCCGCAAACGTGAGCATTCACCTTAAGTAGTAGGTAGTAGAGCTTTTTTGTGAGAGAGTTCGTCCGGAGAAGTACTACCACCGGACCTATTTGTGCCGTAAAGTAGTAGTGCTCGCATTGCTGTGTTCCGTTTTGAAGCGTATGGAGTGAAATTACAGGCACATGAGACTTTTCATCTTGTGTCTCAGGGTGGCGGGCGCAGTGCAATGCCACATAGGGCGCGTCCTAGGTGGACGTGACCTATGTGATCATGCATTTTTAAAGGCAGAGGTTACCGCTTAACATCATGTGGGTGGGACATCTGCATGTTCCGTCATACTCGAAGTTAAAAAAAAATGTTTCTAGGAGAAGATAAGTAATATAATTTGTCGACAGTGTTAGTAAGTAACGTGTTTGTTGTTAACTAAGCGCGTTATCCAGTAATCCTTGCCGAGCTATCGCGCAGATAACCCGCCGCGCAGATAACACCGCGCAAGAGAGACCAACGACCTGGCGGCGGCAGGGTTCTGTCACCAGCTCACCAGCCGTCCACCTTCATTCGTAAGAAGGAGAAATGAAATGAAAATTAAATGAAAAACATTTATTTGGCACAAACAAAAAAAAACAAAAAAACAAACAGAACATACAGAAAACTAGGAAACAGTAGGACAAAAAAAAGAAAAATAAATTTAAAAAAAAACAACCAAAAACATACAAAAACAGATACAAAAACATATAAATAAAATCAAAAATTAAAAAAAAAAAAAGAATGAAAAACAATGTTTATAACACACAATAATACACACATAATTTTTGTATATATGTTTATTGTTTTTTTTGTTTTCGGGAACATATAAAACTCAAAAATCATGGTAAATATCCCGTTTCTAGTGAAAATTATGTACATAACCATGATAGTTTCAAAAGTTATAATGTTTATTAGTTGAAAATAAATTAATAAATGTCCCACGCATCCAATCTGTCCGAAACAAACACACACACACCAATCAATGCTGTCAAAAACGTGTGCCAACGTGAAAGTTATACTATAGAAGCCGTGATTCTATCTGGTTACTTGCAAGCATCGAAGGAATCAAACTATTATTGTTGGAGTAGCTAGTAGGTATGTAAGTGTGGGACAAAGGCATTTTGAACCTGTATCTAGTGAGCTGAAATTTTGCGAAGCCTGCGAAGTTCCGTGATGGTGAAAGCAAACTGATCTGATGATAGATAATTCTCACGATGTTGCAACCCTCGGTAAAAAGAGGCCATTTGAGGCTATACCTACCCCTTTGGGGAAAAAGGCGTGTATCTAGTATGTATGTGTTAGGTAGGTATTGAAAGTGTTTTTTTTTAACTAAAGTCTTAATATAAAATATACCTAACTACTTACAGCTGCGGGACTCTTAATAATTTCTCGAGATATTTTTCTGTAAATATTTTGTAATGAACCCTAATCGGCGCAACAGGAGTTCACAAAGGTTGATAAGTTTGTGATGAGTGTGCGTGTGGAGCGCGCCGCGCGGAGTCAGAGCGCGCCGCGCGTAGGTACCTACTCCTCGGCTGAGCGGCAACACTGGAACTCACTGGCGCTCACTGGCTCACTGGTGCTCACTGGCTCACTGGCGCTCACTGGCCGGCGCACACATTCTACGTTCAACATTTAAAAACAATCTTCATAGTGTGACATCTGTCAAGTGCAATTCAAACCATCGTTACAGTTTTGTATTTGACGTGTTGAGACGTGTTCTAATAATAGCGGTGTATGGTGTCTCCTCCTTCATGGTCGACATACAAGGTAAATCAAATGTATTTATATTTATGTTATTTGTAATGTGGTTTTCCCTATATCTGTAGTGATAGTTTAATAAACAGATGATTTTCGTTGTACAAGAACATTAGGTAAGTATAACAATGAAACAGCACAAATTTTTAACAACTATAATATGTACTTATTATACTTAGGTATTCGCTTTATTCAGTGATGGGGTAGGCAGTGGGCCGTTTTCTTCACAGAAACACCAGTGGTAGGTACAACTTTTGTCAATATCTTAGATAGTCGTTACTGTAATGTATGGGCATAGAGGAGCCCAATTCTACTGATTTAATCAAAAACCATTCGTATACTATGCAATTACAATTAAATTACAATTGCCATTCGAAATTTTATTTCTTTCTTTGTTTCCATTATAATCATTTTCGATTCTACCACATTTATAGATATAAATGTTATAATGGTTTCTAAATGGTCGTAATTATAATGCAATTCAAAAACCATTGAAGTTAGTAGAATACCAAAAGTGTCAAAAGTATAAAAATTAAAACTTTCGTGGTAGGGAATCATAAAAAAAAAAAAAAAAAAAAAAAAAACAGTCAGTGAGTCAAGCCTTTATATATTTAAATTGTCAAAAGTGTCAACTATGAGACAATTCATTAACAATTGTAGTAGAATTGGGCCCCTGTTATACATGAATGGAAGACAAACCTCTCAATATAAACTTTACTGAAGAGTCGCTAACTCTGCCCAGTGGCGGATGCTAATCTAATTAGCAATACTTATTGTTATGTGATGCGTAAACCTTGAAATACTCAAACTAAGGTTAATTTCCATAATTTAAATATTTACGAATATATTATCACAGAAGACAGCGAAGCATGGAATGTACTTAGAACTAGATTAATTTCACAAACCAAAGGGTAGAAGCAAAGTTTCTTAAAAACCTAAGTAGAAGATATTATATTAAAAGATAAACAGCTAATTACCACTATTATTCGTCACTTTGCTGACGTTTCGAGACTGAGTTCAGAAGCCTCTTCATCATGAGCACCGCCCGCGACCGCGTTCGACGGTGGACCAGCGAATAATAGTGGTAATTAGCCGTTTATCTTTTAATATGATTCCCAACCACGATAGTTTCAATTCTAGAAGATATTATGTTGTGACAGTGGAAATCCTTGTCCCCCATAATTGCACGAATCTATGGCGTAGAAACAGGTGGAGGACGTTTGTGTATTGTAAAAGCCGTGTCATTACAATTTCACTACCTGGTCGTAATAAAATTGCATCGTGATTTTGTAAATATTACAACAATTAATGGCTATTTCTCGTGGTCCCACAATTTTGAATGTAGAATGGCTACTAAAATGGTTTTTACACCTAACAATCTACCGAGTAAACCTACCGTGATATGGAGACGGAAACGAAGAGATTGAGAAAGCTTTTTGTTTTCTTTTTCTTTTTTTTAACATTGATAGACCTTTGTTTGACCACGATCTCACCTGTTGGTAAGTGACGATGTGGCCGAAGATGAAAAAAGGTCTAGAAGGCACCTATTCACTCTTGACTTGAAGAGACCCAGATTATAGTTTTCAGGAAAGACAGACGACGGTAGTGTATTCCACTCCTTAGCAGTTCGCATTATAAAGGTTGAACTGAAACGTTTTGAAGCTATCTCGGTGCAATTATAATATCACTAGTGAGTTTATAATAACGGGTTCGGTGCAATTCACCCCGAGTTCAGCTCACCCCAAACAATATTAAAAAAATAATTTTCTATACACGAAATCAAATCCATAAAACACGACTTTGACAATAACAATGCGACATCTAGGTAGGTATCTATCTAAATTGACTATAGAATGTCGTTGCATTGTAGTTTACAATAAATCTTGTTACAGTCAAAACATGTAGCTATTAATATATCGTTAAATACCAATTAAAATTGTAGTAGAACTAGTTCATATACAGGGTTCCGTAACCAATGTAGACCAGCCTGTGAGTAAAGTTCAATTTTGCCTGTCAAGTAGTCAAACTATGTCAAGTCGCTAAGGTCTCAGTCAAGAGGTGCCTTAGTAAATTAGTAGCAGTAGGTATAACCACAGATTAAAGAATACTATACTAGTAGTATAACTAAGATTTCGGTGGGCAATTTCTACTGACATTCACATTGCGTGTCTTATCAATTTCTACTGACATTCACATTGCGTGTCTTATCAACTTCTACTGACATTCACATTGCGTCTCTTATCAATTTCTACTGACATTCACATTGCGTCTCTTATCAATTTCTACTGACATTCACATTGCGTGTCTTATCAACTTCTACTGACATTCACATTGCGTCTCTTATCAATTTCTACTGACATTCACATTGCGTGTCTTATCAATTTCTACTGACATTCACATTGCGTCTCTTATCAATTTCTACTGACATTCACATTGCGTGTCTTATCAACTTCTACTGACATTCACATTGCGTGTCTTATCAATTTCTACTGACATTCACATTGCGTCTCTTATCAATTTCTACTGACATTCACATTGCGTGTCTTATCAACTTCTACTGACATTCACATTGCGTGTCTTATCAATTTCTACTGACATTCACATTGCGTCTCTTATCAATTTATACTGACATTCACATTGCGTGTCTTATCAACTTCTACTGACATTCACATTGCGTCTCTTATCAATTTCTACTGACATTCACATTGCGTGTCTTATCAATTTCTACTGACATTCACATTGCGTCTCTTATCAATTTCTACTGACATTCACATTGCGTGTCTTATCAATTTCTACTGACATTCACATTGCGTGTCTTATCAATTTCTACTGACATTCACATTGCGTCTCTTATCAATTTCTACTGACATTCACATTGCGTGTCTTGTCAATTTCTACTGACATTCACATTGCGTCTCTTATCAATTTCTACTGACATTCACATTGCGTGTCTTATCAATTTCTACTGACATTCACATTGCGTGTCTTATCAATTTCTACAGACATTCACATTGCGTGTCTTATCAATTTCTACTGACATTCACATTGCGTGTCTTATCAATTTCTACAGACATTCACATTGCGTGTCTTATCAATTTCTACTGACATTCACATTGCGTGTCTTATCAATTTCTACTGACATTCACATTGCGTCTCTTATCAATTTCTACTGACATTCACATTGCGTGTCTTATCAATTTCTACTGACATTCACATTGCGTGTCTTATCAATTTCTACAGACATTCACATTGCGTGTCTTATCAACTTCTACTGACATTCACATTGCGTGTCTTATCAATTTCTACTGACATTCACATTGCGTCTCTTATCAATTTATACTGACATTCACATTGCGTGTCTTATCAACTTCTACTGACATTCACATTGCGTCTCTTATCAATTTCTACTGACATTCACATTGCGTGTCTTATCAATTTCTACTGACATTCACATTGCGTCTCTTATCAATTTCTACTGACATTCACATTGCGTGTCTTATCAATTTCTACTGACATTCACATTGCGTGTCTTATCAATTTCTACTGACATTCACATTGCGTCTCTTATCAATTTCTACTGACATTCACATTGCGTGTCTTGTCAATTTCTACTGACATTCACATTGCGTCTCTTATCAATTTCTACTGACATTCACATTGCGTGTCTTATCAATTTCTACTGACATTCACATTGCGTGTCTTATCAATTTCTACAGACATTCACATTGCGTGTCTTATCAATTTCTACTGACATTCACATTGCGTGTCTTATCAATTTCTACAGACATTCACATTGCGTGTCTTATCAATTTCTACTGACATTCACATTGCGTGTCTTATCAATTTCTACTGACATTCACATTGCGTCTCTTATCAATTTCTACTGACATTCACATTGCGTGTCTTATCAATTTCTACTGACATTCACATTGCGTGTCTTATCAATTTCTACTGACATTCACATTGCGTCTCTTATCAATTTCTACTGACATTCACATTGCGTGTCTTGTCAATTTCTACTGACATTCACATTGCGTCTCTTATCAATTTCTACTGACATTCACATTGCGTGTCTTATCAATTTCTACTGACATTCACATTGCGTGTCTTATCAATTTCTACAGACATTCACATTGCGTGTCTTATCAATTTCTACTGACATTCACATTGCGTGTCTTATCAATTTCTACAGACATTCACATTGCGTGTCTTATCAATTTCTACTGACATTCACATTGCGTGTCTTATCAATTTCTACTGACATTCACATTGCGTCTCTTATCAATTTCTACTGACATTCACATTGCGTGTCTTATCAATTTCTACTGACATTCACATTGCGTGTCTTATCAATTTCTACTGACATTCACATTGCGTCTCTTATCAATTTCTACTGACATTCACATTGCGTGTCTTATCAATTTCTACTGACATTCACATTGCGTGTCTTGTCAATTTCTACTGACATTCACATTGCGTCTCTTATCAATTTCTACTGACATTCACATTGCGTGTCTTATCAATTTCTACTGACATTCACATTGCGTGTCTTATCAATTTCTACTGACATTCACATTGCGTGTCTTATCAATTTCTACTGACATTCACATTGCGTGTCTTATCAATTTCTACTGACATTCACATTGCGTGTCTTATCAATTTCTACTGACATTCACATTGCGTCTCTTATCAATTTCTACTGACATTCACATTGCGTGTCTTATCAATTTCTACTGACATTCACATTGCGTGTCTTATCAATTTCACATTAAAAAGACACGCAATACACATTATATTCAACTTCAATACACATGTACTTGTGTGTTTTTTATATAGTGTAATTTCAGTGGTATTTTAACAGGTGTTATTTTTTTAAAGTGTACACTTTAAAAAAATAACACCTGTTAAAATACCACTGAAATTACACTATATAAAAAAACACTACAATTGGAATTAAATAAAAATCGACAGCGTCTCCCTACGAATATGGCGAAGAAGCACCCTATTATGTGCTTTATGCCTCCAAGCTTTATCTGTCTCTCTGCTACATAGCCCACTATTACATAGGTCGCAGTAAAATTGCACCTGAGCTACTCGTGGGACAGACTGCAAAATGAAGAGCATTTTTGCACACAGTTTGTTGTGACCAACTCTTCGCCCATAGTTTGCCGCTGACGGTTATGCAAATAGAACCCCCCAGCAGGGGTTACTATTCCACATTTAATAGTGACCTCGTGACCCATTTCCAGCTCGTGGAGTCTACAACAATACATTTTGATTCCATTATGATAAGCGCCGAAACACGAAGTAAACCAGGCAATTAGGTAAATACGACAATATTGTCCGATTATATAGGTAAGTACTGCACTAGGGTGTCCATCAAATATGCAGACGTGGTACCGTTTTTTTTGCTAAAGAGCTCAAAATAATTGATGATAGATAGATAGATAGAAAATTCTTTATTGTATATAAAACAAAGAAGTACAAAGGCGAACTTAATGCTAGAATGCATTCTCTTCCAGATAACCTTGGTGTATTGCGGAAAAAAGATGTAATCGGTAGTGCACTAGAGATAATTTTTTTAATAAGTTTAATTTTCAAAATATAACAATAATAATAAATATGTACTTAAATTACTGCCTAAAATAGAAAATAAACTAATACATATCATTAATATGTTATAATACATACCATTAATATAATTCTTAAATCAAGTGTATAAAGTAAATCAAATTGCTCATTTATCGATCTTAGGTACCTACTGAGGAAATGATTATAGGCTCTAGACCTGAACACTTCCACTGAAGTACAACGTGATGTTGTAGTACTTAGTACCTACACTGTTTTGCCGATGGATCTTGGCCGGCTTGAAGTTAGCCGAAGCAGCGCTATAGTTTTTTTAGGAGCTAATATTCGCGTTAAAACGACCCCTTCAAATCTCTGTACTATTAAAATTGCATGTTGTAAACATGACGTGAATACATACTTACGTAGTATCTAAGTCATCGGTAAGTAGATACTTTAAAGAAGAGAGTTCTAAAACACCGTCCACTTGGTCACCTCCACTGTAACACGGTCGAGTGTGTGACGCACGCGGGTCAACAACACGAGACTCGCCCTGTTAACCTAACAACAACTCAACCGCGGATTTGTAATGTTCTCCATTTTGGGTTTCTTTCGATCTGAGTAGGTTCCTACATAATCGCTAAATACTTGAATCACATTCACAATTTTCAACTGATGTTCAACTACCAAAGTATTATTCAGTCATAATCAACATTAACGTCAGAGAGAGCTATAAATAATTAATATTATGTATATACAAAACTTAAATATTCAAAGTTCATTGTTAATACCCACGTAATTATGTTAAATATTGATAAATCTAAATAATATCCTTTTCTGAGATAGGTGTGGGTAGGCAGGTTACGCTTTTTGTCTCGTCGCCAATCAACAGAAGAGCAGCTTAGTAAATAATTTTGTAAAAATGGTGACCCTGAATATAACTCAGTATCTCATGACGTTATGTTAGCAGCTCCACCTCGACGACGGCTATCCTAACAGCTTAAAGTAAATATTGAATATAACTCAGTATCTCATTGACGTTACGTTAGCAGCTCCACCTCGACGACGGCTATCCTAACAGCTTAAAGTAAATATTGAATATAACTCAGTAACTCATTGACGTTACGTTAGCAGCTCCACCTCGACGACGGCTATCCTAACAGCTTAAAGTAAATATTGAATATAACTCAGTATCTCATTGACGTTACGTTAGCAGCTCCACCTCGACGACGGCTATCCTAACAGCTTAAAGTAAATATTGAATATAACTCAGTATCTCATTGACGTTACGTTAGCAGCTCCACCTCGACGACGGCTATCCTAACAGCTTAAAGTAAATATTGAATATAACTCAGTATCTCATTGACGTTACGTTAGCAGCTCCACCTCGACGACGGCTATCCTAACAGCTTAAAGTAAATATTGAATATAACTCAGTATCTCATTGACGTTACGTTAGCAGCTCCACCTCGACGACGGCTATCCTAACAGCTTAAAGTAAATATTGAATATAACTCAGTAACTCATTGACGTTACGTTAGCAGCTCCACCTCGACGACGGCTATCCTAACAGCTTAAAGTAAATATTGAATATAACTCAGTATCTCATTGACGTTACGTTAGCAGCTCCACCTCGACGACGGCTATCCTAACAGCTTAAAGTAAATATTGAATATAACTCAGTATCTCATTGACGTTACGTTAGCAGCTCCACCTCGACGACGGCTATCCTAACAGATTAAAGTAAATATTGAATATAACTCAGTATCTCATTGACGTTACGTTAGCAGCTCCACCTCGACGACGGCTATCCTAACAGCTTAAAGTAAATATTGAATATAACTCAGTACCTCATTGACGTTACGTGAAACATAGCAGCCGGCAGTCATGACATTGTCTCGCATGCAAACGGTTTTTTTCTCTCAAACAGCGAAAATGAATATAACGAAGAGACAATTTAAAAAATCCAATAAATCTACGCATTTTGTAGTGTTCTAAATAGATTTGGTGGCCGCGGCGTGAAGTGATCTATTTGTGCGGCGGAGCCGTGAGCTTGGCCGAAAGTAATGCTCAACGTCCAGCTAAGAGATATGCTATCCATAAATAAATAATAAATAAATAAATAAATAATGCTGGACAGTTCACACAACATTGTCTAGCCCCAAGCTAAGCAGAGCTTGTGTTATGGGTACTAGAAAACTGATATACTTAATACAATATATTACATAGATAGATATTTTTTATTATATATAGAAAATACCCAGAACACCCGGAACAAATATTTGCAGATCGCACAAATATTTGTTCCGAGGCGGGAATCGAACCCGCAACCTCCTGCGTCGCAGGCGAACGTTCGCCCGCCGCACCACAGAGGTCGTCGGAGGAGAATTGTTTATATCTGTGCTATTTATAAATACTTTTTAACGTAGAGCGTGATATAGGATAAAAGTAGACGAAACATCGTTAAGTTTACATATTACGTAGGGTATTATATTTAAAAAAAAAAACAATATTTCCTTACTTATCTAAGGACCGGCTAAGCGGCATTCCTAGATAAAACACAAATACATACAAAGCTCATGCATTTTTCACCGAAAGGGTAGGCAGAGCCTCAAAAGGCCTCTTTTCACCGTGGGTTGCACCATCGTGGGAATACAGACATGACAAGTGGTGAGCTCATCGCCGCCATTGACATCACGGGGGACATCGTGCCCCTATTCGCCGAATGGTTGAGTCCCATAATCTTTACTTTACTGAAATTGATTTATTCTCTTGTTCTTCTTATAAATTTAAAAATCAGTTAATTACTGCGCTTTCCTGAGTAGATTTACATATAATATCATTCTTAGTTTATTTTTTGTAATCTTTTTTGTCCTAATATGTATCATTAACTTACAGCCCGTTCACCGTAGGATGGCGCTTGCCTTGGTTGGCGTGCCAACCATAGCAGGCGCCATCTTGCGGGAAATGGTCTGTACCTGCTCTTATTTGCTATTTATTTTTAATGTAATTTTTCTTTGAGTGGGGTTTTGTCATTTCTCTTTGGTTTACTTACCTACTGAGATTTATATAATTATTAATCATCTGACAGACCCTCTAGCTGCATCTTTTTTATTCATGTATAAAACTAACTTGTGGAAAACGTTGTGGATTACATTATTAATAAGTCTTACATAATTAAATTTATGTATTAATGCTGATTGTACCTAGATATACAATGTAGTTGTTTGTTTTTCCTTAATAAATAAAATAAAATAAAATAAAATTGCTTCTCACGGCTGACTCCGCTAACGCTTTCTTCGCAAGAATCTATCTAGATAAGGCATATTTAATGGTCAGACCAAATAATTCAGTGTACAGGTATAGCGTTTAACTTAAACTTAGCGTTTTTTTTAAAAACGAAACGTTAGCGATTATACCAGTCTCATTCTTTTATATGAATGTATTCATGTGTTGGAATGAGACAAGCATATATCTATCTGTTCTTATTTGTGGTACTCGTACCAGGCCAAATGTCAAATTATTAGTACATTCATGGTAACAATCTAGGGAGATATATATGCATGATACCAAAATTCAGGGTACGGAACGGAAAGACGACTGTCGTGTGACAATATATTTGTTTCTCTCTAACATAGGATAGCAAGCTATCTTCTAGGATAGGAGTAAGAAGGAACACTCTATGCTATTTTTAGCACTCACTCCATTACTATTATACCTCCATGACATAAGGGTAATATCCACATTATGGCTCGATCTTCCTCCTCGCGGACTCTAGTTCTGTGAAACTGTACGTAGGTACCTAACTGCTTGTTATCTATGTCTGGAATTCATTGATTCTTTAACAGAATACAAAATAAACAATGAAAAATAAGGAAGCTGTTTTTTCAGTTTGTTACAAGAGGATAATGCTAATTATTATAGACATCAAATAAATAAAGGGATTATAAATACAATAACTAAACCTTATGGTTTGGGAATTCCTCTAGTTAGGAACTAGCGGTATTTCCGAACCATAAGGAGAACTAAATACGTAGTAACTGATGTGAACATTTTTTATGTTTCTCTTGGTTAGAAAAAGGCTCTAACGGAAGACCAGCGCAGGTTGTTTACAACCTGCATATGCTGAGTTAGAGACCTTTTTGTAACAGCAAATGTAACTATAATTTTGTGTAAAAAAAAAAAAAAAAAAAAAAAATACATATTATTCTAATTTAATTCTTACAAACCCAATTACCTATAGTTTTAACGGTTTAAGACCCACCAGTTACATACATAAGTATATAACTTTAGTCAGTTCTCCCGTGATCATGGCGCATGCAACTGTGCCGAAATATCGGGAACATATAAAACTCAAAAATCATGGTAAATATCCCGTTTCTAGTGAAAATTACATACATAAGTCTTGATCCCACACTGTGTGTCGTGGGTAACAGGAACTAAGAGTACCATGGTACCGCAACACCCTTACCGGAAACAAATATTTGCATATCATACAAACATTTTGTCCCGCAGCGGGATTCGAAACCGCAACCTCTCGCATCTCATCCGGTCCCTCGGCCGCCGCGCCACAGGTATAATTCTGTCTACAATAACAGGCTCATAGATAATTTGTTGAACTTAGCGGATAACCTGTCTCTTGCACCACTTCTTTATAAACAAAAGATTATTTGTGCATTGAAAACAATAATTTAGTTAGTGGACCCGTATATTTTAGTTAGTGGACCCGTATATTTCAGTTAGTGGACCCGTATATTTTAGTTAGTGGACCCGTATATTTTAGTTAGTGGACCCGTATATTTTAGTTAGTGGACCCGTCTACTGGGTCTACTAGTGCCGTCTGCTAGTGCCCGTATATTTTGGGAATGAAACAAAAATATTTTGTTATGGTCATAATGGCTCTCAGGTATAAAACTTGCCTTTGTGTTTAGTACCCACGGCGCCGGCGTGCACAGGGCAGAAGGACTCCGCAGATGTTACGCTGCACTGGCAGCTGCGCGCGCGCACAGGTGCCGCGTGCACGTGTGTGCGCGCGCCGCGCTAGGCGGCGTGCACACGAACATCTTATACTAATCGGTTTATTTGTAGGTCACTCTACGTTAGGTCAGTGAACAGTTTGAAGTATGGTGGCTCTGATGGTCCTTGTCACCGATGGTGAAAGAACCAGTTTGGTGAATGGATTAAGTGCATCTTAAAGTGGCTTCCTTCATGCGTATCTTAGAATTGGCTCCAGGACATACCGGTTTCCACACGATGTGTTCCGTCACCGTTCGAGAGCTCGTAGTAATGGGGAGCCACAGGCAAAACTAATCTCAGATGGCGCCACCATCGCTGGTGCTTGTCATTTAGTGGTCTTGTCTTTTTCTCATCAGAATGGAAACGGTGTGTACCTTTATTTTTACACTGAAATGCACTACACAGAGGCATGTTTTATACCAGAATATTATTTAATGTTTATTTACTAAAATTATCCATTGATATTTGACACTTTTGACAGTTTTTTTTTTAACATTGATAGGCCTTTGTTTTGCTACGAAACGACACCAGCGATTATGCGCCACCTAGCGTGATAAATAAGCAGTGTGTCTCCCCATTGGTACATACATTTGTATAGTGGACTAATCCATTGGTGCACGACTGGGATTCAAACCCAAGACCTGAGGATCGTAGTTGGGGTTATTAGCCATTAGACCACCGGTGCCCTTAACAAATCGGTATATAGAGGCAGGGAAATAAAATTATTTTTTACTTCGAATACATAAATGCATGCTTAATTTCCTACTTGTTATTATGCATTATTATTTTGTTACTTCATTGCTTCACAATCCATGAGAGCCGTTTGGGTAGAGTCGGGAGGTAAACATGCTAACATAACATTTAACATTTTTTTTTTTTTTTTATACTACTTGGATGACGGATCAAGCAAGAGGCCCACCTGATGTTAAGCGGTAACCTCTTTCTATGAACAGTGCATTACCTCATAGGTCACGTCCACCTAGGACGCAACCTATGTGGCATTGCACTGCGCCCGCCACCCTGAGACATAAAGATGAAAAGTCTCATGTGCCTGTAATTTCACCGGCACCCTTACCCTTCAAACCGGAATACAGCAATGCGAGCATTACTGCTTTGCGGCAGAAATAGGTATGGTGGTAGTACTTCCCCGGACGAACTCTTTCACAAAAAAGCTCTACTACTACTACCTATATTGTATATATTGTTTATAATACATTCAAAGTACGTGCGTATAAGCAGGAAAGTATGGAACAAGTGATTCACAGAGGAAAGGAAAACTATAGCAATAGTACTTACTGATTTAATTTAATTTAGGTCAATCAAGAGTCGTTAGTCGATTGTTTTCGCGATAAATGTTAACACATCCTGGAACGAGAGATGAACTACTCATCATGTGACACAATCTCGCACAACATACGGAGATGTGTAAAAAGTGGTATTGGACGAAATACCTAATAATAAAATACCTAACTTAAAATAAGTAATTAATTTTGTAATTAGTTTCAAAAAACCCTCAACGCAATGAAACGACTGAACCGATTTTGATCAAACATGAACACACACGACAAATTCAACTTTCAAGCAAAAAAAAACTAAATCTGTTCATCCGTTCGGGAGCTACGATGGCACAGACAGACACACACACATACACACTCACATACACACATACACACAGACACACACACACAGGGAGCGGAGAAGAATCCACCAAAAAAAGAGATAACTAACATCGGTCCAGCCGATCTTGAGTTATAAGTGGTATAACTAACACGACTTTGTTTTATATATATAGATATCAGTTATCTAGTACCCATAACACAAGCTCTGCTTAGCTTGGGGGTAGTTAATGTTGTGTGCAATGTCCACATTTTTTTTTTTTTAATCGTAGTGCCCGTTCCTAGCGCGCCTTATGGTGCAATTACACGGCCCGTTTTTACACAGGCACAGACGCAAGGTCACAGGCAACACGCCGTGGGACCACCCCGTCGGCAGACGACTGCCGATGTCTGGTAGTCATCGTCCAATCAGCATGAGTCCACGCCCTCCCTCCCCTCACTCTTGTACCCGCCGGCACAGACCACGGGCCGTGGGACCACGCAAGCCTGTGCACGCCTGTGCCGGCGCGCCGAATCCATCGAGAGTCGGTAAACTTCAAAGGCGCGGACGGCGCGACGGACTCGCGCCGACGACGTGAAGTATTGAGTTTACCGACAGCCAAACAACACGTGCAGTGCTGCCACCTCAACGCTTTCGGAGTTAGATCTGGCGCTTTTTTGGGACACTTAGCGCTGAAATTTTAATATTAACTTGTAGCGCATTTTTTTGGCAGACCAATCTTGGTAGTAATCATGTCGCAATCTCGGCAAAAAGTAGGAAGTAAGCAGCAACGCCGCAATTCGTTTAGCTTCCGTTCCGTTCCATATGTTTAGGGTAGGGTATTCCGCGAATAATATAAATTGTTTCTGCTCGTTGGTTTACAATGTGCCTTTTTTATGTAGGTAGTAAGATTATAGTAGAATTTAGAAGATAAATACAATTTGTATTGAAATAAATAAAAACTTCTTATTTCGTAATGCCTTTTTTTGTTCATGCAAGCTAGCGGATTCTAGCGCTATTTTTTGTTTATGCAATCTAGTGGAATCTAGCGCTATTTTCAAGCGCTTTTAGGGCCGATCGGCCTCAGAGGTGGCAGCACTGAACACGAGTTTCGAAACGCGTGGCGGCAAAACCTCAAAGGAGCTATGCACAGTTATAGTATTATTTTATCTGTGGCACGATTCTGCAAAACTGCGGACTTAAACAATTGCTACCGATATAACATTTTATGTAAAGATATGTGAAGAGCTCTTCATTCTTTATAAAACTACTTCAAAAAAAGTTAATAAATAAGTAAATATTTATAGTGGGAAATGTTTGGAACACAATTTTTGACTTCTTAACTTTGTTTGGACTAGGTAGGTACGTAGTTAGGAGGTGAACATATTATTATCAAAAGTCCCTGACCGAAGCCTTTGAGCCGGGGGGAGGGGGAGGGGGGGCTCTGGGTTAATGATCACTCTATACAGAATTAAAGCTAATGTTAGCTATGAGGCTAATATATGAAACAAGTTTTACTTCGTAAATTTTTTCGATATCTTTTATAGTTTTCGTGATATCCGATCTTGAAAGTCTGCCATTTTTGGAAAAAAAAACTTTTTTGCCGTTAAATTCTTTATACTCGTAAAACGTCAAGCAACAAGGTTTCAAATACGTGCTGTTTTTGCATGCCTTTACATCAGGATGCGTGCGACACAACATATTCAGCATTTCAAAAAAGCATGGTCGCATTTGCTAAGTGGTTTCTGAAGTCGCCAGAGGTCCAGAGAGCAGCAGCGGTCTTTTCAGACCCTTCCTCTGAGGAGGTATGGGGCTCCAGTGAAAGAGGTCTCCCTCTATGCCTCCAGGTACATAGGCCTACAAGTCATTCTTGAAATCGGTGTCCACCGTCAAGCCTGATATCTCTTGTCTTCCTCCCACCCAAGAAGCTGCTTTTTAGGGTTCCGTAGCCAAATGGCAAAAAACGGAACCCTTATGGATTCGTCATGTCTGTCTGTCTGTCTGTCCGTCCGTATGTCACAGCCACTTTTTTCCGAAACTATGGGAACTATGTTGTGGAAACTTGGTAAGTAGATGCGTATTCTCTGAACCGCATTAAGATTTTCACACAAAAATAGAAAACAAAACAATACATTTTGGGGGTTCTGAAACTCAACATTTATTTTTTCATCAAACCCATACGTTTCTATGGATAGGTTTTCAAAAATGCTTGGCTAATTATATATTTTTTTTCTAAACAGAATAGTTTGCGCGAGAGACACTTCCAAAGTGCTAAAATGTGTCCCCCCCCCCCGTTACTTCTAAAATAAGAGAATGATAAAACTAAAAAAAATATATGATGTACATTTACCATGTAAACTTCCACCGAAAGTTGGTTTGAACGAGATCTAGTAAGTATTTTTAATACTTCATAAGTCGTAAACCGCAATTTACCTTTCATTCAAGAACGAATGAGACCCAGGCCGCGTTCAATAGAGAGAAAAAAAAGCGGACAAGTGCGAGTTGGACTCGCCCATGAAGGGTTCCGTAGCAGCAAGTAACATAATATAAAAGTTCTTGTAGTTCGTTGTAACTTTGATCGATGTTTTAATAATAGTGTATCTAATAAAAACTACTTGCTAGATCTCGTTTAAACCAATTTTGGGTATAAGTTTACATGGTAATGTACATCATATTTTTTTTTTAGCTTTATCATTCTCTTATTTTAGAAGTTTCACACATTTTACCACTTTGTAAGTGTACCTTGCGCAATCTATTCAGTTTAGAAAAAAAAAAAAAAACCTCAATATCATTTTTGAAGTCCTATCCATAGACACGTATAATTTAGATGAAAAAAATAATAGTTGCAGTTCTAATTATGGGGTTCTAAGTACCTACCCCCAATATTTATTGTGTTTTTCTATTTTGAAGCGAAAATCTTAATGCGGTTCACAGAATACATCTACTTACCAAGTTTCAACAACATAGTTCTTATAGTTTCGGAAAAAAGTGGCTGTGACATACGGACGAACAGACAAACAGACAAACAGATAGACAGACATGATGAATCCATAAAGGTTCCGTTCTTTGCCATTTGGCTACGGAACCCTAAAAAAATACACTATTATTAAAACATCGATCAAAGTTATAACGAACTACAAGAACTTTTATATTATGTTACTTGCTGCTACCTGTACTAATATTTATTCTGTGCTGCTACGGAACCCTTCATGGGCGAGTCCGACTCGCACTTGGGCGCTTTTTTTCCATAATTACAGACTTTCAAGAGCGGATAATGCGAAAACTATTCAAGATTTCGAAAAACTTGACAAAGTAAAACGTTTAGCAAATTTAATAAGCTTTTATTTTGTATACCTAGTGGTAATTTCGCTAGGACGCATATTTTCCGATATTTTTAAATGAAATACCTTCGTTCGTGCGTAGGTATAGGTAGGTAGGTACTTAGGTATCTAGATACAGTAGTCGCGAGAAGTAGAATTTATGTACCTACCTACAACCTACAACTCAACCTTTGATTGCCTTTCACTTTTTTATTCTGGAATATGGTGTGTAGCTGTGACTTTTTTTTTTTTTTTTTTTTTATACTACTTGAATGACGGAACAAGCTGATGGCCCACCTGATGTTAAGCGGTAACCTCTGCCTATGAACAGTGCATTACCTCACTGGTCACGTCCACCTAGGACGCGCCCTATGTGGCATTGCACTGCGCCCGCTATCCTGAGACATAAAGATGAATAGTCTCATGTGCCTGTAATTTCACCGGCACCCTTACCCTTCAAACCGGAACACAGCAATGCGAGCACTACTGCTTTGCGGCAGAAATAGGTATGGTGGTAGTACTTCCCCGGACGAACTCTTTCACAAAAAAGCTCTACTACTACTAAAGTGTCTGTCTGTATCCTATTTTTTTTAAACAACTTTCAGTGACATATCAAGCAGATGACCATCAGTACCCTCTGCCTATGAACAGTGCATTATCACATAGGTCACATCCACCTAGGACGCACCCTATATGGCATTGCACTGCGCCCGCCACCTTGAGACATAAAGATGAAAAGTCTCATGTGCCTGTAATGTAGATAAAAGATAAAAAGATATTTATTTTGTAACCACATTTAACAAATTCTAATTTCACCGGCAACCATACCCTTCAATCCAGAACACAGCAATGCGAGCACTACTGCTATGCGGCAGAAGTAGGTATGATGGTTGTACTTCCCCGGACGAACTATTTCACAAAAAAGATCTACTAGTTGAACTACAATGTTTAAATACACTAAAAAAATGCGTCGCGAGGTTTTATGTTCCTTAGGTTGACCAGTTTGTACCAGTTATTAACCATGCATTGCACCAATGATTGACCAGGTAATAAAACTAGTGTTTTTATTGAAAAGAAGCTACTTTACGAGTAGTGTTTTTTATTATCTTATTTTATTACGTGTCATCAATTAAATATTAAATAATTATTACGAAATCAACATTTATAATTAATAACTCGGCACTTAGAAAGTTATTACTATAAGAGATTAATTTTAAATTTTAAGAGATCATACTTTCACAACAAACACTACGCTTATAAAATAACAACAGAAAACTTTTCGGAAGGTTGATGAGTTTAAAAGAAAATGTAAATAGTCAACTACTGTAACAAATTGATAGTACTGATTTTACCAGAGTTAAACCACTGGACAACTATTGGAACAATGTAAGTTTCCGAAGTGTTTCCTATAAAAAAGTAATCAATTAACTTAACCTTAAATTTGTATAAAGTTAAATAACAATTATCTTTAAATAAGCTCGACCACCAGTAGTTTACCAGCGAAACTATCTCTTCACAAAGATATATTTTTCAAAAATAGTATGCAATACCATTAGTAAACACATTATATTAACGAATTAAAACAATAGGAGCTCATAACAATAGATACAACCCGAGATTTAAGTAGATTAAAAAACTTACCTTCATGCGCGTGCTTATTGTAATGGCCGCCAGAACCAAATGAACATAAGGAAAAGAACCCCAGTGTCTATCTTTGTTATAAAAAATAGGCGTGAAGTCAGAAATTGTAATAATCTCTCAGATAAACACAGGACAAGTGCGTGTCGTCCCTAAGGAAAGGACCCCAGTTTTTATGTTTGTTATAAAAAAATAGAGGTGGGTTCAGAAATTGTAATAACTTCTCAGATGAACAAACAGGACAAGCGCGTGTCGCCCCCTGTATGAAGGGACCTCAGTAGTTTTTTTTAGGGTCGAAGAAATAAGATAAGAATAAAGTCAATCCTACAGAAGAAAGACTCGTTTTAATTGTTAAAGCCTAAACACCTAGTCCACGTCTCATATCCATTTAATTCACACATCCTTAAATCGCAAAATAATAAAAAAAACATTTAGTAGCGAAACCGCTGAGCTAAGGGAGCTGCATCTGCGAGGTTTGTCCTCCCACCTCCCCAATTTACCCCGTTACAATATGGCAATAATTAACGAGTGATTGTTACATAAAAATCATTATAATTTCTGCAGATGGCGTCTCATTCTGTTTTAACAACAAAAAAAAAGGTAAAAGTAAAAAAGTAGTGGGAAATTTAAAAGAAGCTTATTATTTATGGTTGAAGTTTTAAATGGTGTACTACTGGTGCCTGGTGTGCGGCTGGTGCACCCACTCTAGTAGTTACTAGTGGTCCCTAGTTACCTAGAGTTTTTTTGTGAAAGAGTTCGTCTGGGGAAGTAGGTTCTACCTCCATACCTGTTTCTGTCACAATGCAGTAGTGCTCGCATTGCTGTGTTCCGGTTTGAAGGCTAGGTTCCGGTGAAATAGATAGATAGATAGATAGAAGAAAACTCTTTATTGTAATCACCTTAAAAAATAAAATAACAACATACTTATATTATCTTACAAACTAGTTCACGGTGATTTAATGGGCGGCCTTATCGCTAAGAGCGATCTCTTCCAGGCAACCTTTGGATGGACAGGATTGTAAAGAACGTGAGAGGAGGTGAATTTACAACAAAAAAAAAAACGTGTAAATATATAAAAAACAAAATACAATATAGGTACCTAGTAGAATTACAAACACATGAGATTTTTCATCTTTATATGTCTCAGGGTGGCGGGCACAGTGCAATTCCACATAAGGCGCGTCCTAGGTGGACGCGACCTATGAGGTAGGTTACCGCTTAACATCAGGTGGGCCATCTACTTGATACGTCATTGACGTAGGTAGGTACCTAGTTAAAAAACCAAAACCAACTGGGCCATTTGCAAAAAATGTGTATATGTTATAAATGGAAACTAAATTGAACGTAACGAACTTATGACGAACTGGAAACATAAGGACTTGCTCATAATGAGAGGATTTTTTACTTCATCATCATCAGCTGATAGATGTTAATTTATGGATAACAGGCTTCTCCATAGAATGCCACAGAAATGTTTAAACTTTTTCCGCCTCCATCCATTGATTCGATACGCAGATGTTAAATCCCACTAATATTATAAATGTGAAAGTTTGTGTGTGTGTGTGTGTAGTGCGTTTGTTACTTCTTCACGCTGAAACTGCTGGACAGATTTGAATGAAATTTGGAAGGTATATAGATAGATCAAAACCTACTCAGAAGGAGAATAACGCGGGTGAAACCGCGGGCGACAGCTAGTTTATAAATAAAATAAATAAATAAATAATGCTGGACAGTTTAAATTACACAACATTATCTAGCCCCAAAGCTATGCAGAGCTTGTGTTATGGGTAGGTACTAGATAACTGATATAATACAATACTAATACAATATATTACATAGATAGATATTTTTGAACGAGCTAAGCGAGTTCTCTGAATCAACTTGGAAAAATCGGTGTTTGTTTGTATGTATGTATGTATGTTTGTCCGAGCATAACTTCCGAACCGTTAATCCGATCTTCATGTTTGATTGGGGGGAAGATAGTATTGGTATTTGTTGGTAAGGTTACGAGCTAGGTATATCGGTCGGGGGGTTGTTGAGACATTGGGGTCCAAGAGGGGGTAAAAAAAAAAGTGAGACTATAAGATCAAATGGGATGTCATATGAAAGTCCCTTGCTTCAACATTACAAAACTATTTTTTATAATTTTTTAACTTATGTTTACTCCATAAAAAATAACCAGTATTGCTGACCTACCGTTTCTAGGAATTTGAACGACGTTGTAGGTCTAACTCTTCAAACCGACAAGAACGTTCATTTTATGTGGATGTACTCACGTACTCTGTACGTACTAATGTACATTGACGACCTCTGTGGCGGCGGGCGAAGGTTCGCCTGCGGCGCAGGAGGTTGCGGGTTCGATTCCCGCCTCGGAACAAATATTTGTGCGATGTGCGATATTTGTTCAGGGAGTTAGTTCTGGATATTTTCTATGAATGATAAAAAATATCTATCTATTTAATGTATTGTATTAAGTATATCAGTTATCTAGTACCCATAACACAAGCCCTGCTTAGCTTGGGGTTAGATAATGTTGTGTGAACTGTCCAGTACTATTTATTAATTATTTATTTGCATAGATATTTTATCGAAATAAATGAGGTAACCTATCTGAATCGCGTGTATTCGCGAGGTCTCAGTTCGGGGTGAACCACTAGTTTATAATATATAGAAAATACCCAGAACACCCTGAACAAATATCTGCAGATCGCGCAAATATTTGTTCCGAGGCGGGAATCGAACCAGCTACCTCCGGCGTCGCAGGCGAACGTACGCCTCGCCACATAGGTCTTCATAAAAATGAAATTAGATTGCTCAGATTATGTAGTTTCCAAAAATATTTCAGTAAGAATATCCCCAGAGTATTTCTTTGTTGCAATGACCTTGATGTGACATGCACAATTTGTATGAAGAGATTTTGTGGCATATTTTTTGAAGTTATCAAAGTACTACTTAGTTCATTATTTGCTTATTGTTTACAATTAAATGGATCAAACAATGATTAAACTAAGTAAAGTTGATAGTGAAATAATGAGGTTACCTACTGATAGTTTAGATTTAAAAAAAAAACTACTTTGTGAAATGTAGGTACACTTTTTTGCAAATGGCCCTTTTACACTTTCTTCAGTGCATCAAGTGCGGGCATTCCACACTACGTAGTACCTACCTACAACTAGCTAGGTACTTACCTCGAACTGACTATAGGTAGGTACTTACCTACAAGCCTACAACTAGCTATAGCTAGGTAGGCAATGTATGTAGTAAGCTACATACCTACATACATAATACAACTATGAGTAGAAAGGTATGTACACCGTGTACAGGTGTCCCAGAATTGGTAGGTACCCTACCTATAATATTCCAAAATGCATGTGCTGAATGCAGGACTGCATGCAGGAGCAATATGGCAACAGAATATCTGGAATTCCGGTGAAATGGGGGCGACAGCAATCCAGTATTTTCAAGGGTATTCCAGACATTCTGCAACTAGAAGACTCCTGCAGTCTGCTGCTTGCCTGGTATATGTACATGCTGCTGCAAGAGTAGTCGGCTTGTCGGATACCTACTGGATATCCTCAATACTGGAATTTATCCAATACAACACCAGGCAAGCAGCAGGCTGCTTGCGGAGTAGTTATGTTTATTAGTCTTGGTTTTGATGAAATTTGGTATGTATATAGATAGATCAAAACCTACTCTAAAGGAGAAAAACGCAGGTGAAACCGCGGGCGACAACATTATCTAGCCCCAAGCTAAGCAGAGCTTGTGTTAATGGTACTAGATAACTGATATACTTAATACAATATATAACATAGATAGATATTTTTGAACGAGCGAAGCGAGTTCTCTGATGCCCGGTTCCTATATTTCAGAAACGATCCGTTTTAGTTACTAATAGTAATTTTATATACGAGGCGTAATCTAAAACCGTTCCTATAAAAAACGTCTCGTCATGCAACTTACTGACGGCTTGCTACCAACGGATGGGAGGGTTACAGGTAACGGCCGGTAAGCGTTTTGTATGGAGATGAGTGTTTATGGTGTTCCTATAAATATTTCAAACGTCAATAGACTGTCAAGATTACTATTCGTAATGTCATTTGGTTACCCGCCAATTTCGGTCGGTCAGAGAGAGTGTTGTTAGAGTTTTTAAAGTATTTCAGTGTATTTGCATTTTAATTTTGAAATGTCGAGTTCAGATAGTGATAGAGAAGTGTTCGCTATTATGTAAAACTCCAGTGAGACTGATTCAGAAGAAGATAATAGGCGTGTTAGAATATATAAAGAAAGAGTGGATTATTTAGCGACGCTGGATTCTTACGAATTTCAAGTGAGATTTCGACTTGATAAAGAATATACTGAACAGTTACTTCTTGAAATTTATCCACATATAAGAGTAAGTCCAAGTTAGTATCTTGGAAGCATTTGTATTATACACCCTCAACATTTTACAATAAGTAATAAACATAACCCAAATTATTGATATTGTTTCAGGAATCATGGGATATCTCCACTACATCAGCTATTGTTGACGTTAAGATTTGATGCTTTAGTAACTATGTTATTGTCAGTGGCAGACTTTGTGGGTGTGTTGAAAACGTCAGCTTGTCGTATTGTGCGTGATATTAGTGTGAGTGAGAGGGCTCGGTATTTTAATGACCAACGGACGTTCGTCGACAGAAGTAACTTGTGGAACGGTATTTACGACTCGTAGTCAGTTCTAGAAAAACGGATAGTAGCTTTGATACCATGACGATCCGTTGAATATAGGAACTGGGCATGAGTCAACTTGGAAGAAGCGGCGTTTGTTTGTATGTATGTATGTTTGTCCGAGCATAACTTCCGAACCGTTAATCTGATTTTCATGTTTGATTGGGAGGTAGATAGTATTGGTACAATTTGTTGGTAAGGTTACGAGCTATATCGGTCGGGGGGTTGTTGAGATATTGGAGTCCAAGAGGGGGTAAAAAAAAGTGAGAATATCAGATCAAATGGGATGTCATATGAAAGTCCCTTACTCGACATTTCAAAACTATTTTTTTGAATTTTGTAACTTACTTATGAAGTTTTTTAGATGTTAAGGTAAATCTAAAAACGTAAAAAACCAAAACCTCTAGGGTACTTCCACTAATCCTACAACGCAGAAATTTGGTATGTTTGTAGCTTTTATGATGCGAATACTGGGAAAAGTCTAAAATTGAAGAATTTCGAAACTTGTACCTACTCCATAAAACATTAACCAGTATAGTTGACCTCCCGTTTCTAAGAATTTTAACGACGTTGTAGGTCTAACTCATCGAACCGACAAGAACATTCATTTTATGTGGATGTACTCACGTAGGGACATTGACAACCTCTGTGGCGCGGCGGGCAACGGTTTGCCTGCGACGCAGGAGTTTACGAGTTCGATTCCCGCCTCGGAACAAATATTTGTGCGATCTGCAGATATTTGTTCAGGGTGTTCTGGATATTTTCTATGTATAATAAAAAAAAAGTATCTTCTTGATGTATTGTGTTAAGTATATCAGTTATTAGTACCCATAACACAAGCTCTGCTTAGCTTCGGGCTAGATAATGTTGTGTGAACTGTCCAGTATTATTTAATTATTTATTTACATAGATATTTTATCGAAAGAAATGAGGTAACCTACCTGAATCGCGTGTATTCGCGAGGTCTCAGTTCGGGGCGAACCACTTGTTTATTATGTATAGAAAATACCCAGAACAATCGAACCCAGCGGGAATCGAACCCGCAACCTCCGGCGTCGCAGGCAAAGGTTCGCCCGCCCCGCCACAGAGGTCTTCATAAAAATGAAATTAGATTGCTTAGATTATGTAGTTTCCAAAAATATTTTAGCTAGAAATTTCCGCAGAGTATTTTTTTGTTGCAATGACCTTGCTGTGACATGCATAATTTGTATGGAGAGATTTTGTGGCATATTTTTTGAAGTTATCAATAGCATTATAACTTCAAAAATCGCGGCGGGCGAAGCTTGGCCTGCGACGCAGGAGGTTGCGGGTTCGATTCCCGCCTCGGAACAAATATTTGTGCGATCGCAGATATTTGTTCAGGGTGTTCTGGGTATTTTCTATGTATAATAAAAAATATCTATCTATGTAATATATTGTATTAAGTATTTCAGTTATCTAGTACCCATAACACAAGCTCTGCTTAGCTTGGGGCTAGATAATGTTGTGTGAACTGTCCAGCATTATTTATTTATTTATTTATTATTATTTATTACTTATGTTCAATATTTAGTTATTGTTTACAATTAAATGGATCAAACAATGATTAAACTAAGTAAATTTGACAGTGAAATAATGAGGTTACTGATAGTTTAGATTTAAAAAAAACCTTGTGACATGTACTTTGTGAAATGTAGGTAGGACAATTTTTTTGCAAATGGCCCTTTTACACTCTCTTCAGTCCATCAAGTGCGGGCATTCCTCACTACGTAGTAGGTACCTACCTACAACTAGCTAGGTACTTACCACTAACTGGCTATAGGTAGGTACTTACCTACAAGCCTACAACTAGCAATAGCTAGGTAGACAATGTATGTAGTAAGCTACATACTTACATAATACAACTATGAGTAGAAAGGTAGGTACACCGTGTAGGTACTTACAGTTATCCCAGAATTGGTAGGTTACTAGGTACCTATACTATTCCGAGAGGCATGTGCTGTTTCGCTTTGATTTTGCTAGTTCGTTACTTTAATATTGCAAATGTTTTTTTTTGGGACAAATAAATGAATTTTGTTTCGAAGAATTTTATTTGTTTAAACACTAGCTGAAACCAGACTTTGCCCAAGCACCAGAGAGCATCTACATATAAATAAATAAATAATAATAATGCTGGACAAGTTCACACAACATTATCTAGCCCCAAGCTAAGCAGAGCTTGTGTTATGGGTACTAGATATACAATACATTACATATCAAAAAAATCAAAATCGGTTCATCCGTTCGGGAGCTACGATGCCACAAACAGACACACACACAGATACACACATACACACACACACACACACACGCGCACACACACACACACACACACACCTATACACACACAGAACACACACAGACACGTCAAACTTATAACACCCCGTCGTTTTTGCGTCGGGGGTTAAATATACATATTTTTTATTACATTTTTTATTTTGTTTTTTTTTGTTTTTGATGACCTCTATGGCGCGGTGGGCATAGCTCGGTCTGCGATGCAGGAGGTTGCGGGTTCGATTCCCGCCTCGGAACAAATATTTGTGCGATCGCAAATATTTGTTCAGTGTGTTCTGGGTATTTTTTATGTATAATAAAAAATATATATCTTTGTAATATATCTGTTATCTATGGCCATAACACAAGCTCTGCTTAGCTTGGGGCAAGATAATTATTTTATTTTATTATTTATTTTATTTATTTTACATAGAAACTACCCAGAACAAATACCTGCAGATCGCACAAAATATTTGTTCCGAGGCAGGATTCGAACTCGCAACCTCCGGCGTCGCAGGCGAACCTTCGCCCGCCGCGCCACAGAGGTCGTCAAATATCTAAGCAAATTTATACAATTTATAGGTTTTCATAATATTTTCAAAGTGATCGCAAACTTTTTAATGTGTACGTACACTACTTATTATAGACTATATACGAGTACCTACTTACAACACCCGCCTACATACCTAAAACTAGCTAGGTAATTACCTACATATTTCGATTTGAATACCTAATCCTATATAGTGGCGAACGATAGTGTCGTAGGCAGTAATGTATGCTCCCTGGAAATCCCGGACCCAGAGTACCGCGAAATCGTAGTATTTCGTGTCCATTAAAGAACCGGGAATTCCAAACTAAATACTGGTTCATTCGTTTCTTTTAGAATTTTATCGCATTTTGTTCTGCGTCTGAAACATAGTAGTTAACAATATATATATACATATAAAATGCAGTGTCCTGACTGACTGACTGACAAGTGACAACGCACAGCCTAAACCGCTGGTCGTAGAGACTTGAAATTTAGAGGGTGTATTTGTATCAATGTGAAGGGTTGTACTAAAACAGGAATTTTGGAAATTCATATCCTAAAGGGTTCAAAATGGGGTTCTTACTTAAAATAAAAATACTCCGTATTTCGGAAACCGTTAGTAGTAGAACCTTGAAATTTTACAAGGAGATTTGTCCATTAAAATAAACAAACACATGTTTCAGCGGTATCTGAAATTTTCCTGAAAAACGGAACGGGAACCTTTAATCGTAAAAATTAAAAAAAACTTTAGTTTTCACAACACACAGCCTAAGCCGCTGGTCGTTGAGACTTGAAATTTGGACAGTGTATTCCTTTTAGGGTGTAGAGGTGGATTAAGAAAGGAATTTGGAAAATTCGCCCTCTTAGGGGTCCAAAAAGGGCTTTTAACGTATACACTTTGCGTTTTGCAACGCACAGCCTAAACCGCTGGACCTTGATACATGAAATTTAGAAGATGTATTCCTTTTTGGGTTTAAGAGTGTACTGAAAAAGGATTTTGGAAAATTCACCCTGTAGGGGGTCCAAAACGGCTTTTAATGTAAAACTAAAATGCTTCGTAGTAGAAACTTGAAAATTCACAGCTATATTCCTTAAATAAAAATAGCAAACATATGTTTCAGCAGTACCTGAAAATTTAATAAAAAAAGCCATGGGAACGTTTTCTTTGTAAATAAATACACTTAACGTTTTAGCCAGATTTCAGCGTATTTAGATGATTTAAAAGTTAGTTTCACGGTTTAGTCATTGAGTAAAAAATATTTTCAGGATATCAATGTTAAAATGGGACCCCTAAAAAGAAAAACTTGTGTATGTTGTCGTTTCAAAGGTCGTTTCACGGTTTCGTTGTTGAGATTAAAATATTTTCAGGAACTCAAGGTTATAATGTGACCCCATAATTAAAAAACTTGTGTGTGGTGGCGTTTCAAAGGTCGTTTCACGGCGTGGTCTTGTTCTCTGCACACCGCGCCGAGGAAGTTTTCTGACTACAAGCGGACGAAGTCGCGAGCGGGTCATCTAGTATATAGGTATATAGAATCTTTGCATGACTGACTGACTGACTGACTGACTGACTGACTACACCTTTAACTCTAGAGAGCTGAAATTTGGAAGATACATTCCTTTTGTGGTCTAGGTGTGCACAATGAAAGGATTTTTTAAATTCATCCCCTAAGGGGGTGTAGCTAGGTGTTGAAGTGTTAAGGTGAATGCTCACGTTTGCGGCGCGAGATTCAAATTTTTTGGTGTTTTTTGCCCATTACAGGTCATCAACACTTCTTCAGATAACAAAAGTTGAGTTCGCGATAACTAGGAGACTTAACACACATGTTTTAATTGATGGTATATAATAAATATAATCAGTTTAGCTATGATACCCCTAAACAAACAAAAACACTGGAAAAATGTGTTTAGGGGTATCATAGCTAAACTGATGATATTTATGAGATACCATCAATTAAAACATGTGTGTTAAGTCTCCTAGTTGTCGCGAACTCAACTTTCGTTATCTGTAGAAGTGTTGATGACCTGTAATGGGCAAAAAACACCAAAAAAATTGAATTTCGCGCCTCTAGCGTGCGCATCCACTTTAACACAATGTGGACGTTTTCGCTTGCGTGTTTTTCTTATAATAATAACCAAAGAACATGCCTAGTATGTCTTTATCGTGCGCCCAAGCCTAAGCACAGAGTACATTATACAGAATAAATAATAGTACAATATAGGGGTAGACCATATTCTATGAATAGGCATGATGACTGATGACTGTTTTAAAAACTATTTTATAATGTACTTATAGATCCACCAACTTATCTGTAGAACCATTTACCTACATTTTTATATCATCTACATACTTTTCATTCTGCAGATAAGTTGGTGGGTCTCTACGTGTTTACTATTGCCAAAAATTCTCTTATTTCTGTATAAAACTATCATTTAGTTGCAACATTTTGCATTTTTTATACCAACTTTGAATTTTGCGTTAAAAGGCTCGCAATTATGTCATGCATAGCATGGCGTTTGCTTGTGAAGGCACAAGTTTTTCTCAGCGAGAAGCTATTAGGTAGTAACTATTTTTTAATGTGTGCCCGCATTACCAGTGCGGTACGTTTGCCTCACGTTTGTTACCACGATGACGTCACGCCTTGGACTGGGTTCTGATTACCAAAAATCATAAAAACCTCGCGAAGCAAAGGAAACGTTTTGGGATTAAATGGTTCGTTTCGTTTCGTTTCGTATGAGGTGGTGCTGGCCTCTGGTGTCAGAGTTTGTCAAGCCGCCCGAGGGATTAAATGGTAAGAGTAAAAATAGGTAAGTAAATGTAGGTACTTACCTATTTTTATTTTGAAATATATAATGTCACTGGTTTTTTTGTTATTGTCATCATGCCTATTTGTGTTTTGTGTAAGTATTATTTTTTTATTATGCTTTTACGTTTGTAGACCATTCACCATGGTCTGATCAAGGAGGCATCGCCGTGCTGACTCCACTGGCCAAACAAAATTGTGTAAAACATTTTCTATTAGTTAAGTACCTATAGTACGCACCTACATCGTTTTAGTATATTTATGATTAATTCTCGTCTATCATTTTCGACTCTCAGTGTTATCAAAAACAAATCCCGGTTCCTAAGTACCGTAAATCCCGATTCTTTAGGACACCGTTGTTGCATTCCCTAGCGGGCAGACGCGCGCCGTGGGACCACAGTGGCCCGCGGCGCGTCGTCCTCATATATACTATTCTTTATTCTATGCTCGGGTTTCAGACGCCTGTCTCTAGACGGGCCGTGGGAACGCGGCATTACGTGTGCTCCTAGCGCGCCCGCCGCGCGCCGGTGCCGCACGGGCCACAGGTGCCGTGAGCGCAGGTACACAGCCCCTCGACATTATCTATCGCTGCTCACTTGATAGCTCCTTCCCGGACAGAGAACTAGTCTGTTTTCAAATAAAACCTTGAAACTCTAATCTAATATACAAATATGTTGCGTGGAGTACCCGCGCGGTGACGTAGCTAGTGCTGGACGGTTCACGTTTGCGATTCTATAATTATCTGAATCCTGCTTTGGGTGAGTTTTGTTTGAACTTTATTTATTGATGTTTCATTTGAAACATAACAATCTTTCCGTGATTCTAATAGATTTCGGTGAAGTTCATTGCATGTTTACATATTTTTGTAATCAATAAAACCCAATATTTTTGTAAAATTCCTTTTGAATTGGGAGATTCAGTTTTTCACAAATTAGTATCCTATACTATTAATCGAGCAATATTTTTGTTTACACTTTCTCGTAAACGGCTCTGACGATTTAATCAATCTAGCTAGCTAGGTCTCTTCTATGGAAAAAATTTGTTTTCGAGGTCAGTTTTTGTATGGGTGACCACTTTTTGCGTGTTATTTTTGATCGCACCAGATATTTTTTTTTAATGAATTCATCGAAAAATTCAGTTTTTCACAAATTAGTATTCATTTCTACACTGCATTTTAGGAAGCCGGATTTTGTTTATAAACTATCTGTAAGGTAGGTACTCTACACTGTATCTTGTCACCACCCTGGTTCTTTCACTATCGCTTGGAAGGTTACCATCAACCATCACCAAAGAGTAAACCCAGTGATGGTACAGAGCCGTGAGTCTGCTCGTCCTATGATGAAAAGGAGATGGTGGGATCAGATTGTGAAGTTCCTGGGAGCATTCCCCGAAATGTAATCTATAGAAGATCGAAAGGCATGCGACTTTACGGCGGTGCTCGAGACTCTGGATCTTCCATGTTGCTCACCAAATAAGCCTGAAAGCTCTGCGTTCGATCGAGCCCAAGGCAGTTAGCTGGGTATTGGATACGTTCTGGTATTGAGGATATCCTGTACGTATCTCATAACCGGACTACTCCTGCAGCCTGCTGGTCATATAATGTACATATAATGAACTAGCGACTCGTCCCGGCTTCGTACGGGTAGTTTCAGATGAAAAACAGCCCCCCTCCCCCCCTCGTATCCCCCCCCCCTGGTAGCCTATGTCACTCAGGGTGAACGTAGCTTTCCAATGGTGAAAGAATTTTTTAAATCGGCCCAGTACTTTTTGAGCCTATTCATTACAAACATACAAACATACAAAAATAGGTACAAATCTTTCCTCTTTATAATATTAGTATAGATTACCAGATAGCGGTCGCCGCTATGCTGGTATTGTAGATATTCGGGACAGTCTGCTCACGAAACCACTTCCATGAGTCGTGAAACTCCAACAGCTGCTCGTCTGTTGGATAAATTCCGCATACCCCGAAAATTACTATTGTACAGCGGACGCCATCCATTTTACACTTCTTGGGATTGTTCTTCCGTATTTATTTTTATTTTATTTTATTTTATTTTATTAATCCAGGAAAAAAGAAAAAACTAAAACCAAAAAAAACAGGTAAAAACTATCCTACAGGGCTTCTTCTTAGCTTCGGTAATGGCTTCTGTGCATTATTTGCAACAATTTAGCCAATGTCAAGTGATTTATTGATTATAGTTTTATAGTCAAGTCGTCAAGAGTATCTGTCAAGTCCTAACCCAGTTTTAAAGGTGGCAGAAAAACTGAATTTTTACAGGAACAAATCCACCATTTCGAAAAGACTCGCAATACACTTAAATTTCACTACATCACACATGTGCCATTTATCCAAGTTACACCGGTTAAAATGCCACTAAAATTACACGAAATAACTCGAAAAAACACATTAAAATGTAATAAAATGAAAATGACGACGTTTCTTTCAAAAATGGCAGATTGCTTCTCCATCCTACAGGTCAATCCAGGTCATCATTTTTTTCCAAATGTCTCTGAAATCGGTTCAGTCGTTACAGACATCCAAACTAACTAACTATAATCTGGGTCTCTTCAAGTCAAGAGTGAATAGGTGCCTTCTAGACCTTTGTGCTCCATCTTCGGCCACATCGTCACTTACCAACAGGTGAGATCGTGGTCAAACAAAGGTCTATTAATGTTAAAAAAAAAAAAAAATAAAAAAAAAAAAATTGCATTTATATTAATAGTGTGATTTCACAGATAAAACAATACTATACTAGTAATTTATTAAATCCTCTTTTACTTGGTAACGCAGCGCATGGCATCTTGTCATTTATACCGCATGCAGACTTCCATAGATAAAACCTATTATATTCATGGTATATACTACATTATATTATACCGAGAGAGACTTCATAAAATGTTAAAATGACGTGATTTATGAACAAACCGATGACAATAATATGTATTCTTGAAATTTTAAACATTTGATTTTCCTTGTTCGATGCTAAGGTTTAATTATGCTTACATTTACTCATTGATTATCGCTTAATTTTACTAACTAAAAATTAACAAAGTACTTCATTAAATATAATACTAAGGATATTGCAGCAGTCGATGAATGGATTGGGAGATGAAGCTCGGATTCCATGATGATTCAATTATCAAGGATATCAAATTTTTGGGTCAGTATAATACTATTCTATAGGTTAGAGAAGCTGAGGATACCTTTTGTGTTGTTTTGTGGTTTGTGCGCCGGCCGATCGCATTGGCGCATGAAATCGACTACAATGAAAACCTCGAAGTTAGCTCATATTTATTATACTACAATATTTTTACATATAGTACGTAATCGTACGTCCCGCACATGTAATATGTATTTTAATCATAATCTGTATGTACTCCCGTTGTCTCGTAAACCACAAACAATGCCTATAGTTTTATGTTACTTATTTATTAGGATGCGTTATATTGCATAAGAACATTTTCCGGGTGATACAATCAACCTCTAGGTATAGCTATAAGGTTGAATTTATGCAAATATGTTTTATTAACATCTGGACCAAAACCACAAACTATAATTAAAATTATATTATGCCCTATTTCCAATTCGGGATTTCCTAATCAGAGTTATCCTGTCGGTTAACGTATAAAAATGGGGATCGCGGATATTTAATGACATAACTCCTGTGGACTTGCAGAAGAGAAGACGTAACCTGAGATCCGCCTGAGGACGGAAGATGGAAGCACCATGGCGCCCGATGCAGAAGACTGTGAGACAACACGACTCAACGCAGACTACGAAGTCCCTACCCATCTTGGCCGAAGGGTCTTGCCTGAGCAGGCACCACCAGCCCAAGCATGGACAGTGAACGAGCAGTCTAGAGAAAGAAGCCCCGGAGAAAGCAGGCGCTTGCTCCCCAGCGAAACTTACAAACCCAAGTCTCGTCTCCAAGCTGGCTTAACGCTCGGGGTGCATTCCGAATACCCCCAAAAGCCGCTGAATATAAAAATATCACAGAAGACCAGATTTCAAAAGAGGAAGGAAAAGTTGATAGAATTTCTCAAGCCGCCCTATTTTATTTTGTCGATGATATTTTTAATCGTGAGTATGTAATTATTACTACATCATTTAGTTTTTTTTCATTAGATCCCCCGACTTTTCTTATTGTCCTTATAAAAACAGAATTGAAATTTTTCATGCATGGTGACAATACTGAGGACTTGAGGATTAATTGTACCTAATTTATTTCAGATCTGCATCCAATTGTTTGGCTCTGAAGACCTGCGTGCGAACCTTGAGTGGTCTCCAACCCAATGGCGACAAGAACCCTGGCGGCTGCTGACCTATGGACTGGTCCATGCCCACGCTTCGCATCTGGCTTTGAACGCTTTGGTGGCTCTGGCTGTAAGTAGAACTACCAGACATTATTCAGAAATATCCTAATAAAACGTTCTTTATGTAATTTCACGTAATTTTGCGCCGTTATTACTTATCAGATTAGGTTTTTGCGTTTTTGTTTAGGGAATAGTCTCGAGGTAGGCATGAAGATGTAAAACAGGTAGCAGAATAAATCTAGAATTTACGACGGTGGAAGTTTTTTTTTTTTTTTTTTTTATACTATTTGAATGACGGAACAAGCAAATGGCCCACCTGATGGTAAGCGGTAACTTCTGCCTATAAACAGTGCATTACCTCATAGGTCACGTCCACCTAGGACGCACCCTATGTGGCATTGCACTGCGCCCGCCACCCTGAGACATAAAGATGAAAAGTCTCATGTGCCTGTAATTTCACCGGCACCCTTACCCTTCAAACCGAAACACAGCAATGCGAGCACTACTGCTTTGCGGCAGAAATAGGTATTGTGGTAGTACTTCCCCGGACGAACTCTTTCACAAAAAAGCTCTACTACTACTAGTGTTTTGTTTTAGTTACTCCTGAAATGACATGGTCTTCAATAGGTTTTTTTGTCGTGTTTCAGGTTGGCTGGCGCCTAGAACGCGAGCAGGGCTGGTGGCGAGTCGTGATCGTGTGGACGTGCGGCGTGCTCGCGGGCGCGCTCGGCGCCGGCGCGTTGCAGCCCCGTGTGCGCGTCGTGGGTGCGTCGGCGGCCGTGTACGCCCTGCTCACTGCGCATCTACCTAATGTTTGCCTCAGGTCTGTATTCGAGCGTAAACTGCATCAATATATGTTTTACTTAAAAGTCGTTCGAACCTACTTCGTAAATTATGAGATTTTCAAGACTTTTACATTCTTTTATCAATTTAGCATAAATACACAACAGCCGATTTATACTGCCTACTTTATTACTTTTACTTTATTTTAATTTTGAATTTCCTACTTTTGTATTATTGGCCTTGTATGTGGGTCTGTTTTATTTGTGTCAAGTTAACGTCTTTCTATTCTATTTCATTCTATTCTTTCAGTGATCAGTCTCCAAGTTTAATGTGTCAGCAAACCTTACCTATGTTTATTTTCTTTTTACAGATTCGGTCACATCCCTCTCTGGTGGTTCCGTCCGCTCAGTGTGGTCGTCCTAGGCGCGTCCGAAGGCGTGTGGGCGCTCATGCGAGCCACTCCCGAAGGATCAGGGGCCACTGCAGGACATCCCCCGGTCTCGTACGAACACGTGGCGTGGGCGGCCCATGTGTTGGGTGCTGCTGTTGGCATTCCGCTAGCTTTCATCGTGTTTACCGGTAAGTTGATTTTAGACATATCCACTTACCAAACTTAACTTAGTTTGCCATTCTAAATATTCAGGGCTCTAGAATCCGGCACCTGACGCACAATATTTTGAAAACCTGTCTTTAAAATATTGTCATGAAAACTGAAAATTACAGAAATTGTATGAAGAAACTTATATTACGATATTGATCATGATTATTCCAATTATGAGTCCCCCTGTATACCATTGAAATTGCAATGCTTATTAGAAACTAATTTAAACCAGTTCCTCGCGACCAAACTAAAAATATGTGGCAACAAGCACGTCAATGTTCGATGATCCTTGGCAAGCTACAGTATTTTTGCATATAAGGTGGTCCTGGTTTGTGTGTTTGTGTATTAATGTGTGTTCTTTCTATTGTTATAGGTGAAAACGACAAAAAGGCCCACGTGATAGCGTCCCGCGTCGTATCGGGACTGCTCCTCGTCTCAGGAGCGGTGCTTGCTGCTCTACACTACACGCTCTGGGCAGACGCCGAAGACCCCTGAACCGGGCCACCTTCCATTTGGTCATGAAGTTTGTCTGATTGTTCAGGAACGAACCAAAGCGGAGACTAATCGAGAACATGAATTGTTATACAAAGGTATGACAAATTGTTTTGCGATGGTAAGGAAGGCTGTACCTACACCAGCGTGTACCTACACCAACGTGTACCTACACCAACGTGTACCTACACCAACGTGTACCTATACCAACGTGTACCTACACCAGCGTGTACCTACACCAACGTGTACCTACACCAACGTGTACCTACACCAACGTGTACCTATACCAACGTGTACCTACACCAACGTGTACCTACACTAACGTGTACCTACACCAACGTGTACCTACACCAACGTGTACCTACACTAACGTGTACCTACACCAACGTGTACCTACACCAACGTGTACCTACACTAACGTGTACCTACACCATCGTGTACCTACACTAACGTGTACCTACACCAACGTGTAACGTGTGCCTGTATTGGGAAAATAATCGACGCCTTTTTACACTCCGATTTTGATCTTAGGGTAAATAAGTTATCGATAAGAAACAGTTCATCGAGTAAAGTGCAATTTAATCTCCGTCCGCGATCCGACTGTACCTAGGATAGCTTTCGATAGAATTTTACACTTGTACTTAATTAAGAAATTGACAAATATCTATACTTATTGGTGCAAAGTTATTACTTAGTGAGAGGTGATTCAATTATAAATAGATTCTTATAAAAAAATCAGGAAAAAATACCCACCCATTACAATTTTTTTTAAGTCATTTGATCCAATGCGAAATACTTCGAAACTGCAATTCACGTTCACGCAAAAATAAATATTTCTTTGGTGAATAAATACTTTCATATTTTTTTAATTAACATCCCAATTCAAAACCAATATGAACAATAAATATTATTATTATTTCATTAGAGCATACGGGTAATAAATAGTTTCGCTTCTAGGAAACTGATTTATCATATATATGTAATATGTAATTCACACAAACTGCTCCAGGAAGGCAAAATAATGATTTCTATGAAATCAGAATGAAGTGTTTTGTATCAAAACAATGAGTGATTCACGAGAATTAGGTTTATTTCAGGTATTCAGATAGGTAGTCACTGGTGTCGATTCTGTGCAGCATTCTCTAATTTTAAACCGCGTTAAAGTTGTCGCGCGCCCTTTCTAATAGACTGAAATAAAAGAGACCGCGATAATTTTAATGCGGTTTAAAATTAGAGAATGCTGCACAGAATCGACACCATTTTGTAAAAAACTTAGGTATAAGAATACCTAGTACCTAAGTGATAACCAAAGACTAGTCGACTGACTGACGATGTAGATAGGCTGGTACTTTATTCTATTTAATTATTAGTAATTATATGCTTCGAATTGTGCCATTATATTTAATATAATAATAATTACATATCATAAACAAAATATCTACATAACAATGAATAATTCAAGATAATATTGAATTTTATTTTGTTTAATTTATCACTAGAAACGGGAATTTTAATAAGTAGGCGCCATGACTTTATTCTGTATTTGCAACCAGATATTTTGACACAGTTGCATGCGCCAAGAACAATCATGGTAGGTACATAAGTATCTATTTAAAGTAATATTAAGTATCATTTAAATGTTATAATTATATTAAGCACGCCATCTATGTTAATCGGATAAAAAGTATAAATGTTATGTCAACAAATTGTTATAAGCTCGCTTTTGTACAACTGTGATTTTGATTAAAATTGTAAAGATTTTAGATTTTTTATTTTTACTTTACAAGACCTTACCTTAGGCGTAGGCCGCGTGTTATTTCGTGAGACAATGAAGTTAATACAAGCTGCCGCATTTGTGGTTTTTTCCCGCGACTAACGTATGAAAACTGTGAATTGTTACAAAATGGCACGCGGATAAACACCGCACCAAAATTTTTAATCCATAGCACTCAGTTGGCGCGCAGTTGTAATCCATAGCACTCAGTTGGCGCGCAGTTGTAATCCATAGCACTCAGTTGGCACGCAGTTGTAATCCATAGCACTCAGTTGGCGCGCAGTTGTAATCCATAGCACTCAGTTGGCGCGCTGTCGTAATCCATAGCACTCAGTTGGCGCGCAGTTGTAATCCATAGCACTCAGTTGAGTCGCGAATTTGCATAGGTAAACGTCTTCCTTTATAATTTTTAGTATTAGAGCAAAACAATACAACAACAACAAAAAATCGCAGTGAAAATCGCGGCAGGTTCGCGGTTTGTAATCTTAGTATGTGCGTCTCGAGCGTTTTCGCGGTATGGTGGTGAACAGCTCACTGGAAAAACCGGCAGTGCGGCCTGAGCGGTATACCGATACCAGCCCTTATTCCAGTAGCGTTAAGTTTGTGGAAAGCTTTCCCAAAAGTAAAAGTAAAGTTGCTGATGATTTAAACAGATTATTTAACTAATCAATTTATTAAATATTAGACCTAATACTATTAACTACGATAATACTTATAAATATTCGAATTATATTTTGGGGCTTTATGTATGTTAAAGACAAGTTATAATAAATGCAAACTGATCGTGAAGTTTATTTAGTTTTCGACAATAATAAAGGTAAGTAAACGAACACGGTTCTGACACCTTGTGTGAGTAAATACTGCCTTCTATGGTATTTTTGCTTGAGATCATGTTCTGTACTCTCTTTATAAATTATGCTAAACCTAACCAAAATATACAAAACAAAATAATACTTCGTAAGACTGCAACCACCATGAAATACATAAAATAATGTTACAAGACATTCACACACAGAGTCGTGGCAATCCTTAACTTGACAAGTCTTTTAACACTTCAGTTGCTTACACTGAACCCCATATTCCGTACACCAGCATTCCTGACAAGGAGTCGATAGCTCAGCAATTATCCTACCCACCCGATACATTTTACCGTAGATATTACATCCAGCTAACTTCAGAAGACCAGGTCCGATCCCAGGTAAACCTCCTGTAGGTCGTAGACTCTCCGTGGTCGTATATTCTTCATTCTTCGTCATCTCTGTCGGTGTCGTCACTATTCTTTGAGTAGTTGGTCTGCTTGTAGATGTAGCTCTAGGAGGAGTAGCTACAGGTCGGAGGGTTGTTCTTTTAATAGCAGTCGCTTCACCGAGAACCAAATGGTCTATCCTATTTATAGGATTCTGGGGTATCTTCGGAGGGATGTAAGGATGGAGAGGCATCGGTACGAATGGCGCTATCGTGAGTTTTGGAGCTGGTGGTTGAAGCTTTGGAGTAGGCCTTGGTCTTCTAGTCGTCGTTGTTAATTTTACTAGAGGCAGTTTGGAAGTTGTAGGCAGTCTTGTAGGAGGCGTCGTTGTTTCGTAACTGTCACCACTCAGCAATAGTTTTAGAACATTTCCGAAAGAGAATCCTCCATCTTCTTCTTCCTCTTCATACTCCAGTGGTTGGTCTTGCTCTGGTTCTTTGCTGACAGGAACAGGTGTTGTAGTGATAAGAGTTTGTTTCATAGTAACATTTTCTACAGTCACAGGCGTGGATGCAACTGTAAAGCTTTCAGCCGTTGCAACTATGTCTCTATGTGGAATAGTAGTTTTAGAAACGTTCTTATTAAGATTAATAGGATCATTGAAAACATCCTGAATTTTGTGAACTGCTTCATCAATAGTTATCTCGGTAGTATAGTCTGTATATGCAGTATTATTCAGAACATTAGTTAGATTTTTAACTCCATAATTCTCAGATTTAGTGGTGTTTTTCACAGTCGTGTTCCCAGTAATTGATATCCGTTTGTTATCTGTAATTAATTACAAAATGGATCAGCGAAATCTTTTCTACAATTTTTCCTAGTCCCTCGGCCTTGTCTAAGCTCATGTAAAATATTACCTTCATCACAGATCAGCTCCCCACAGCACAGATCAACGGAGTTGCTACTAGCTGGTCGTCTCCTGCACCCTGGTGGCGTGTGGCAGGCGCGAGGGGAGCAGTGCAGCTCGGCCCACGCGCAGGTGCAGTCGGAACAGGCCAGAGTGATGGTGTTGCCTTCGGGGACGTGACGCCCATCACTGGAGACGCATTCTCCTGGAATTCACAACAATTATTCAATCTGAGTCCCATGTCATCTTTATCAGCCCGTTTCATCGCGCTACTAAAACATAAATACAAACACTCAACAGCTAGCTCAGGTTAGCTACTAGACAAAAACTTTTTTTTTTATGTTACCAATCTTGGCATACCCTTCTGAAAGATGTAGTAAGATAGTCAGATAAATGTCATGTATTGATAAAACAATTTACAAGTAAATACATTCAAAATTCAAAAATAAGGTAACTAACTAACACATTAAATTACATTTCAAATATTAAAATAATTATAAATTGACAATGTACCTAATATGGAAAAATAAAATATGTAATAAATTAATTCACAATGAATAAATTAATTCACAAAAATATGACATCACAATTTTTTGTCAAGAAAATACTCGACCTTGTCGTACGCCCTCTCGATGAGCCATATCTTATGTTTGTTTTTGAAAGAAGCTAAGCTGGGTGCGGAGACTACATGCACCAGTAGACGGTTGCAGGCAGCAGGTCTCAGCACATAGTGAGCCTATCGGATTTCGCCAACCTATACTCCACTGAGGCGAACTTGTCAGCTCCGCGGGTCTTGTACCGGTGGGCGTGTCCGCCAAATTGTAACCCATAATTTAAAGTACATACATCGAGTTGCCGCCACCGCACCGGCCGGAGACATTAAGAGGCTGTCAACAGTCAAATACGCTTCTCTGAAATGTATTTTAAGGAAAACCTACACAGTTTATAACGTCGTAAATATATCTATTACTCGTACCTATCAAACTACATTGATACAATTAATAAGATTATCAAATTATATTATTCTAGAGGGCATAGTAGATTTATATTTTCGATCACGCACCAAATAATGTTTTTCGTGTTTTTTTTTTCACTTTTCTCTGCGCGAGCTGTAACTTTCGTACCTTTACTGAGTTAGATAGTGGAATTTGGCTGTTTGGATATCCTCAACAACCTCGCGGAACTGAAGAATGGATTAGCCCGATAAAGCATACGCCTCAAACTTTATCGAAATAAATTAAATAAATAAATAATGCTGAACAGTTCACTCAACATTATCTGACCCAAGCTTGCTTAGTTTGTGTTATTGGTACTAAATAACTGATATACTTACTTAAAACAATACATTACATAGATAGATATTTTTATTATACCTTCATAGAAAAGACCCGGAACAAATATCTACAGATCGCACAAATATTTGTTCTGAGGCGGGAATCGAACCCGCAACCTCCTGCGTCACAGGCGGACCTTCGCCCGCCATGCCACAGAGGTCGTCAATGTTCTCGCTGCTTTTAGGTCATTACCAAATTAATAAAATTAATAAGGTACCTCTAGTAATGTCCAATTGCATAGATGTCGTAAGATGTGGTCCTGCGGGAGTGGTGGGGAATACAGCGTAGTATTCATCTATGAGTCCAGATGGTCCTTTAGGTAGGAATCCCCCTGAAAACAAACCATAGCATATATTTATGCCTAACATTTGCTAATATGTTTTTATGGCACACTGAGGACAGTATCTTGGTCGCGTTACCTTCAGTTTCAACTGGTGGTGAGAACAAATTCACAGTTGGAATCTTCAATTTGAAGGTTGTGCTCGGTAAAGGCTGCTGGGTAACTGCCTTCTGCGTATCAGAGATACGGCTACCAAGACTGGTAGAAACTGTATATTCATTTTCAGATGCTTTCAAATCATTGTGATAATTGGAGTATCCTGTGCTGGTCAGATCTACATCTTGGGTTAGTGATGGGTACAGATCTTGGTCCCCTTTGTCCGTTATAAAAATTGGGTATTGAGTTGAACGGTACACATCTTCTCTTCTCGTCACAAAGGTAGATTCTTTAGTGTCAATGCTTGGGTAGTAGACAGGGTACTTGTCTTCTGTTTCATGAATTGGGTATGCAAGAGTTTCTTTTGGACGCTCATTTTCGACCACTGCATCGGCTGCTACGAACGGAATAATCCTGGAAAAGAAATAATTCAAATCAGTACTTAATGATGTCATCGATTAGGAATGGTAGATTTACCTACAAGTCAAAGGCAACTTACTTCAAATTAGGTAGAGAAGGTGGTAGAGTTGGTTCTGTATAGTCAAAATCATAATCTCCTTTGGTTTTTTTAGAACTGTTCAATGATTCTACAATATCTGTTGCTATGAATACTTTGGTAGCAATGGGAGTAGGCTTAGGAAGAGGCTTGGTGGTAGTAGTGTGACTTGTATTAGTGCTGAGAGAACTGGTCACATTGATGACAAATGATTCATTTTCATCGAAACCTCCATTCACATTTCTATCTGTGATGATGTCATTTGGAGAGAATGTGTGGTCCTCGAGATTGCTGACGTCAATTAGAGGTATTCTTGGGTGCGATTCCATTGTGATTTTCTCTATTTTATCAGTATCATTAAAAGTAAAGTTCAGTGGTAAAGAGGTTGATGATAGCTCTGTAGTACAATTGATAGTTCCATTGATCATGACCCTTACTGATCCCTCTGGCTGTTCCGTTGATATAGTCTGTGTGGTAAGTTGTGTTGTAGTTGTTGATTCTGTAGTGGCAATCACCTTGGCCACTGTAGTCAGCTCTTCCGTTGTCTGAGATGTGTCATTTACTGTTGTATTTTGGCTTGCAGGACTTGAACTCTCTGGAGGCGGTGGATCACTTGTCTTCCTCTTTACTTTAGTTGTACTCACGAGGTTCTTAGTAGCAGAAGTAATGCGTGTATTCTTCACCAAATAAATACTAGCAAGTGTAGTTTTTGTTGTAGTTTCTTTTTTACTTAGCAAAGGGTTTTGAGATGCTTGGTGATCATTTCTCGCTGATGTCAATGCATTACTTGTTAATGCCAGGAAATTTGCAATTGAAGGTCCTGAAAATCAAACGGGGTTTGTTTGTTATTATGGCCACATTAGCTAGCAACTTTATGTTTACGGATTTTAAAATACGGCCTAGATGATATTACGTCATTGAATCGAGAGAAGAATAGAATTATAATTTATCTTGCTTCTGCTATGACCATGTTTTTATTTTATTTTATAATGGTAGAGCTTTATAGACAGCTTCCCGGCGATCCTGCGCGTGCGCGCTGCCGCCGCGCTGCGCTGAGTGCGCGTCAGCCACAACAGCCTCCTGGCTGTGGTAGCCGATAGGCCGGATTCCCACCTCACTCAGCACTGGACTAAGATGCATTCAGTTATGGCCAATTACACATATAACTGAGTGCATTTTTTCCCAGTTGTTAGAATAAATATATAACTGTGTTACTGTAGGAATTAATAATATTTTTTCATAGGTGCTGTATTTTTGTGTACTAACCAAATTATGGATCTGTGTGTCTGAAATAAAGTCTTTTTTTTTTTTTTTTTTTTTTATTTGACCGTTATCTCCATGTTGGTAAACGAAAATGCGGCCCGCAATGGAGCATAAAGATCTAGAAGGCACCTATTCAGTAGATACCCAGATAATAGTTTTCAGGAAAGACAGACAGACGATTGCAGCGAGTTTCACTCCTTAGCAGTTCGCATTATATATATATATATATATATATATATATATATATATTTTTATACTACTTGGATGACGGATCAAGCAAGAGGCCCACCTGATGTTAAGCGGTAACCTCTGCCTATGAACAGTGCATTACCTCATAGATCACGTCCACCTAGGACGCAATCTATGTGGCATTGCACTGCACCCACCACCCTGAGACATAAAGATGAAAAGTCTCATGTGCCTGTAATTTCACCGGCACCCTTACCCTTCAAACCAGAACACAGCAATGCGAGCACTACTGCTTTGCGGCAGAAATAGGTATGGTGGTAGTACTTCCCCGGACGAACTCTTTCACAAAAAAGCTCTACTACTACAAAAAAGCTCTACTACTACAAAACTACATTATATACTTGGAACTGAAATATTTAGAAGGCACGTTGAGCCGTGCACCTGCTATGATGAAAAGGAGATAGTGGAATCAGATCATGTAGTTTCTGGGCACATTCCCCAAAATATATAGCCAATAAAATATTGAAAGACATGCAACTATACGGCGGTGATCGAGACTCTGAATCTTAATCTCCGCCATAAGTGTAAAATACTACGAGTACTATCTTACTAAAATTATAAAATCATTAGAATGATAATTTTAAATATACCTTGGTGAGCACGCTCACAATGATACTGATGCGCACAGCACTCTCCCGGACGGAGCAGGGGCTTGCAGCCGAGGAGTGGCGGCGCACAGGACAGAGGCTGGCACTGCACTGCTCCGCGCAGGCAGAAACACTGCGTGCAGTTCGAGCTCGTCTTATGAGACACTATCTTTTAAATATACCTTGGTGAGCACGCTCACAATGATACTGATGCGCACAGCACTCTCCCGGACGGAGCAGGGGCTTGCAGCCGAGGAGTGGCGGCGCACAGGACAGAGGCTGGCACTGCACTGCTCCGCGCAGGCAGAAACACTGCGTGCAGTTCGAGCTCGTCTTATGAGACACTATCTTTTAAATATACCTTGGTGAGCACGCTCACAATGATACTGATGCGCACAGCACTCTCCCGGACGGAGCAGGGGCTTGCAGCCGAGGAGTGGCGGCGCACAGGACAGAGGCTGGCACTGCACTGCTCCGCGCAGGCAGAAACACTGCGTGCAGTTCGAGCTCGTCTTATGAGACACTATCTTTTAAATATACCTTGGTGAGCACGCTCACAATGATACTGATGCGCACAGCACTCTCCCGGACGGAGCAGGGGCTTGCAGCCGAGGAGTGGCGGCGCACAGGACAGAGGCTGGCACTGCACTGCTCCGCGCAGACAGAAACACTGCGTGCAGTTCGAGCTCGTCTTATGAGACACTATCTTTTCGCCTTCGGAGATCCATTTGCCGTCAACTTTGCAATCTGAAATCATGAATGAAATGTTAATTACGTGAATAGATCCGCCCTACAGTTTCCAGTATAGAAAGAAAGCAAGAAAATTCGTTTAATTTCCTTCAAAGGACACAACACACACACACATAACACATGAAAATAAAAAAATAATAAGTAGTAAATAGTACCTACTTTGGACAAAAGGTAGGTACACAAAATTAAATAAACTCTAAAATTAAATCTGGTTTAGTAGATAGGTAGGCATCAATTTGTGTTTTGTGGAGTCAACTAGGTCCCCGTGTATACATAGATAGATAGATAGAGCGTTTATTTGTATCTCCAATCACACACGTACATACCACAACTGATAGACAGTGCACTTATGAACTAGATAGTTAAACCATCACACACATAAACAATGCAGTGTTCTAAAATAACATCTAAACCCTATTAAAACTAAAACTAAAAGTCCGTGTGTGTTGCTGTATCACATATGGTTCATAGCTCAGTGAATTATATTGCTCTAAAAGTACGTGTGTGTTGCTGTATCACATATAGTTCATAGCTCAGTGAATTATATTGCTCTAAAAGTACGTGTGTGTTGCTGTATCACATATGGTTCATAGCTCAGTGAATTATATTGCTCTAAAAGTACGTGTGTGTTGCTGTATCACATATGGTTCATAGCTCAGTGAATTATATTGCTCTAAAAGTACGTGTGTGTTGCTGTATCACATATGGTTCATAGCTCAGTGAATTATATTGCTCTAAAAGTACGTGTGTGTTGCTGTATCACATATGGTTCATAGCTCAGTGAATTATATTGCTCTAAAAGTACGTGTGTGTTGCTGTATCACATATGGTTCATAGCTCAGTGAATTATATTGCTCTAAAAGTACGTGTGTGTTGCTGTATCACATATGGTTCATAGCTCAGTGAATTATATTGCTCTAAAAGCAAACACTGGTTTTCAGCTAGTACCCTCGACAGATATAATATTTTAGTATCTACTGATCAGCTAAATTACTAAGTTATATTAAACAAAGAATATCGTTTATAAAACAGTTGCATTACCATGAGGATGTTTCTCTTCCGGCGGTTTGGTGGTTCGATGGTCGCAGTAGTACCGCTGCGGACAGCAGGCCCCGGGCGCCGCTCTCGGCTTGCAGCCCGGCGGCGGCGGCAGGCACGTCGGCCGCACGCAGCGCCGGGCTCCGCCGAGGCAGAAGCACAGCTCGCAGGCCACGTTAGACCGCATGGCAGACCCGGCCGCGTACACCGTGCCACCTTCCACGCACGCTGGAAACACTGACGCCGTGAGTCGTCAGCTATTGAGCCATTGATTGTGATACAAATAAGCGCTTATCTGGTATACTTTACCAGACTGCACCGTCGAGATTCTCACCGTGAGAGACTGAGACAGGCGCAGTGATGTCATCATCGTTTTCTAATCTTGCTGAAGCACCATGTTCCATTAGTATGATCCCATCTGGAATGATAACAACAAATGTTGAATAAATTGGTTTACCACTGACATAAGTTTGTACATATGCAGTTTGTATTTAAGATTTGCTATTAGTTTTATCTCTGATTAGTCTCTGTGAGGCAGTGACCCTCCGCAGGGCCTGTAGTTACCTGGGCAGTGCAGCTCAGGGCAGCAGGAGCCCCTGCGATGCAGCACGTGGCACCTATGCGGCGGTGGGTCGGGCAGAGCGGCACACGCGTGCCGGCGGCATGACAGCGCGCCGTGGACGCACGCACAGTGCAAGCACGCTTCTCCAGTCGGCACGGAGGCGCCATCTGTGAACCAGTGCCCTTCGTAGAGACAGCCGGGGGGTAGAGTTGGTTTTCCTGGAACATTAAGAAAATATGCTACCTAAATGACAGACCGATCACTCTGGCAATAACTAAACTCTTAAATGATTGTAAATATGGTACCTATAATGACAGACCGATCACTCTGGCAATAACTAAACTCTTAAATGATTGTAAATATGCTTCTTTTTGTGAAGATTATGTAAATATTATTTTTAATGATGTAAAATAGCACAAAAGTTTGTACAGTATTTGAGGTTATAGATAATACTTAAAACCTTTAAATATCGATAGGATGACCTAACAAGATCTACAACAAATAACAGTGATCTATAAAAACGTACCAAGTGACCTGGTGGCTCGTCTGCTCTCGTTCAAGGCTGTGTTGGCACCGGGGACTCCTGCAAGGGTAAGCATAATATATAATAAGCACGAGCTCGAGATGTACTCAGCTCTACCGCTATCCGCGTGCTGCAGGTGATTCCTTTAGATATATGAGTATTCAGTTTAGCGACGCACGCGGTCTTCAACAAACCGCGTAAAGAATAAGATCAATATCACTTTGAAACAGATACATATCACACTAGTTTATTTCTCTTATACATAGTTTTCAAGATGGATTTTAGGCGATCCTACTAGGCGTGGCACACGTACATAACGTAGGGATATGAACTTAAAATAGAGGATTTAGTCAAAATCAAAGTAAAAGTCAAAAGTATTTTATTCATTGAAATCACAAGGATCATTTAGAATCGTCTTAAAAAATAAATTTACATTTACTCCTGTTCCAACGCAACCAGAATTAGAAGAATCAGGCAACAAACACGGTCTGTTTTTCTTTTGATGATCCTTCTTACTACTAGGTGGGGAGCGCCTGTGTGGTGCCTCGAGAACAAGTGGAAGCTGATCCAAGGAAAAAAAAAAAAGAAAAAAGTGTGCTCTGTGAAGCATAACATAATCTAGCTCTGGTCGGCTTCTCAGTAAGGTCATGCAAAGTGTTGCAAATCCTCAGAAGCCTAAAACATTATGGTTAATTCGCAGTAGTTCTATATGCCTTATGTTCACATAACATTCAAGTCCAACGTACCAAACATAATGTTATGTATAGGTACTATATTTAAAGTGCGAACCACATTTAAAACCCGCTCCCATCCAGTTCAGATTATTCATTAGTGTGAAAATCCCAACGAATGGTGGTCACAGATCACAATACACACAGCGGCCAGGGACCGGTTTCCCAAATTTAACTGTGGTATACCTGCACACTGGAAGGCTTCACAAATGTTGGAATTCTACTTAGAACAAAATCATGTAATATCTCATCGTATATTCCTAAATCCACTTTGTCATGAGCTTATATCATCGATCCTAAAAATAATCAGAAATAAATGAAAATAAAAATGATAAATAAATGTCTATACACTTTTATTTATTACTAGCTTTGCCCTCGACTTCATTTGCACGGTAAATTCATATCTTCTGAGCCCTGCAAGATATCAAAATGGAAACACACAATCCATACACGAAAAAAAACATTGAAATCTGTTTAGCCGTTTTGGAGCCTATTCGAGACAAACTTTCAGACAGATTCTAAAATGGTCATTTATGGCATCGTAGAAATAGCGTTATCATCTACTTATGTAATTCATTTTAAAATCGCAGACATATACTTCAATGTAGATACACTTATATTGGTATCTTACATCGTCATCGGAGTTGAGATGATTGTGCGATCGTGAGATACTTCTCTATCAGTGCCAGATCGCTTAGACGCTGAATGTAAACCAATGGTAATGCCGCGATAGAACGACGATAAGAAGCCATGCCAGACGAACAGTGACGAACTCTGTGAGTCACTCACATTCGAAAAGGACAAAGAAGTAAAAACCAGTGGAGGTCCAGCAATGGGCTTAAAACTTAACGTTTTGATCACACGGCAAGCTGCGGTGAAGCAGTATGTTTAGATATGTGTATCGCGTGGGAACATGAATGAGCCACCCATCGCTAGCAAATATATATTCCATTGTCCACTTGCTAGGGTTTTGACATTGATCTAGGAGCGTTAGAAAAATAAATAGACATTTACGACATCTTCACAAGCTTTAAGGCATCGAGCAACGCACGATGCTTTAAGGAAACCGATATGCAATCAGTTTCAAACAAATAATTAAATATACTCGTAATAAAGAAGTAAATTAAAATAAATGGGGTAAGGCGTTTTGCATAACACCGGAACACGACGACAGATTATGAAAACCAAAAAAAGCGGCCAAGTGCGAGTCGAACTCGCCCATGAAGGGTTCCGTAGCAGCAAGTAACATAATATAAAAGTTCTTGGATGGTTTACGATTTATGACGTATTAAAAAAACAACTTACTAGATTTCGTTGGAAGTTTACATGGTAATGTACATTATATATATTTTTTAGTTTTATCATTCCCTTATTTTAGAAGTTACGGGGCGCAACCATTTTACCACTTTGGAAGTGTCTCTCGCGCAAACTATTCAGTTCAGAAAAAAATTATATTAGATACCTCTACACGTATAGGTTTGATGAAAATATATATTGTGTTTCAGTTCTAAGTATGGGGAACCCCAAAAATTTATTGTTTTTTTCTATTTTTGTGTGAAAATCTTAATGCGGTTCACAGAATATATCTACTTACCAAGTTTCAACAGCATAGCTCTTATAGTTTCGGAAAAAAGTGGCTGTTACATACACGGACAGACAGACATGACGAATCCATAAGGGTTCCGTATCTTGCCATTTGGCTATGGAACCCTTAAAAGTGATAGACGTGGCCATGTTTATTTTATTTTAAAACTTAATTGTAGTCATGGTGGTGATACATTTCTGATTATATGTTATTTCAAACTACTCACATTATATTTTATCCAAACCTCATTTCTTAAACTACGTTTATCTTTACTAATATTATAAAGAGGAAAGATTTGTACCTATTTTTGTATGTTTGTATGTTTGTAATGAATAGGCTCAAAAATTACTGGGCCGATTTAAAAAATTCTTTCACCATTGGAAAGCTACGTTCACCCTGAGTGACATAGGCTACCAGGGGGGGGGGGGGGATACGAGGGGGGGGGCTGTTTTTCATCTGAAACTACCCGTGCGAAGCCGGGACGAGTCGCTAGTCTATCTATACTTACTAATAATATTATAAAGAGGAAAGATTTGTACCTATTTTTGTATGTGTGTATGTTTGTAATGAATAGGCTCAAAAAGTACTGGGCAGATTTAAAAAATTCTTTCACCATTGGAAAGCTACGTTCGCCCTGAGTGAAATAGGCTACCAGGGGGGGGGGGGGGTACGGGGGGGGGCTGTTTTTCATCTGAAACTACCCGTGCGAAGCCGGGACGAGTCGCTAGTATAATATAAAAACGTAGTTTGAGAAATGTATGATATTTGAGCTCACAAGACACACTAAAGTTACAGACCGCTCCTTCTACCAGCACTTGTGTGGTCCCCGCGCCACTCGCAATATATTTTATTGCTTGTGGTCTGAACCTGATGTTGGTCCTTTATGGGGCATTATCCGAGACATACAGGGTGTCCATTACTTTACGAACATACCAACTACCCCACTACCTCCCAATACCTCACTGATTGCATTCTATTTCAACTATCTGAACATAATGTTATTGTATGTTATGTTTGCGAACCCCCCCCTCCCCCCCCCCCCCGTAACTTCTAAAATAAGGGAATGATAAAGTATCAGTGAGGTATTTTAATCTGTTGTTAAGAATTTCACATAATAGAGCACTGTTTCCATTTTATCAACATACATCAATGTAGATTCATTCCCTGGCTAGACTCTGCTACCACCAAATATATAAATAAATAAATAATGCTGGACAGTTCACACAACATTATCTAGCCCCAAGCTAAGCAGAGCTTGTTTTATGGGTACTAGATAAGTAATATACTTAATACAATATATTACATAGATAGATATATTTTATTATATACTTAGAAAATACCAAGAAAAAACAAATATCTGCGATCGCACAAATATTTGTTCCAAGGCGGGAATCGAACCTGCAACCTCCAGCGTCGCAGGCGAACCTTCACCCGCCGCACCACAGAGGTCGTCAAAATATTTTGTGCTGCTACGGTACCAGGTGTTTCAATAGTCTTCAAACACAAAAAATACTAAAAAGTGGGATTTTCCTGGTGGGTTTTTTGAGAATGACCCAATCAGACGGGTCTACCACGAATTACTCTCTTCTGACTAATCATCTAAACGGGCTGAAATGTTCGTACTGGGCCACATCACTTTGGGTACAAAACCTTTAATATGCATTATATGTACCGCGTAATCAAGATCGCCGGAGTGCGCCTAACTAACTTGTAGTAAACAAAGAAAGTTCCTAGCGGAACGTATAACTACCTCTCACAAATGCAAATAAATGCTAAAACAATACATAAATGCTCACTTTCCCGCATTTCAGTTAGAGGTTAAAGCACGGCAAATATAGGTACCTACTTCTAAGTGATTTATAGTCCCATGAAACTGATTGCTACTGTTTTAAATGCTCTACGAATTTTTACACACTTTTCTTTAATGAACTTTCACGTCTGCTTGTTTATTTGTCTGTAATCAAATTTGAGAAGATCTTTTTGAGACAGTCCTTGTCGATGAATAATTTGAGAAGATCTATTTGAGACACTCCTTGTCGATGAATAATTTGAGAAGATCTATTTGAGACACTCCTTGTCGATGAATAATTTGAGAAGATCTATTTGAGACACTCCTTGTCGATGAATAGTTTGAGAAGATCTATTTGAGACACTCCTTGTCGATGAATAATTTGAGAAGATCTATTTGAGACACTCCTTGTCGATGAATAATTTGAGAAGATCTATTTAAGACACTCCTTGTCGATGAATAATTTGAGAAGATCTATTTGAGACACTCCTTGTCGATGAATAATTTGAGAAGATCTATTTGAGAGACTCCTTGTCGATGAATAATTTGAGTAGATCTATTTGAGACACTCCTTGTCGATGAATAATGCTGAAAGTTTGCGGCCTTGGTTTTAAATGACAGACAATACAGTAAAGGTGATACGAGTAGCTAGCTGATCAGATGATGGACTCGGAAGGTGGACAACGGAACTTCTCGATGGTTAGTAGTACAGTTCTGCATACTATTTTAATCTTTTTAGTGTATTTTTGGTTGTTTTTTTTATAAAATGTTTTAAAATATAATGACCGGAAAAGGTGGATTGGTTTTTGATGCAAAGAACAACACTATTTATATACAAAGTAGGTTTATGGACAAAAATTGATTGAAAGAAAAAAAGCACAAATATTATATAAGTAGATTTAATTTTACTGTCATGGTAACAATTCAATGTCCAAGTTTAATATTACTATAAATTTTACTTATGTGCCCTACACTTTATAACTCGAATACTTATGTGCCCTACATTTTATAACTCGAATACTTATGTGCCCTACACTTTATAACTTAAATATTTATGTGCCTACTCTTTATTACTCGATTACTTATGTGCCCTACACTTTATAACTCGAATACTTATGTGCCCTACACTTTATAACTCGAATACTTATGTGCCCTACACTTTATAACTCGAATACTTATGTGCCCTACACTTTATAACTCGAATACTTATGTGCCCTACACTTTATAACTCGAATACTTATGTGCCCTGCACTTTATAACTCGAATACTTATGTACCCTACACTTTATAACTCGAATACTTATGTACCCTACACTTTATAACTCGAATACTTTATTATTTATGTACCTAGTAGTTGTTTTAAACATTTATTTATTCTTCTTTCTGTAAATTACGCCAATCACAATCACAATTAGGTCAACATCCTCCTCCTCACATATTTTATTGGATATGTGGCTTGTTAATGGTGCTTCCTTTATCGAAATACAGTTCATTCATAAATATAGATCTTAGATATAATAGTGGTCAGGCTTGGGAAAAATAACGTTTTATGAGTTCCTCTTTCGCACACTTTTTACAGATCGAATAAATTAACATAAAGACAATGTAAATGAATGTATTATTGTTTGTCCGTTCCAGTTGTGACTATAGGGCTAGCCATTTAGTTGTTTGTCCGTTCCAGTTGTGACTATAGGGCTAGCCATTTAGTTGTTTGTCCGTTCCAGTTGTGACTATAGGGCTAGCCATTTAGTTGTTTGTCCGTTCCAGTTGTGACTATAGGGCTAGCCATTTAGTTGTTTGTCCGTTCCAGTTGTGACTATAGGGCTAGCCATTTAGTTGTTTGTCCGTTCCAGTTGTGACTATAGGGCTAGCCATTTAGTTGTTTGTCCGTTCCAGTTGTGACTATAGGGCTAGCCATTTAGTTGTTTCTCCGTTCCAGTTGTGACTATAGGGCTAGCCATTTAGTTGTTTAGCCAATCAAATCTTACAATTAGTTTTTTAACCGTCTAACTGATTCTTGTGAAAGTTAACTTTAAAAAAAACGGATAGAAGATATCTAACAAATTCTAGATTTCAAATAAAACAATCTTCAAATAAGAGCATTCGTTCCGGGAATGTTTATATATTGCTACAGACTAAGAACCTCGTTGTAAGTTGGAGCCTGTGGGTTAAAAGCACCATGTGCCATCCCACCTTCAAATCAAGATTTGTAAAATGTCCTTACACGTGGTTCTTTATAAAAGCACGGATTGTATGTAGTACGCTTCTTCGGAACGTCTTTTACCAACTGACGAACCACGAGCTTATGTTAAATTAAGTTTTTAGTTTTAAAATGTCAATTTTAGCACGTCGCTTGGGATTGTTGGGATCTTGTTATAGAAGCGTACACATTGTCCTGTAAACGATTTACTAAGCTTATCGAGCCTGATAGTGGGAACAGCGAGTTTATCTTTGTTTCTAGGATTTACATTATGATTGTCGCTTTGTTTTGGAAACAAGTTATATTCTTAACAAAAAAAAGGAGGATTTTTTTTTTATGTTTGTTACCTCACATTCTGATTTGGAAAAATCTTTGTTTATCGAAATTACGTCAAAAGTGACGTGTAATCTGCAAAAAAACAATCTCGTAATCATCGTTACGGGTCGGGGTAGGTACATCATTAGTATAAATTAAAAATAGAATAATGGTCTTTGTAGTTCACCCCTTGTAACCACTGACCTCCATTTTCGACAATTTTTTATATTCTGTCACAGCATGTCTGTGTAGTTGCATGTCTGTGTAGTTGCATGTCTGTGTAGTTGCATGTCTGTGTAGTTGCATGTCTGTGTAGTTGCCTGGTGAATGTTTCATGATGTAGGTACACAATCAGATATAGTTATATTGTTCGATGTCCACCGAGCTACTAGTAGTCTAGCAGAGGTAGTAGTAGAGCTTTTTTGTGAAAGAGTTCGTCCGGGGAAGTACTACCACCATACCTATTTCTGCCGCAAAGCAGTAGTGCTCGCATTGCTGTGTTCCGGTTTGAAGGGTAAGGGTGCCGGTGAAATTACAGGCACATGAGACTTTTCATCTATGTCTCAGGGTGGCGGGCGCAGTGCAATGCTACATAGGGTGCGTCCTAGGTGGACGTGACCTATGAAGTAATGCACTGTTCATAGGCAGAGGTTACCGCGTAACATTAGGTGGGCCTCTAGCTAGTTCCGTCATTCAAGTAGTACAAAAAAAAAAATTAAAAAAAAGGTAGTACATCGTTACGGGCAGCCCTGGCAACGAATGCGATAATAACCAACGTCCAGTGCCGTCCAAAGTAACAGTTCAGTTTGCATAAACAATGGGCTTTCCCATAGGGGGCGCCATGGGAACTGCAGACGGACACTTCCGGCTTGGAGCAGACGATGACCTTATATAGCTCACCAAAAACAAACATTTTGGTAAAAAGAGCTACAATTTAATAACGAACTTAAGAACCACATAGGCTCGCTTGTTAAAGGTTCAAAAGAAAATAATAATGAAATTCTCTATGATCTTGAAGTGACTCGTTGTGAACGCAGTATCAAATATCAGTTGTGCAATAAGATCTGAGATGTCTTCGACATGCGGTTTATATCTAGACATAAATCTACACTATAACTACGTAACTGAGTAACTAAACGGATTTTACAAGGTATTTTGTATCCACATTGCCGATCTTTTCATTTACATTTTGCGCGTACGCAGAATGGCGTAAACGGTGGGCCGTAAGCTTGTTTGCTACCTTGGTAGTATAAAAAAAAAAAAAAAAAAAAAAAAAACGGAACCCTTGAGGTTCATAATGTCGATCCGTCTGTCCGTCCATCTATCTAAGTGCTACACACCCCGATAATTTGATTTTGAACAACAATTTTTTTTTTCTGGTATAGTTTTTTACAATAGGCCATATCCTAAAGTATGGCCACTAAGCAAATATGGTAAGCAAGTATTTGGTCAAGCAAGGGCCGATTTTAGAAAAAATAGGTTTAGACTCTAAGACCTTCCTTCCAAAATACATAAGACACTTTCTTCAGGTAAAATAAAGTTTCTTGTCATGAAATTGTGATGATAAAAAGAAAGCTGATGAGCAGAGTGCGCCTCAGAACAGACTATGTAATTTACATGTTAAAAAATATATAAAATAAAATTCATTTATTCTAAATATTTAAAAAAACATAGGTCTAATCAGCACCGTTTCTGACATTTTTTCACATTAAATCAAGAAAAACATTCTTCGGTTTCTACATAATTAAATATTTTGTCAAGTGACTCGTAATGTAATTTGGAATGAATTCCATAAAAAATCCCATAAAAAAAAGACTAAAAAATTATTGAAATAACTGCACCTACTATAATGCTTTTCAAACTTTCAAAACAACCAATAACGAAGTCATTTTTTAAACAATAAAACTTATAAATTCTTCACTGTAATAATGAAATAGAACATTAAATTCACTTTACAGTACAAAAAGTGTTCAATTATTGTTTCCTTATTACGTTTAGTGCCTATTCAAAGAACAAGCTGTGCTTGAGTCAATTACAACCAATCAGCTGATTTCAGTCCACTTTCGCCACCGTGTTACTGGAGCGCGCACAATGCTGAAGGACTACCATTGACCATCACAAAGCGCTACTCTACTCTACTTCTGAGGCTAGTATCTGAGTAGGCTCTAGTGTTGGCGCAAACCAAATATAACTAACGGCACGAACATATACCTACATTAAACCGTTTACCATACAATTTTTTTTTTTTTTTTTTTTTTATACTACTTGGATGACGGATCAAGCAAGAGGTCCACCTGATGTTAAGCGGTAACCTCTGCCTATGAACAGTGCATTACCTCATAGGTCACGTCCACCTAGGACGCACCCTATGTGGCATTGCACTGCGTCCGCCACCCTGAGACATAAAGATGAAAAGTCATGTGCCTGTAATTTCACCGGCACCCTTACCCTTCAAACCGGAACACAGCAATGCGAGCACTACTGCTTTGCGGCAGAAGTAGGTATGATGGTAGTACTTCCCCGGACGAACTCTTTCACAAAAAAGCTCTACTACTACTACTCTTAACCAACTTCGGTGATAATATATATAGCTATAATCTCATCACTAGTGTTTTATTAGAAGTAAAAATGTATAGGACTTACCAAAAAAATTACACAAATCCATTTTACCCGGTTTACCAAAAATTACTACCTATAGCTACACATAAAATAGATAATCAGATATCACAGTCATAATAACCTGTTAAAATATTATGATAGAGTTATATATATATATATACCGAATGTCACTTAAATTAGTTAATATTTTTGCCCCAACCGATCAAAAGTGCTGCTCTAAGCATGATGTTATTTTGTAAGCGTTACAAAATGTTAGTGTCTTTGATTGTTAATGAAACCGTTAATTTACCAGTCGCTTCATACAATAATCAACTAATACTGCTGTCAAGGAAATAATGAAACCGTTTTAAAGCTAATTAAAATTGACAAAGCTCATTGACACGATCGTGGTCAATAGTCTGTGGGCGCGCGCGTTCAAGTCTTTTGTATGGAGCATTTGTATGGAGACTAGCGGCGCGCTACCACCGCCTATTGTTTTACTAGTAAAACAGTATTACTTAGTATTTACTTGATGCGACTTCATGTAAGAACTTGGATGTTAACATACATATGGAGCACTATTCATAAACCGTTAGTTTGTTAGTGGAAAGTCAACACGCACTGACATATTTATTTTGGAAACTTTATGATGCGGAATTATGGAGAGTAATATTTAGGTTTTAATATTTGAACTGACATACCAGTGCTCCTTTGTTGATATAAATATTCACTAATTAAATACTTGAACCCCACAGATTCTCAGAAAACAAACAAACCAAGTAGTTTGATGCTATTTCTGTTATACGGTAGACACATTTCAACGATTGCAAGGATTGTTTTAATTTATGCATAGGCTTCATATATTTGGAGAACAACCAATCAAATCGTAAGGACATTCAACTTCTTATTAATTGAAATAAATCTTAAAAATCAAAAAAAGGAAGCTGGACCTATTCAATGAAACCATAAATTAGGCTCGTTCGAACGCAAAAGGTAATAAAAAATGGGCGGTCATATCCTTCGGATATATCACTGGGGTCGATGACCGGCGATTTGCATGGCGGACCTGTGAGCGCGATCGCGGCGAGCAGAGCGAAGAGCGGCGCGGCGAGCGGAGCGGGGGCGGGCATGTCGAGCGAGCGGCGCCGGCGACGGTCCAGTCTGCACTGAAGAAGAACTCAGCCGCGAGGAGCCGGCAGCCACGGTAAGGTAGCACATGGACGAGGAATGTCTAGAGCTGGCTTCAAACTTTTGCAAAAAGTAAAGATTATCCTCACTCAACATTTAATTGAGCACTTCAGTTAAACACGTCACGTTATGGAGCCTCTCTCTAGACTCATTATCCGAGAGCGAGGGATGCTTGTGTTACTGGATAAATGTGATGGCAATTTTCAAGTTAAGACTCGTAGCCTATTTAGTCTACATCGACGCTGATGGTGCGATCCTCGTCACCCTCCATGTTTGTTCTACGTCACCCCCATGATAGGTTTATCTCCTATAATCAAGTAAACCTGTAGTGCAGGGGTTCCCAAAGTGGGCGATAACGCCCCCTTGTGGGCGCTGCAGCCCTAAAGGGGGGCAGTAAGAGACCCAGAAAAAAATGGGGGCGTCAAATCGGACACACTTTCGCATTTTAATAATTATTAGTATTCCTAGAGGACATTTTCGTAGATAATAGACCGCGGGCAATCATGTTTTAACAAGTTTTTGTTAAATAGCCCGATTTGTCCATGTTTAATCTCCGCTAATACGAGTATAGCTCACATTAATTAGTTTAATTTGAAGTTACACATTAAGGTTTTTAAGTAGGTGAAAAAATGGGGGCGCTAAAAATAATTATGGGGACGCTAAAAATTAATTTATTCTCAAAGTGGGCAGCAGACAAAATAAGTTTGGGAACCCCTGCTGTAGTGGATCCTCTAACCTCGACTACTATCATTGATGAATCAAATTCAAATTATATAATGGTGATTTTTGATGTAATCCCATCTACCTACTCATTTAAATTATAACCAATATATATATTGGTATATTGGTAATATTGGTATATATTGGTATATATTGGTATATAAAAAACCAACAAAAAATAAAAATAATAAAAAATAATAAATAATATAATATATAATGGTAATATATACCAATATTACCAATATACCAATATATATATGTAATATATAAAAATAAGTCGGGTATTCCTTCCTGACGCTATAACTCCAGAACGCACCAACCTATTTCCACGGAATACCACGGATTTCCACGGTTTAGCATTCGTTGGAAAGGTCTAAGGCTCCGTGAGGTTAATAGGTTTTTTTTTTTTTTTTTTTCAAGTCGTGTTAGTTACACCACTTATAACTCAAGAATGGGTAAACCGATTTGGCTGAAAATTGGTAGGGAGGTAGCTTAGAACCAGGAGATAGGACATAGTGGGAGGGGTAGGACGTGGGAGGGGTAGGACGTGGGGGGGGGTTCACCGGGGGCTACCCGTGCGAAGCCGGGGCGAGTCGCTAGTTGGTTATAATTTAAATGTGTAGGTAGATGGGATTAAATCAAAGATCATCATTATATAATTTGAATTTGATTCATTCAATTAATTTAATTAAGATCCATTTGATTCGACGCGAGAGACATACATCTGGACAGATGAAAGCAAATTTAGCCAGTTATTGCACAGAAATCCCTCGCTTTGTTCGCTCGGCTTACCGGTATGTGTATGTACCTAAAAAAGACCAATACTAATAATAATCTAGATACCTACTACATAAGACCAATAAATCAATATGAATATTAAAATAACTTTAGCTTTAATACGTTTTTCCATTTCTAGAGATTCTAAACTCTACAGTCGAGTGAGATTTTTGCGCCAGCGCCGAATGAAGACTTATTAACCGCCCTTACTCTGAAATAAGGCACCATTTTGTCCCCTCTTGTAGTCCCTTCAAAACAAAGGATTCAATCTTTTATCTTGCACGTTTAGAATAGTTTCCTGGCGATAGTCATGTTTCATAGCGCCTTGTGGAGCCTTCGGTAGGCACCTATGGTGTAAAATGTGTAAATATCGATGATTGATGATATCAAGGAACTGAGATAATTTAAGTACTAAAAATAATAAATCAAATTATTATTGTTTGGGTGAAATAAAACACTGTAGTTTTTTCCCCACAAGGTGGCCTAAAGTTCACCAAAAAATGTATTATTATTGGTTTTAGATGAGAGTTTATTTTAGTGCTGGATTGGGCAAGACGAAAGATGGATCACAGCGAAAGCGATCACCACAACTACTGAATATGATTGTTTATTTGAGATCATTAGTCCACTGCTGGACATAAGCCTCTCCCAATACGCGCCACTGAGCCCAGTGTTCGGCTCTCCTCATCCACTTTCTGCCCGCCGCCTTTCGTAGGTCATCGCTCCACCTAGCCAGAGGGTGCCCCACGCTACGTTACGTCCACTCAAGAACTCAAAAAGAGATCAAATCAGATCAACTGTACTTTTGAACCCTGAAGTGTTCACGCATGTTTGCGCACGTGAGAATGCCGCGCAGGCGCAGAGCGAGCACGAGACGGTGAAGCGGCTGTATCATTTCCTTTTTGCGTCTAATAGCAGCTTTTTGTGTTGTCGGTGGCGGCTCTGTTACAAGATGCCATTTCTCAAAGGACTGATGTGCCATTTTCATACTCCTTCTGCCGGCAGGGTCGGTAAAATAACACTACTGCAGTAACTAATTAATGTTGAGGCATTTATCGAAAAGTATTCGCAAAGAAACACGAACCTTGATTTTTGAAATTTAAAATTGGTTCTTGCTTTGCCAATATTTACAAAGTTAACTTACTTAGTTTTATATCGCAGAAAACATTAATACTAACTTATTTACCTTTTGAGTAGATATACTATTGGAAGATTAGTTATTTGATGGTGTGAAAGTCGGCGTGTCGTACTCATCAAATGCGGGTTTTACGTAAGCGTCGCTGTGAGCGCATTAGTCAACTATTGGGCCTTATAACAAAAAACTAAATTAGTCCTAGCTAGCCCGAACTACGTAGTCTAGGTTTGTCGCGGTATTAAAGTTATATATATACACAACTCAGATGGTTTGTTTCCTAAACTACACATATTTCCGACGTGTCAAACTGACGGATCTTGGAGTGACAATCGAGATGACGAACTTCTATCCAACAAGCAATCAACAGCAAATTTGTAGACCATCGTTAAACTAGGGGGCTGCCTGGTTTAAAAAAAGCCAGAGATAGTCCGAGGCTTTGACATTTTTGACATGAAATCGAACTATAGAGTTGACTGCGGAAAACAAACCATCTGCCTTTGTATTAAAGTTGTATATAACTTAAATACCGCAACAAACCAAGACTAGGTACGTATTTAGTTTTTTTTAATGAGGCCAAATGTGTGCATAGATCGAACAGTGAAGGCATGGCACAGATGTAACATAGGTACAGCTACACCCAAATAGGCTTATAATTCAGTGTGATTTCCTAAGGGTCCTGCTGTATCTGTGACATATCGTAGTCTTAGAAACTGAAAAATTATATTGGCAACACAGTTTGACGACCTCTGTGGCGCGGCTGGCGATGGTTCGCCTGCGACGCAGGAGGTTGCGGGTCCGATTCCTGTCCCGGAACAAATATTTGTGACATCTGCAGATATTTGTTCAGGGTGTTCTGGGTGTTTTCTATGTATAATAAAACATATCTATCTATGTAATGTATTGTATTAAGTATATCAGTTAACTAGTACCCATAATACACGCTCTGGCTTAGCTTGGGGCTAGATAATGTTGTGTGATCTTGTCCAGCATTATTTATTTATTTATTTAGTTTATGACTAATGACGATACAACTAGATGAAAAAATGCTGATCCGTACCCCAAGTCCGAGTATTGCAGCAACATTAGGTACCATGCTAACTCTTCCCGCCATTTTCGAAATGAGACGTTGTCTACTTTTATTTTATTTCTTTTCCTAGTGTTTTTTTGAGTTATTTTGTGTTATTTTGGTAGTATTTTAAATAATGTAGCTCGTTTAAAAAGCACAAGCGTAGTGAAATGAAATGGAAGTGACTTGCGTGACTTTTAAAATTGGTGGAAATTGTCTACCAAAGTTTTAGTAAAATTGGCCACCGTGTTACTAAAACATGACTCGACTGTGACTTTGACGACTTGGAAGGAGTGTAACGTTGCAAAATATATTGAAAGAAAGAAAGAAAGAAAGAAACGTTTATTTATGACTAAACAATCAAAGACACACACATGCAACACGCAAAAGCAAACATCATAAAATAAAAAACTAAAACAAAAACAAATTACACATATATACAAAATAAGGCAATTTGTGTGTGTGCCTGACGTAAGCCACAAAAGGGTCCTCAACTCAGCGATTGCTAGGCCGCGTAGGCAACCCAGCGCTGATCTATTGAAAATACAATATAGTGAAAATACAGATAGGTACTTGAAAATGGCAAATGCACAAGCCGTGTGGCGCCAAAACTTTGGCGTTCCTGCTGTGTTCTGGTTTGAAGGGTAAGGGTGCCGGTGAAATTACAGGCACATGAGACTTTTCATCTTTATGTCTCAGGGTGGTGGGCGCAGTGCAATGCTACAAGGGTGCGACCTAGGTGGACGTGACCTATGAGGTAATGCACTGTTCATAGGCAGAGGTTACCGCTTAACATCAGGTGGGCCGTCTGCTTGTTCCGTTATTCAAGTAGTATAAAAAATACATGGGAACTGTGTAGTCCATTTTGCCAACTGTACACTGGTAGGTAGGTACATAGAACGGCCGCATATCGAACAAAAGTTTTTGTATTTATTAAAAGTCCATCACAATTAAGGGCAGTCTCACACCGCGCGACCGTTACTTCCGAGACTTTACACGGCGACTAACACAGAACGACCCGATTACAACTAAGCAGTCGCGCAAAAAACGCGAGTTTTCGTCGTCATTTACACTGTCGACTGTAATTATACGTATCCTTATTAGAAATAATGCTAGTTACGTTAATTATCTTAAGTGAAGGATAAAACCGTGTTATTTATATTAGCTGCACTTACGGTTGGCAACAGTCAAATTATTATCACAAGTTATTTTAATTTAAATGAGTTATCTGACATATTTTGTACATTGTCCGGTATTTTTAATTATACAATTTTATTGAGGTGCAGTAATAACTTTTGCTTACCTTAGCTAATCTAATTTTGGGTAAGACGAGGCGATTTCTATGTCTAGTATTATAATTATGTACATCTGTATGTCTAGTCATCTCATTTATATTTTCTCTTACATGAAGAACATTCTGTAGTATAAATTCCCCAGTCATTGTCATTATGCCTAATTCCCTAAATGTATCCCGACAAGAATCAATGTAGCCCATTCCTAAAATGTAACGAATTGCTCGTTTCTGCATTATTTAAAAACATCCACAATTTTTCAGTATTCCGCTAAAATAAAAAAAAACGGAACACTTATGAAAGCACGTCGTTACAAAGATCTAGTTGATTTGAAGTTTGAACTCAAACTTGTGGATTCAGCTTCAGTAGTGCACTAAATCATGAAACAACAACACCGCACAAACTCCGCAGACATTTTGCGCTTCAGAGCGCTGCACAAAAAACTTCGTGGCAAATTTACTGCGCTGCTCTCAGCAGATGCTTCGTACAGTGTCGAGTTCTTACTGAGTTTTTGGTGGGGAGTGGCGGAATTGTTGCTAAATTCAATATTTCGTTCTTCTATTCAATATTATAGAATAGATTTCCACGAAGTTATGACTGAATCAATTCATTATTTGACATTTGACGACCTCTGTGGCGCGGCTAGCGATGGTTCGCCTGTGACGCAGGAGGTTGCGGGTTCGATTCCCGCCTCGGAACAAATATTTGTGCGTTCTGCAGATATTTGTTCAGGGTGTTCTGGGTGTTTTCTATGCATAATAAAAAATATCTATCTATGTAATGTATTATATTAAGTATAACAGTTATGTAGTACCCATAACACAAGCTCTGGCTTAGCTTGGGGCTAGATAATGTTGTGTGAACTTGTCCAGCATTATTTATTTATTTATTATTTTATTTTAACTGGTAAAAAGGTATTAAAAATTTACTATTGATTAATTTATTAAATAATTTTAGAAGATTTACGAGGTAACAATTTTGTTAATTTTTTGGTATACCTTCTATTCGCACAAAACGTTTCAGTTCTACCTTTATAATGCGAACTGCTAAGGAGTGGAATACACTACCGTCGTCTGTCTTTCCTGAAAACTATAATCTGGGTATCTTCAAGTCAAGAGTGAATAGGTGCCTTCTAGACCTTTGTGCTTCATCTTCGGCCACACCGTCACTTACCAACATGTGAGATCGCGGTCAAACAAAGGTCTATCAATGTAAAAAAAAAAAAAAAAAAATTTACATGTTCACAAAATAACGAATTAATGAAATGTTTGTCATCAGATACAATAATTAAGTTAATTAAGTTGTTTAATGAATGGGTCGTTTCGTTCAAAAATTGCCAGTTTTCTATAAAAAATAAAACAAACCCAATGATAAAAATCTCTTAATAAAACAAAATTCCACACAAATTAGAGCACTTGCACTACATTCTCATAATTAGTAACAGTTACGGAGTGCGCGGATGTCGCAGACCATTACCGTGGCGCATTTGAGTCGCGCCGTGTGCAGCCGGCCTACGTGCATTCCCCACATTACATACATCGATAAAGTGTCTGATTAGAGATAATAAATTATATTATTGGTATTGTAGATTGTTGTACGAGTAAGAAGGGCTGAGAGTCTGAGCGATACTTTATATAATTGGAGGAAGTTAAAGTGAGCTTAATAGGACAGCGGATACTACTGCGGTTGGTGCCTGGAACAATCTATTGAACCCTAAATCAAACACACCAATTAACCTTCTTTAGATTTCACAGAAACACTCATATGACTTACACCACGACTTCATGCTGAAGTGTCTAGTCTCATTTGTGACAAAGCACAAAGGCAGGCTACGCTTAACCCAATCTGGGATTATTAATAAAGCAGGTAGAGTAAACGGTCTGGCTATTACCCCAGATTAGGTACCTACATTGCGTGTTTCATCATTTTGTTTATAGCGCCATCTGTGAGAAAAGTTTATAACACGAGGTACTAAGAGTACGGCGCGCCTCAACACACCATACATCGACTTGTGGTTCAGGTATTAGAAAGTACTCTTAAACTGAGTATCCAACTCCACCACTAGATAGCGCCACTGCATGCTTGTGACGAGATCCAGTCCATCTGTGTACCAAATTTAATCGAAATCAATGCAGCCGTTTCTGTGTGATTGAGAAATAAACATATAAACATCCAAACGTCGTAATTTTGATATTTATGATATTAATGGGTTGATAGCGTTGAGATGAAGAATTGATTAGTAGAACGTTAGTTCTACTAATCAATTCTTCATCTCAACGATAATTGTAACACTAACTGATGAGTACTCGTATACTATGGCGCTGAGCATATCCGTCTGAATATGCACCGACAAGGTAAACCACGCGACGAACATTGTCAAAATTGGTAGCTGTAAAAAAAGTGTCGCAGGTTTGATTCCTAATATTTGTTCAGGGTGTTCTGGGTGTTTTCTATGTATAATAAAAAATATCTATCTGTTTAATGTATTGTATTAAGTATATCAGTTATCTAGTACCCATAACACAAGCTCTGCTTAGCTTGGGGCTAGATAATGTTGTGTGAACTGTCCAGCATTATTTATTTATTTATTTATTATTTATTTAATTACTTCCCATTTGCAAAATCAACTCTTTCATATAACATCAGTTTTAAAACTTCATCTTTTCCAAACTTATTACGGAACACTAAAAATTAAACAAAATATGAATAGGACACACACCAATAAAAATGTTCATCAGCCTTGGTTGTTCCCCCACTAGGAGCGGTGCTGGGAGGCCGGGCCCTCACCTGCAATTTTGGGTGTGTATAGTATGAATAGTGAATGTTTTGTAATGTTGAAGTACTTAGGTGTCTTGGGTATTTTCTATGTATAATAAAAAATATCTATCTGTGTTATATATTGTATTAAATATATCAGTTACCTAGTACCCATAACACAAGCTCTGCTTAGCTTGGGGCTAGATAATGTTGTGTGAACTGTCCAGCATTATTTATTTAGTTGTTAACATCCAAGTGGTTTCTACTTGTTCATTGATTGATATTCCTCCAACACCTCGGAGGGCTTTCGCAATGAGTATCGCCACACTTGCCAAGCATAAGTACAGTACTACGAAAGTAATGGGCCTTGGCAATCATCTTTTCGAAACGGAAATATGATTGCAAGATATTGAAAGAGCAACAGTTAGACACGAATGACGATTGTTGAGGCACATTATTTCCCAGTACCTTTTTTTTTTTTTTTTTATACTACTTGGATGACGGAACAAGCAAGAGGCCCACCTGATGTTAAGCGGTAACCTCTGCCTATGAACAGTGCATTACCTCATAGGTCACGTCCACCTAGGACGCACCCTATGTGGCATTGCACTGCGCCCGCCACCCTGAGACATAAAGATAAAAAGTCTCATGTGCCTGTAATTTCACCGGCACCCTTACCCTTCAAACCGGAACACAGCAATGCGAGCACTACTGCTTTGCGGCAGAAATAGGTATGGTGGTAGTACTTCCCCGGACGAACTCGTTTCACAAGAAAGCTCTACCAATACCTATGTATATTGTTACTAATAGATCCCTTGGGTTTGATCCATTGTACTAATAGACCCCGTATACCTATAATTGTTTTACTAATTAGTAGTAGTAGAGCTTTTTTGTGAAAGAGTTCGTCCGGGGAAGTACTACCACCATACCTATTTCTGCCGCAAAGCAGTATTGCTCGCATTGCTGTGTTCCGGTTTGAAGGGTAAGGGTGCCGGTGAAATTACAGGCACATGAGACTTTTCATCTTTATGTCTCAGGGTGGCGGGCGCAGTGCAATGCCACATAAGGCGCGTCCTAGGTGGACGTGATCTATGAGGTAATGCACTGTTCATAGGCAGAGGTTACCGCTTAACATCAGGTGGGCCTCTTGCTTGTTCCGTCACCCAAGTAGTATAAAAAAAAAAAAAAAAAAATTGTGCATTTATCAGTAAGCATGAAATAAAGATTTTTGATTGATTTGATTTGAAAACAATCACAATTTATTTCAGAAGGATGTTCAATTTATGAGGGATTATGTAGAGGTTCCATGTGATATCTTCTATAAATTCCCCTGCAAGTGCCAGCTCTGGCAATGCAGCAACCTGTAAAGGAGGTAATGTAATAATAACATCTAATATAACGAAAAATATCTACCTCAACATCCTACCTCATCACGAAAGATCAAAACGTTACGGTTTTTTTTTTTTTTTTTTTATTTTTACTACTGGAATGACGGAGCAAGCAGATGGCACACCTGATGTTAAGCGGTAACCTCTGCCTATGAACAGACCTATGGACGGAACCTCATAGGTCACGTCCACCTAGGACGCACCCTATGTGGATTTCAAGAAATGGCTCTTTAAAAAAAAATTTCTTGAAACTAACTAATGGACCAACTGGGACCCGGCGGCGGGTTTTTCTTTGCTGATTGATCGAGAATCATAGTCTGACTCCCCACTCTTTAATTTTCGCTCTTTACAACCGTATGAACCTCGTACCACGGTCTAACTGTGCTGTGCTAATACCATAAATCCACGCCTTGATTGTCTAAATATAAGATAAAGCACTGCAATTATTAGTCAATCCTCGCTATTTAGCAATTTTCTAAGTTGCTATTATAAACACAGATAGTATTTGTAATAGCACATAAAACAATGCTTAATGTTTCAATTTGCGAAATTGTGAGCTTGCAGTTAAAGCATTATTATTATTAGCAAAGAACAAACAAGAATTTCAAATATGAGCAAAATTGGTCAAGGAAGTTGTCTAGATATATAAAGTGAGTTTTTTTTTCAGGGCCACTTAGGATGTTTTCATCAGCTTTCATTACTAACCTAACACCAATTGAATTTTTACTCATATTTAATGACGTAACTGAGTAACTGATGTTGTAGAAATATACCTACTTACATCCAGTAGCCATGGGGAATTTTATAAGACTAACTTTTGAAACTATCATGGTTATGTACATAATTTATGTAAATCATGGTAAATATCCCGTTTCTAGTGAAAATTATTTATAAGACTAGCCTTCGACCAAAGTAAATAGCTACCTTCATATAGTTTTTCTATAGTGAAAACTCTCCTTCCTAGTCCCTATGAATTAGAATTAGGGTGGGTTCTCAGTAAATATAGGTACCTACTGCGTTGCAACTTGCAGTATGCGAACCTTAATTTTATAATGATTAGTTGATAAAACAGGTATGTAAAAAAAAAAAAAAAAAAAAAAAGCCTTTTATTTCTAAGTAAGTAAACTATTCTTAATCCTATTGCAATATACAAAGTGTGAGAACAAATTTATTGAATAATGTGAAATAAAATGAATTGATTAGTTAGCAAGAACCCCTCCGTGGGTGAAGGCCTCCTCTAAAGAAACCCAGCTTTCTCTATTCTGGGCTGATTGCATCCAGCTTGGACCAGCTGCTTTTACGATGTCGTCCACCCATCTCGTAAACGGTCTTCCTCTGTGGCGTTTGAACAGGTTTGTATTGTTGTGTAAATACTCTGCCGAGGTCGCTAGGCACTTCAATTTGTAATTTACATACTCAAGAACTATTTACATAATTTTTATTAGAAACGTGCGTAGTTCTGTCGAGTGTATCGACCTTTTGATCGTTCCCAGAGTTTACCAAACAAACTCGCCACTTAGTAGTACCTACTAGTCTTCATGGCTTGCGTTGGAAACTGGCGTGTAGCCGCGGCACTGCCTGTGTGCCTTATGGCACACTGATGTTTTACTATAAAACAAGGAACGCAATGGCGCAATCTTTTTTTTTTTTTTTTTTTTTTTTATACTATTGGATGACGGAACAATCAAGAGGCCCACCTGATGTTAAGCGGTAACCTCTGCCTATGAACAGTGCATTACCTTATAGGTCACGTCCACCTAGGACGCACCCTATGTGGCATTGCACTGCGCCCGCCACCCTGAGACATACAGATGAAAAGTCTCATGTGCCTGTAATTTCACCGGCACCCTTACCCTTCAAACCGGAACACAGCAATGCGAGCACTACTACTTTGCGGCAGAAATAGGTATGGTGGTAGTACTTCCCCGGCTGTTATTGATTAATAACAGTCGATAAGCCATGTCAGAGGCCCTCGGGCGGCTTGACAAACTCCGACACCAGAGGCCAGCACTACCTCATACGAAACGAAACGAAACGAACGACTTCCCCGGACGAACTCTTTCACAAAAAAGCTCTGCTACTGCTCAATACCGATATCACAGTCTATTTTATGTTTTTACACTGTGCCGGTAGTGTACGTATTTGACCATTGACAATACGCGAGCGGGACTCCCAATCTTTTTGACACTGCAACTCCCTTTACAGGTTCTATTTTTTTGCGACACCCTTCTAAAAGAAGATATTTGTTTGATCTCTTTCTCTTCCTTCACTACTCTCTCCCGAGTCTTCAACACCAATCAGTTATAAATTTACAATGAGATAATGATTATCTAAGGAGTTAATTAAATACGACACTCTTCAAATCAAAACCAAGAGTGTAGTTTGTATGGCTGTGCGTGTTTATAATCATCTTCCTAAATCTGTACTAGATGCTCCCAGTCTTAATGTGTTCAAGGGAAGACTGAAAAAGATGCTAACAGGAAAAGCTTACTATAGTACACAAGAATTCCTTGGTGATAAAAATGTTAATGAGTAGGAATAGGTGACTAAATAGGCCTAATTATGTGATTTTTAATTTTTAATCTAGAGTTATTTTTACTGATTTATGTATATTTTGCATGCGTTAAACGCTGATTATGGCTGAACATTTAATTGTAGCACTAACCACCAGTTACTAACTCATATATCGCAATAAATTAATTTGAATTTGAATTTGAAACCTTAGATAATCTATAGACATCAAAACTTTCTCAGCGCTTATAATTGGCGAAAAAAAAGTCTGACAGACTGAACGATAAACGACCGAAAAAGTGCGGAAACCACAAGGGGGGGAGAGTCCTATGCGTTTTTTTTTTTTTTTTTTTTTTTTATACTACTTGGATGTCGGAACAAGCAAGAGGCCCACCTGATGTTAAGCGGTAACCTCTGCCTATGAACAGTGCATTACCTCATAAGTCACGTCCACCAAGGACGCACCCTACGTGGCATTGCACTGCGCCCGCCACCCTGAGACATAAAGATGAAAAGTCTCATGTGCCTGTAATTTCACCGGCACCCTTACCCTTCAAACCGGAACACAGCAATGCGAGCACTACTGCTTTGCGGCAGAAATAGGTATGGTGGTAGTACTTCCCCGGACGAAATCTTTCACAAAAAAACTCTACTACTACTAAGCGTACCGTAAACGCCGCCGCCCACAGGATAGCACCACGGAAATACAAAGAGATAAACTGTTATATCGAAAGAAAAAAATCTTCACAGATAACTAATTATCTGATCCTGGTTATCTACACGGAACAAGTGGACTCCCCAGGGCACCGCGCCGCACAGGTACACCGCCGTCCATAATCCCAAGGTGCGCCACTGAACGTCGAGCCGATAATGATATTACTATACCGCACATCGCTTAGCACGATCCTCTCTTACATCGACATTACTGTAGCATTCACACAGTTTATTGAATTTACTCGTATCATGGTAAAGTTGAGGAATTATAATAATAAATAAATAAATAATGCTGGACAAGTTCACACAACATTATCTAGCCCCAAGATAAGCCAGAGCTTGTGTTATGGGTACTAGTTAACTGATATACTTAATACAATACATTACATAGATAGATATGTTTTATTATACATAGAAAACACCCATAACACCCTGAACAAATATCTGCAGATCGCAAAAATATTTGTTCCGAGGCGGGAATCGAACCCGCAACCTCCTGCGTCGCAGGCGAACCATCGCCAGCCGCGCCACAGAGGTCGTCAATGCCAAGTCACTAAACGTTCCACAAAATTTGTTGTACAATAAATAGCTAGTATTCAATAAGGTCTTGAGACTTTCCATGATAATTGAAATAGATATAAAGAAAGAGTTATTTTTTTTTTTTTTTTTTTTCACCTTTGATAATAAACGGCTACATTTTGCACTCGAAGCCCGCCAATGCGAGCGAGATGGCGCGTGTGTAGAAGAGAGTGCCTAAATCCTAAGCTAGAGCTAAGTCCTACTGACTAAGCTTTACAACATGTAACGTAACTTTATGTAATATTAGTTAATTTGACTGGTTTAGATTTAAAAACCCTGTTTAATTTGACATGCCTTTTTTACCGTAAATATGAAGTAGTTTAGTGGGTTTGACATGCACCTATGTATAGTGCTACTACTCTTTTAATTTTTATTTTTGACATCTTTATCCTTTATCTTTGTTATTTCACTATTATTATGTGTCTTTATCACAAAATTGCAGCGCCCTAACGGGGCTCATGTACATACTACATTACTAACAGTAGAAATAAGACCTAACAACAACTAACAATATTGTAAGTAGGTACATGTAAGCAATAAATAAATACAATACAATACAATACAAATTTTGATATAGAAAACAAACACCTTGTTTGGCCAATAGCACTGACTAATTGGCATGTTTTCTTGTCTAACGACTTTAATCTGTTGTAGATAATACAGTTAGACCACAAAGGATAGGTAACTGCGTATTTTGTCTTCGTTGAAAGTTAGATAATACCTATACAAATGAATGTAGTATTAGAGTTTTTATAATAATTATATGGACTGAGCAATGAGCACTATGAAAGTCGTTTTTGTCTGACTTCTAATGAGATGAAGTAATAGTTCCTAACCTCCTTATTTCATAAGTTTTTAGATACATTTTTCCTTATGCTGATTTCAGTTAAATCAAACGTTGAAAAATACCTGAAATCCGTCCAGTAGACCAATACATACAGACAGACATGCTGCCTAATAGGTAGTTTTTTTTTTGTAAGTACAAATATGTAAAAACCTTGTAAAACTGTCATTTCAACTACCCAAGGCACTGTGAGACTGTGACATCTTACTATATTGATAGAAACTTGAAATGAATCTATTTGAAAAAGGTACCCTTATAGTGTTGTAGCATCTGTTTGGCTGTCTGTCAAGACCCTTTTTCTCGCGAACGGCAATTTGATAAGTATACCTAATAAAAAGGTACCCATGTGAGCTTAGTGTCGTAAAAAAACAAGCTTCTAACTCAATGAATTTAAAGATAGAGATTTTTATATGGAAAACGCGAGAACGAGAGCTTTCGATTTATATTTACCAACATTAGAAGGTTATTGAGAAGCATTTCTATTAACGGCGTAAAAATCCTTTTACCTTTTATATAATCCTAAATGGACGTGACGTAGATAAATGATATCCCACGAAGAAAGGCGATGCATAATCAACGGATTAACTATTATGTCATTCAGTGTACGATCGTTACCACACAATATCCAACCGTATACAACCGGGTCACGATTCACACTCGCTTCTATCATTGTAGTGTCGCCCTACAGGTTACGTAAAACACAACCAGCTGGTGAGCATCACGACCAAATTTATTACATTACTTAAGTACAAAGGTATAAAAGATGTTGCACAATATCACATCCACGGTCTGGGCTTGCATCACCAATAAATAAGAATTCAATCTTTAACAGTCGGTGATAAATACTAACAGTAACAGTTTAGGTAGGTACTACTTCCAGTCACTGTGATCACTGTCCCAGTGGAACAGGTATTTAAAGCTAGTTCCTAGATTAAAGTGTTAATCCTAGTGACGGCCGACCTGGTCGATCTGGCCCTGGAGGTTGTTTATGACTTCAGAAGGCACCTGGTCTCCGAGAATCTCGTACAGGTTAATCCTCTGGTTTCCGGGGATGGACTCGTAGGCCGCCAGCTCAATGCCTTCCTGGACCTGGGAAATAAATAAAAAAGTTTAAAAAAATGAGTAAAATGACCTGCAGATTGTCAGAACGTCACCTCTGAAACATAACAACACTGTGGGTTGATGGATAGTCAGATAGGCCATAACTGTACCTTCTGTTACAGCACTTAAGCACTGTAAAGATAAACATCTAAAAGCTCATTGCACTCCTAGTGAGATTATATACTTATTTCCTTATTCTGCTTGCCATTTCATAGTTGTCATACTTACTCATAAATACGGCTATTATGAGTACGGCTATTTTGACGACCTCTGTGGTGCGATGGACGAACGTTCGCCTGCGACGCAGGAGGTTGCGGGTTCTATTCCTGCCTCGGAACAAATATTTGTGCGATCTGCAAATATTTGTTCAGGGTGTTCTGGGTATTTTCTATATATAATAAAAAATATCTATCTATGTTATATATTCTATTAAGTATATCAGTTATCTAGTACCCATAACACAAGCTCTGCTTAGCTTGGGGCAAGATAATGTTGTGTGAACTGTCCAGCATTATTTATTTATTTATTAATTAATGAAGCTAAAATTAACTATTAGCTTCTGTTTGATATTATTATCCAAAAATCACCAATCCTATTTTGTCCAATAGGTACTTTCAAGTGAGGCGTGTTCGATTGCCTAATTGCCTCTGCTGTTACCGCCACAAACAGGCAGAATACGTAGGGCTGCATCGTGCTTTGACCCTCACCTTCTGGATGACAGCATCAGCAGGGATGAGGTGCGTGTTCTGCGCCTGCTTGATGGCCTCCTTGGAGTAGGCAGCGCCCTCGCACTGAGGCGCCGTGGACAAGGCTGCTACCACCACCAACATGCAGAATACGTAGGGCTGCATCGTGCTTTGACCCTCACCTTCTGGATGACAGCATCAGCAGGGATGAGGTGCGTGTTCTGCGCCTGCTTGATGGCCTCCTTGGAGTAGGCAGCGCCCTCGCACTGAGGCGCCGTGGACACGGCTGCTACCACCACCAACATGCAGAATACGTAGGGCTGCATCGTGCTTTGACCCTCACCTTCTGGATGACAGCATCAGCAGGGATGAGGTGCGTGTTCTGCGCCTGCTTGATGGCCTCCTTGGAGTAGGCAGCGCCCTCGCACTGAGGCGCCGTGGACACGGCTGCTACCACCACCAACATGCAGAATACGTAGGGCTGCATCGTGCTTTGACCCTCACCTTCTGGATGACAGCATCAGCAGGGATGAGGTGCGTGTTCTGCGCCTGCTTGATGGCCTCCTTGGAGTAGGCAGCGCCCTCGCACTGAGGCGCCGTGGACACGGCTGCTACCACCACCAACATGCAGAATACGTAGGGCTGCATCGTGCTTTGACCCTCACCTTCTGGATGACAGCATCAGCAGGGATGAGGTGCGTGTTCTGCGCCTGCTTGATGGCCTCCTTGGAGTAGGCAGCGCCCTCGCGCTGAGGCGCCGCGGACACGGCTGCTACCACCACCAACAGGCAGAATACGTAGGAGTACATGGTGATTTGACTCGAAGTCTGTGGAACAAAAGTAAGTTCATAATTTTGAACAGAAATCAAAATTGACCGCCTGATTAGTAAACACTTTCACGAGTTTCGACTCCGCTGCTTCATACCTATTTCCGATCTAATATGTTATATATACCTTTGCCTACGTTCGACCTGTAACAGTTTCTTGCACTAATATTTCCACAAAAAAAAAAAAAAAAAAAAAAAAATGAAAGCTCTGGTTTTCTAAGAAGCAGTAATTGAACAGATAGCTGTGAAATCGATGATATTAAGTGTGTTTGCAGCGTCACGGCCGTCATGAAGGCGGCCGCTTCGGAAAGCAAGGCTCCACAGATCACTTTGATTGATCACGTTAGCTATTCTCTTACACAACTACACTGATTGAGACCAAAGGAAGTTTTCTTAGATGCATCATTACACTTCCTCCATAACCGATTACGAAACATGAAGGCATCTCGATTCCTACGTTACATAAATGCGAAGTGATGGCATTTGAAAGTGCTCTAATCAGTTGCACACATACTGCCACTTCCACTATGACTCCGCACGCAGCACTAGGGATGTAGGGATGCTGACAGTACGAACATCTCTAGACTGACTAGAATCTGCACAACACAATCGGATTGAGAAATCATCCTGAAAGTCTTTCCTTGTCATATCTCTACATACCTAATCGATTAAAAACTGATATTCATTACACACACTTCCACTTTTGCACAAGTATGACGTCGCACTAGGGATGTGGGCACTAGGGATGGGACACGTTACGAGTACCATACAGGTAAACGATGAGTTCTAGAGAATTTCTATAATTTTACTGAACAAAAAACTTTTGTTGATATTCAAATTCTGTGCGTAATTTAGAACTGACGAACTGTCGACCTATTTGATGTGTATAGTTGTTAGGTCTCACCTGTAGGTTTGGGCGGGAGTGCTGCGCGCGCGCCGCGACCCGGCTCATATAGCCGCCCCCTCCGCGCGTCAACTTTCACTGTCGAGGAGGCGCCTGCGCAACTGTCATGTCCTGACAATCTGATGAAGCCATTAAACAAGCGAAGTTCCCTAACAAATGCGTTATAAACAACTTTAGTTTAGACGCACAGAGTATTCACAAAAATAACTGATTCCAGGCTATTCAAATAATACGTACAAGTAATATTTCTCAATTAATTTGATTATTTTTCATGCGCAAGCGCGCCACGTTCCTGGTGCGCAGATTGCGTGCCAGCTCCAACACCGTGCGGCAAGCGCGCCACGTTCCTGGTGCGCAGATTGCGGGCCAGCTCCTACACCGTGCGGCAAGCGCGCCACGTTCCTGGTGCGCAGATTGCGGGCCAGCTCCTACACCGTGCGGCAAGCGCGCCACGTTCCTGGTGCGCAGATTGCGGGCCAGCTCCAACACCGTGCGGCAAGCGCGCCACGTTCCTGGTGCGCAGATTGCGGGCCAGCTCTAACACCGTGCGGCAAGCGTGCCACGTTCCTGGTGCGCAGATTGCGGGCCAGCTCCAACACCGTGCGGCAAGCACGCCACGTTCCTGGTGCGCAGATTGCGGGCCAGCTCCAACACCGTGCGGCAAGCGTGCCACGTTCCTGGTGCGCAGATTGCGGGCCAGCTCCAACACCGTGCGGCAAGCGCGCCACGTTCCTGGTGCGCAGATTGCGGGCCAGCTCCAACACCGTGCGGCAAGCGCGCCACGTTCCTGGTGCGCAGATTGCGGGCCAGCTCCAACACCGTGCCGCAAGCGTGCCACGTTCCTGGTGCGCAGATTGCGGGCCAGCTCCAACACCGTGCGGCAAGCGCGCCACGTTCCTGGTGCGCAGATTGCGGGCCAGCTCCAACACCGTGCGGCAATAATCGCTGCTAGGGTGGATTGCCCATACACAAGGCACTACTGCGAGCGACACCTGCCCAGCAATTCAATTAGTTTTTAAGACTTTTATTGTGTAAGTACCTTCCTTTATGAGTTTTAGCACAGAATAATTTTGGTTGAAATAAATGTATTTAATTTGATTTAATTTAGTCAATGCTTCATTAGGCGAAGTTCCTACACTTTCGAAGTCAAACACATTTTTTTTTATGAAATGTATAAGACAAACTAGCATATCGGTCATACGGAGGGCCCACCTGATGTGAAGGGGTCACCGTTTTTCACACCTGCAACACCGGGGTATTGCCGGTGTGATGCAGGCCTTTTTAACATTTTCCTGAAGCAGCTCATGTCGTAACTCAGCGAGATACCTTATACGGTAGGTCGTTTCACAGCTTCAAAGCAAGGAAGAAATGATCTCGAGAATAGAAATAATCGTAATCGTTTTCTATGGCATCCAAAGGATCTAAAGGGTCTAATCTAAAGGATATAAAGGATCTAACGGATCTAAACGATCTAACGGACAATAAGGATATAAATTATCTACAAGATCTAATGATTTCTGTAATTCCTATTAGCAGCGCGTTGATATCTATTGTAAAGGCGCCTGAACCAATACTTCTACGCACTGAACATTAGAATACCTACAACATAATAGCCAGAGTTTATGGTCAGAGTATAATTTACTTGGCGTAAGACTCGCTAGTTCTGTAGCCTCACAATTCGGAGAGGATTAAACCAACTCTCCGGAATCACTTTGCAAAAAAGCACTTAGTATCGCTAACATGATCGATACACATCCGGTTTGCGACATGACACGAAGGTAACTATTTTATTAAAATACTTATATCTAAACAAACAGAAAGTACTAGAAAAAAAATAGAAAGGTAGTAGAGCTGTAATACGAGTAGGGAGCAACTTACCAGCTGTCAGTTGTTATTAGCGAGCTGCCCGTGGCAAGTTAGGTAAAAAAAAACATACAAATCAGGACAAACATTAGTTTATATCAGGACAAACATTCGTTTAGAAAAACCATACAAATCAGGACAAGCGTTAGTTTATAATGAATTCAATATGTAGGTACTAATGAAAAAGGTAAAATTTCTATAAGTACTATAACTAATATTGTTTAGTTTACAAACTGTTTCATCGTACTATCTCTATTTTATCAGTTTAAGTTGTTGAATTTAAGTGGAAGTTATAGAAAAGTTCTAAAATAATGGCTTCAAAAAATGTTTTTTTTTTAACATTGACAGATGTTCGTTTGGCAGCGATCTTACCTTTTGGTAAGTGACAATGTGACCGACAGTGGATGCAACTTTACACGGCGACGCTCGAGACTCTGGTTCCTATGTCTCCGCCATAATTATGTTGCTCTCCTATAAGCCTGAAAGCTCTGCGTTCGATCGAGTCCAAGGCAGCAAGCTGGTGTTTGGCCGAGCCATCCCAAACGTGGCAGCAGTACCGAACTTGTGCTTTATAAAGACGGGAACTGGTATTTTATTAACCTCGATTGATATTATTCATCCACATTATGTTCGTAATGTAATTGCTCCTATCATCTTCCACTCACGGGGCTATCTTCATCCTATCAGGAAAACACAAGTATTTACTTATTTATTTCCAAATGGAATTCATAATTCCAATTTGCATAAATTATATAATCTGCTGTGTTATGTAGCGAATATAAGCAACCAAAACAAAAATAAAAAGAAGTACGTAATATAAATAATCGCAAGCCAAGTGCAGTATTTTGCAATGACTTGTCAATTGGTACCTTTCAAATGAATTAGCATCAAGCTGCATATAAGCAACATGAGGCATTAGGCGCTAGGTCTTCGTCTATCAAGTCTTTGTTAGAAAGTAATGTGCGTCACACCGATCGATGGAATGATTCCTAAAATGTTTTTGCTCATTTTCAACATCGTTGACTCTTCTATATCATCATTATCATCATCTTCATTGTCGTCAGCTTGCATCCACCCGCTGCCATGTGTTCCAGTTTTCTCTTCGACTTTTGCAAAACTCGCAAAACTGTTCCAATAAGAACAGAAACAAGTTTCAATCCTTATCTTAATTCGAGTGTTATGCGTGCCTACTGCCTACCTACTGACGCGTATTCTGATTAAATAAGCATTTTAGAAAAGTCAAATCTTACAAGAAGGAAGTTACATCATCCTCAAGAATATTAATACTAAAGATGTAGGTATCTGCAAAACATAATGCGGTGTGCCAAATAATTTAAATTTAAATTTAATTTTAATTTTAATTTAAATTTTAATAATTTAATTTTAATTTTGATTTAATTTAATAAATAAAATTTTTAATTTTAGAAATACTATGTGATAATGTCTACTAACAACTCTTTACTAACATAATATGGTGTGAAACCGAAATAAAATGATATAATAATATAATAATAATAATCCATAAGTTGTCATTTTAGAACTACACGCCAGCAACCCATGACCTGTCATTGCGTCCCAAAAATTGTTCGCTGTAGTTTTGGTCACAGACTAAACTTTGCATGACTTTTCATATTGCTATTCAAAACTATTATAATCATAGATGCTCCTACAACGCAGCAGCGGGTCGGAGGTCGCTGGCGCAACGCGGGCCTACAGATGATTCAACACTCCAACACTTTGTGCCACGGTCGCGTTGGGCAACCCTTCTTGAATGGCCTGTTAATTGCTTTAAGTAAGCCTATTCAAAGCCTGAAGCCTAGGAAAGTGGTCGTTAAGACTTCGGAAGAGAGATCGCTTTCAAAAGAAACAAACATGCAAAGGGTTTCGGCGATTTTACATGGTGCAGAACGTTGATTATGATTTATGGGAGAGACGTGCATTATGAGGTGCATATAACAGAACTACTTTCACAGGGTATTGCTGTAACCAGTTGATTACTTATGTTCTTCTAACCGACCTTAGCTAAGGGCTCTTAATAATGATAGCCTGGCAGCAACACAAAATCTTGCATAATGAGCGACGCAAAGTACTATCCAAAATGTATGCTCTTTTTACCTGGCTGCCCTGAAGGGAAGTTATGTTTTTGTACCTGGCTGCCCTGAAGGAAAGTGATGTTTTTGTACCTGGCTGCCCTGAAGGAAAGTGATGTTTTTGTACCTGGCTGCCCTGAAGGAAAGTGATGTTTTTGTACCTGGCTGCCCTGAAGGAAAGTGATGTTTTTGTACCTGGCTGCCCTGAAGGAAAGTGATGTTTTTGTACCTGGCTGCCCTGAAGGAAAGTGATGTTTTTGTACCTGGTTGCCCTGAAGGAAAGTGATGTTTTTGTACCTGGCTGCCCTGAAGGAAAGTGATGTTTTGGTACCTGGCTGCCCTGAAGGAAAGTGATGTTTTTGTACCTGGCTGCCCTGAAGGAAAGTGATGTTTTTGTACCTGGCTGCCCTGAAGGAAAGTGATGTTTTTGTACCTGGCTGCCCTGAAGGAAAGTAATGTTTTTGTACCTGGCTGCCCTGAAGGAAAGTGATGTTTCTGTACCTGGCTGCCCTGAAGGAAAGTAATGTTTTTGTACCTGGCTGCCCTGAAGGAAAGTGATGTTTCTGTACCTGGCTGCCCTGAAGGAAAGTGATGTTTTTCGGGCGTATGTATGTATGTTCCTTTGTCCGCTCCTGCGCTCCTGTACCTAAACGCCAATGTAAAATGACAAAACGACGCTCACCTTTGGCGATTTAATTGATTGACGTCTTTCGTGTTGATTTGAAAAGCGTGCTCCAGATTTAGCCCGCGAATCACCACTCATTATCATCAAATTATGTAGAAAGACGCGCGACGAACGGGCTTGAGCCTCCTCCATCCACCGATTTCTCGCAACCTTTCAATGTTATAATTAAATAAATAAATAATGCTGGACAATTCACACAACATTATCTAGCCCCAAACCAAGTAGGTAGGGATTGTGTTATGTGTACTATAGATAACTGATATACTAAATACTTTGTATTTTATTTTACATAGAAAATACACCCTGGACGAATATCTGTAGATCGTACAAATATTTTTTCCGCGGCGAGAATCGAACCCGCAACTTCCTGCGTCGCAGGCGAACCTTCGCCCGCCGCGCCACAGAGGTCGTCAATGTTATTTGTAGAGCACAGTTACCATCATCATCATCAGCTGATGAAGTGGAACGCGGACACAGGTCTACTCCTTAGAATGTCACAGTCCGCGACGCGCGGTGTTGAACCACCTCCATCCACTAAGGTGGACATGACAGCAAGCGTCAAAATAAACTTGCGACGAGTAGATTTCAAAACGATCAATTTGTGACTTTGAGGAACATTCTTAAGCACCCTGTAAACGATCAAATTTGTTTGACAAATTTACGTGTTTGTCAAATTATTTGATCGTTTGCAGCTTTGTTTGAAGCGTTTGTCAAACAATCTACGTGTTTGTCGCGTTTGCAGAAAATCTGGATTGATGTCGTGTTTGACAAACAAGTTTGAACGTGAACGGCGGTGTTTGTCAAACATGATCTCAGTCGTTGGTTTGGCATCATGGAGGACGCTACGCCCAGTGACGACAACAGCGTGGAGTATCTTTCGGACAAAGAATTTACGTTGCATTTCATATCTATTTATCGTGACATGCCGATGTTATGGAAAATAAAATCGAAAGATTATATGGACAATTTTTTTTTCTTTTTTTTCTTTTCATACACAAAGCTAGAGTCAATGCCAAAAATGCGTCATCTGTATTACTCATTATTTTTAAGCGCTCAGCACGTCACGTCACGACAAGGAGAAAACTGAATCTGCAAGTTAGTTTGACAAATTTGTTTGAAGTGTTGTTTGACCGTTTGCGTTGATGTTTGATGAAAACGTAAAATTTGACAAACAAATTTGTCAAACAAATTTGATCGTTTACAGGGCGCTTTAGGCAGATTGAATCGCTGCACGTCACTAAATTTGAGAACAAACTAGAACACTAATCAAAATCATTATGTAACTTTATTTATATCCTACGCTCGTAAGCTTTGTAGTCACAAGTTGAAATGAAATGCCTCCGACTGGTCGGTGAGGACCATCGATGACACAAAAGATACATCTACACTAATATTATAAAGAGGAAAGATTTGTACCTATTTTTGTATGTTTGTATGTTTGTAATTAATAGGCTCAAAAAGTACTGGGCCGATTTAAAAAATTCTTTCACCATTGGAAAGCTACATTCACCCTGAGTGACATAGGCTACCAGGGGAGGGGATAGGAAAGGGGGGGGGGCTGTTTTTCATCCTGAAACTACCCGTGCGAAGCCGGGACGAGTCGCTAGTTATTTATATTTTTGAGTATTATGCCTGCATGCGCCAATCTGAATTCTACAGCTTTTGAGTTCAATTTCGCAGTTAAGTTTCTTATTTTTTCAATAATTAATTTGATTATATCCATAATTCAAGAACCTAGGCTACTTGGCTCGGCTAATTTATTTATTTCTCATTAGCAAATAGTTGCGTGACACTTACAGATAACTCGCTATTAGCTTTAGCTTATGGCTAAGATTGTTGAATATGGCCGTAATTATGCCACACTCACAATACCTTGATGTTGCACACCTTGGTTGAATACGGCCGTAATTATGTCACACTCACAATACCTTGATGTTGCACACCTTGGTTGAATACGGCCGTAATTATGTCACACTCACAATACCTTGATGTTGCACACCTTGGTTGAATACGGCCGTAATTATGTCACACTCACAATACCTTGATGTTGCACACCTTGGTTGAATACGGCCGTAATTATGTCACACTCACAATACCTTGATGTTGCACACCTTGGTTGAATACGGCCGTAATTATGTCACACTCACAATACCTTGATGTTGCACACCTTGGTTGAATACGGCCGTAATTATGTCACACTCACAATACCTTGATGTTGCACACCTTGGTTGAATACGGCCGTAATTATGTCACACTCACAATACCTTGATGTTGCACACCTTGGTTGCGTTGGAACATAACTAAATAAGCCTCCAAAATAAAACACTATTGTCTATTTTACTAAAGTACAGAAAATGATATCATACGATGGGCCGATCTGGGATGAGTCGGAAAATAAATTATCGTCTACTGATGCGCTTTCTAGCCACATTAGTTATAAGATACAGATTGACACTAACTGGGTCATAGGCTCCAAATGGCCACATTATGGCGCACCCGGCCTTCTGCATAGTCTTCCATTTAAGGCAAACATACGCTGATTCAAATTTGCATTCATTACCTAATGATGTTGTCTGTAGATATTGCTCCGCAGGCCGATCAGGCCGTCTTGACAAAGGTTTTTGGATCGTCGAGACGTAGGTACTATCAGATGTAGGTACCTATGTAGAGTTTTGAAATTTGTAGTCTTTTGCAAAAGTGACATACTCAGAAACTACTAACTCTGCGTTCAGTGCCGTCTCTACCCGAGGCAGGACACAGGACAATGCACTAACACATCCCTCAGCGCGTCCATACAGCCACCAGATCTCTGAGCGCGGATGCCAAGGCTTCGAGGGCGCAGAGGCTCTACAAACAATTTTAATCAGCTCAAACTTACGTACCTCAGAACCAAAGAAATTGTTTACTCCTACAGAGCTCAGAGCATTATGGAGCAGAATAACTAGTGCGTGTACCACATTTCATAGAAATCAGTTCAGCCGTGGCCAAGTAACAAACATACAAACATAGTGGGATGGGATGGGATTACAAAGCCGAGTACAACTCGTGAACTAGAGAAGTCAACGCAGCTGTGAGAGCTTTCCTTGTAATATTTTACTTAACATGTTATGGTTAGTAGGTATGCTACTATTTGAAATACTTTTCAGGTATATGGGATCTATCAAGGGATATATTAGTTACTCATTCCTAATGAGCGATTCAGCCAGTAGAGGATGGCGGCACTTGACTCTAGCAAAAATTACCACTTCAAAGCATATTTATAATATAAACCTCTTAATATATCTAAAGACTTGTTTGACGATATCCCACACGATGGGGTATGCATTATTTTTAACAAAAACCATATTGTCAATGTTTTTCTTCTTTTCATTTTTTTAATTTCTTAAACTCAACTTTGTAGTCGTCACCAATTCGTATTACCATACATTTCAGCCTGATAGTACATATAATAAGTAAGTCTACGAGTAAAACGGCTCTTACTACAGGCAGACAGACGGACATGGCGAAACTACAAGGGTTCTTTGAAATCGTAGTTTTTTTTTTTTTTTTTTTAAACATTGATAGACCTTTTTTTGACCACGATCTCACCTGTTGGTAAGTGACGATGTGGCCGAAGATGGAGCACAAAGGTCTAGAAGGCACCTATTCACTCTAGACTTGAAGAGACCCAGATTATAGTTTTCAGGAAAGACAGACGACGGCAGTGTATTCCACTCCTTAGCAGTTCGCATTATAAAGGTAGAACCGAAACGTTTTGTGCGAATAGAAGGTCTACCAATGAGGTAAGGATGGTACTGAGCCGTAAGCCTGCTCGTCCTATGATGAAAAGGAGATGGTGGGATCAGATCGTGCAGTTCCTGGGAGCATTCCCCGAAATGTAACCTATAGAAGATTGAAAGGCATGCAACCTTACGGCGGTGCTCGAGACTCTGGATCTTAGTCTCCGCCATATGTTGCTCACCTATAAGCCTGAAAGCTCTACGTTCGATCGAGTCCAAGTCAGCAAGCTGGTATTTGGCCGAACCATCCCAAACATCGTGCTGCATGCATCGTTTTTATGAGAGCTTTAAAACGTTCCTTGTGCTTGCGTTTTATACATTACTTGGTAGTTTGAAGAAAATTATGATACTATAGCATTGCCTCCATGTTTAAAGCGTCCTATCGAATGCCTTGGTATCAGAATACCGAATCACACAGATTGCTGATAGTAAACAGATGGATGCCATTATGAAAAAATTGATATAATAAATAATAATAATAAATAATTCTGGACAGTTCACACAACATTATCTAGCCCCAAGCTAACCAGAGCTTGTGTTATGGGTAATAGATAACTGATATACTTAATAAATATATTACATAGATAGATATTTTTGATTATACATAGAAAACACCCAGAACACCCTGAACAAATATCTGCGATCGCACAAATATTATATTTTATTTCTATTTTATTTATTCAAAAAAAATTACTCACTTTCTTTTTTACTACCTTTTTCATTCATAATCATATTTATACTGTGGAAACATTGAGTCTATTTATTGAGGTCATGTTTCATGATGGGTCACTCAATATAGAAAAGCTAGATTAAATACAAACAGATTTTGTTGTAACATGTACATTCTGAGGTCATGAAATTGATGGACCAAACGATAAACATCGTTATCTATACGGTCTCTTACTACGGCTCACCTACTGTCAATTTACGACGGCTCACCTACTGTCAATTTACTACGGCTCACCTACTGTCAATTAGTGCTTGGAAGCTGTTTGGTTGAATTATTTTCTAAATTATTAATTTATGTTTTAAAGAAAATCAATAAAACACCTTTATCAGTCTAGGTTTCTTTTATTTGTAAAAAAAACAATAGAATTAAATAATCCAGTGAGCAATGTGCTTATTGCCGCGGAAAAGGACGGTCTTCCGGAGCAACAAGCCACACACAGTCAACTGAACCGCACAACTCAACTCACGTACACAATAAATAGAACCTTACTCTACGCTTGAGCCTTCTCCAACTCAACCATCGCAATACTAGAGTGCATAAATAAACGTAAGTGCGATCACATTCAATACTAAGTAATCTAGATCTAATACAAAGGTCTAAAGGACTGTAATATCATAAATGTTGTACGACTACAGCTGCGCATCGGATCAGCGAAGTGGTTCGTTCTCGAGCGAACGGAGGAACTAAAGCTAGGGGTGTTTGATGTCTGTTGTCATGTTCGTATCTATACAGCGGGATGGCGACGTGGCGCGGGCCCGGAGGCGCCGTCACATGGTGACTAGCTTGGTTGCTTACTACGATCACTCATCGCGATTCTCTCACTAAACAAATAAATTACTTATCCTAACACGAAAGGCTAAATACTAATTTCGCATAATTTGACACATTGCGAGTGACGCGTGGCGACCCTCATCCCTAAAGCTACTTAATAATAATTTGTCCGGCTAATACACATAATAATTTCCACCGGTAACCGGCTGTCGACGTTTTATAAAGCATCCGAGAACGGTACCCAAATCGACGAAGAATATTCGACAGGACCGTAAACTATAACCTAATAGTCTCTTATGTTAACGTACAGTTTCGAGAAAGAAACCCTATTTACTAGAAAATGCTGATAGCTGAGGTTCCATCGTCGGGATTGAGCTCACTTCGCCGCGCTCAGCGTGTCGTTAGCTGCCTCCGTGGTGGCCAAGGGAGCTGCTGTGGTGAGCTCCACCGAGCTGCCTGTCACAGATTCGTCAGAGTCGCGTGACGTAACGCCTTCAGTTGTCATCTCCGATGACGCAGAAGCCGATGCATCGTCCTGAGAGAGTTCTTCCGTTAGTTCCGTGGAATCTTCCTTGAGAACCACTTTCGTGGGTCGCCTGTTGATAGTCGGCACGTACGACTGAGTGATTATCTCGATATCCTTCTTCTCAGTCTTGGTCGCTGGCATATCGTCAGAGACGTTGTCAATTATCGGCCGGCGTGTCGTCGGCTCCACTTTGTCGTTCGGTGGTAGTGAGTCGGTAATGCCTGCTGATTCATCATCTTCAATTTCGACACCCTTTTGTTTGTTCATCAGGACACCTTTGCTCTTGAACGGCACTTCGGTGATAGAGTTTTGGTTGAAATTGTTATTTTTGCTCTTATAGCCTGCATTGACCGGTATCAGTTCCTCTGAGTCTGAGTAGCTTGTTGAACCGACTGGATGGATTGTCAATGGAGAATCGGTGTGCTCGCTTATTGACGCTACATCGCTAACCAATTTTATGAGGTCTGTCAAAGCATTCTTGTTTCCATCAGCATTGTCAATGATTGCAGCGTTCTTATCAGAGTCCCCGGGAATTTTTATGAGCTCAACAGCATCTGTCGAGCTCTCTGACGAACCGAAAGAAGTCAAAATAAATTCTGTGGTCTCTACATTTTCTATAGCTCTGCTGTTAGCTTTTGCGACTGTTATGAGCTCTGAACTAGCAGCTGGTTTGTCAGATGTGGTAGGTATAGGGTCTGCAGTGAAAATATCAAGCGTGTTCTTGGAAACATTTTCAGATGCTGATGACTCGTGAGGATTCTGGTCGCTCGTCTCAATCGGTAATGAACTCAATTCCGTTTGAGAAGTAACTTCGGTAGCAATATTGGACTTTGGTATCAAGCTAGTGGTTTGATCTTGAGTACTCGAGCTCGCTTCGGTTGATGTATATTCAATAACTTTTTGCGATACGATTTCTTTTTCTGTCGTGGATTGGATTTCCGGTTCTGGCTCAGCACCTGTTGTCAAGAAACTCACTCGTTCGATAGGAGCCTCGGGTTCTTGTGTAGTGATTTCAACGGTCTTGGCAATTTCTACAGACTTTGTGATTTCTTCAGACTTGGTGGTTGCATCATACTTCTTAGGGGCTTCGGTCGTTGTATTCAATAAAGCGGAAGACGCGACAAATAAGGGCGTTGTTTTCTGTGCATCTAAATCTAGGTTGCTGTCGGTCACTGTGACTTTGCCTTCATTCACAGTTGCTTCTTCAGAAGAGGCACTGAGAGTTTCAGTTGGAATAGCTGATCTTAGCTTTATTGTCGGATTCTCTCTTACAATCGAGGCACTTGTGCTCGTTGTTTCTGGGATGGTACTAGATTCAGGTACAGCCTCTGATGATCTCTCTGTGTTGGATACAGGTGTATTTGGAAGGTACGTAGACGTTGTGGTCAAAGGCTCTTTGACTTGTGCTTCAGTAGAAGTAGTTAAACCAGGAACGATAACTTGTGGTACTTGAGCATGCTCTACCAGCATGTGATCAGAGTCTGCAGATGGTTCCGGAACAATCTCATCTCCATGATTACTCAGCACTGAAAGATCATCAGGGAGAGGCGGAAATGCTGGATTATGATCGAATAATGATGGATCATCCTCTTCTACCATAGGGGCTTTAGTTGTACTGGCAACAGGCTGAGTTTGAGGAGTCACATAAGGAGATCCCATGGTTGCAATAATAGGTACTAATGGTGATGGGTAAATCTCACTGTTGATGGAGTCTTGAGTCGATAAACTTATTTTAGATGGAGCACGTGCATCAATACTTTTATTTTCGGTTGAAGTTATGCTTTGTTCTGTAGAAACTGTTTCAGGGGACGAATGAACTTCCACGACTGAGGGCATTTCTTGCTCTGGTTCAGGTGTTGCAAAGTCTGTGTTGGTGTTCTTTTCGGAAGTTGCCTCTCGAGGAATCAAAGGGGACTTAGACGATGAGTACTCAGCTACTTCGATACCCGGTGATGGAAGGATCTCCTTGATCTTCACGTCAGTGATGATCGGGATCTCAGACACATGTGTGATTTCTTTTATTGTTATTTCTTTGAGTACGGCAGGCACAGCACCCGCATCAGAGCTGGAAGCGGGGATGATTGGGATCGATGTCGTCATGCCAGGTAATGCTGTGACACCTGAAAGTAGAGAAAAAAACTTGTTTTCTGGGAGGTAGTTTACAATATTTTATGAATTGGATTAGTTTTCGTGGATTGTGGTCTGGAAGTAATAGTAGAGGATCTGCACTAGAGACGACCTTCACCCATCTGTTTAATGGATGAAAAGTATTTTATATGAAATTTAATATTTTAGAGAAAATATATCTCGAGTGGGTTGTCTACAAAATTCCTATCCAGACTATGATTCATTAAAAAATTAAAAACCTGCCAAGTGCGAGTCAGACTCACGCACGAAGGGTTCCGTACCATTATCTATAAAAACCGGCCAAGTGCGAGTTGGATTCGCGCACGAAGGGTTCCGTACCTACAAAAGGGTTATCTAGGTTATCTATAAAAACGGCAAAAAAATCACGTTTGTTGTATGGGAGCCCCGTTAAATATTTATTTTATTCTGTGTATTTGTTGTTATAGCGGCAACAGAAATATATCATCTGTGAAAATTTCAACAGTCTAACTATCACGGTTATTAAAATAAGTAAAAAGTTTTTTATTTTTATTAATCAATGGTCTGGACAGTAGTTTTTTAGACAACCCACTCATTTTCTAATATATTAAATTTCATATAAAATACTTTTCATCCATTAAACAGATGGGTGAAGGTCGTCTCTAGTGTGGATCTTAAACTATAAGCCCATGCCACCAAACTAAACAAGCTATAGGAGTTCTGATGGGTAGGTTATGGTCGTTATTCGAAAATTCAGTAATCTTGCCAGATCCCTGGCACAGTATGAGGGTCCTTACCTCTAAGTGGGCAGTTGTCGTACTCGGGGCAGCACCGCCCTGGCACCAGGCGAGGCGTGCAGTCGTCTCGCACGAAGCACGCGATCCGCCGGCACACCACCTCGCCTCCTTGGCAGTAGCACACGCGGCACGGGTCCTGAGGGTCGACTAGCTTCTCACCGTTGCCATATACTCGGCCTTCTTTTTCGCACTCTGGAATTGAGATAGCAAGGAATCAGGTATGGCATCAAGAGGCCACCAATAAGCATGGTCAAACGACGGCAAAGATGCGAAATAGGGGGGTGTTATAAGTTTCTGACCATAGTGTATCTGTATGTTTGTATAGCATGGTTCTTTGTTAGCACGTAGCTCCAGAACATATTACAGAACCATCAGTTCGCAACAATTTCAATGCGTTTTATATGGTAAAAAACTGGTGTTGGAACACTGAAATAGTCGGAGGGTTTTTAAATGGCGTTCTTTTTCGCACTCTGGAATTGAGATAGCAAGGAATCAGGTATGGGATCAAGTGGCCACCGATAAGCATGGTCAAACGACGGCAAAGATGCGAAATAGAGGGGTGTTTTAAGTTTGAGGCCATAGTGTGTCTGTCTGTTTGTATATCATGTTTCTTTGTTAGCACGTAGCTCCAGAACAGATGCTCTGTTTGCGAGATGATTGTTAGTTCTCGACGCTCGGGCTTCAGGCTGTTTTCAGAACCATGAGTTCGCAACAATTACAATGCATTTGATTTGTAAAAAAACTGGTGTTGGAACACTGAAAACAGTCGGGGGGTTTTGAAAAAAATATACAAAATTAGTTGCAAAAAATATATTTGTGTTAGTGGACTCACCGCATTGATACGTAAGCCAACAGTGGTCGGGCCGGTGTAGAGCCTTACAGCCTGGTCGCGGCTCGCACCGTTGTGTTAGTGGACTCACCGCATTGATACGTAGGACAACAGTGGTCGGGCCGGTGTAGAGCCTTACAGCCTGGCCGCGGCTCGCACCGTTGTGTTAGTGGACTCACCGCATTGATACGTAGGACAACAGTGGTCGGGCCGGTGTAGAGCCTTGCAGCCTGGTCGCGGCTCGCACCGTTGTGTTAGTGGACTCACCGCATTGATACGTAGGACAACAGTGGTCGGGTCGGTGTAGAGCCTTGCAGCCTGGCCGCGGCTCGCACCGTTGCTGGGCGCAGTGTACGCTGCCCTGGGAACACTGGCAGCGCTCGCACGGACTTGAACCCGGGAACTCGTCGCCGGGCATATACACCACGTCGCCGAGGGCACAGCTCCCTAAACAAAAGTGATATTTTGAGTAAATTGCACAACGGCAGGGTGTACACCCTGCCGTTGTGCAATTTAAATGTCTATTATATAATGTCGATTTATGCCACTCTCCGCATTTTGTCTTGCTTGTATGTGTTTTTTTAATTAAATCATTCTTAGAATAGCAGTTTGCAAACAAGTGGTATATTTTGGAATTATATTCTTCTTCTTGCCTCCTGTTTATCTGGGTTCGGGCCGTACCTACTTTGGCGCTCTAACCCAGGGTGTCGGATAGCGACGTTGAGCTTCAATATAGTTCACCGAAATTGGATCACCACGTAAACAGGGTTCTATCTCTGCCTCGGGATTTAGTTAGGATATTAGGGACGATCTTCACTTATTCTTTCAGTTCAATGTATTCGAATAAAATAATAAGGTCCTCCTTTTTTTTATGTTTTTATTTTATTTTATTTTTTATACTTCTTGGATGACGGATCAAGCAAGGGTCCCACCTGATGTTAAGCGGTAACCTCTGCCAATGAACAGTGCATTACCTCATAGATCACGTCCACCTAGGACGCAACCTATGTGGCATTGCACTGCGCCCGCCACCCTGAGACATAAAGATGAAAAGTCTCATGTGCCTATAATTTCACCGGCACCCTTACCCTTCAAACCGGAACACAGCAATGCGAGCACTACTGCTTTGCGGCAGAAATAGGTATGGTGGTAGTACTTCCCCGGACGAACTCTTTCACAAAAAAGCTCTACTACTACTATGTTGGTTCTAAATTACCTTCTTTCAGTGGCATGTCTGCGCTGGTGACGTTCTGCATCGGCAGCGGGCCCAGAGGACCTGAAATAGAAACAATACAATTACAATAATTGAATAAACCAATTATAAAACTATAATATTTGGACACCAAAACGAAAAATGTCGTCTGGTGCTTGAGTACCGTTCTTTAGATCGGTAATTATTTTCTTAGACACACAAAAGGTGCTTTTGAAAGAGGGCTTTTCATTTTCGAATAAAAAAAAAGTTTTTCTATTTGTCTCGATAGATGGTGCTGACTCAAATGTGCTTTTTAAAATTAACAAATGCATTGTCTGTGCTTTTGTGCTATAGTAACTTCTTCTTCTTCTTTTCTTTGTGGCTACAAAATCCACGAATATATTTATTATTATTTATTTATTATTTATTTATTAAGAAACATGTACAACACCATAACAGAAATCCAAAGCGATGTTGCATGCACACAATTATGTAAAAATAAAAACAACCAAGCTTAGAATAAGTAGTTAATACCTACCGAGGATAGACATACAATAATAACTAACACTAACTACTTGCATTAAATATTCTCTAAAAGAAGCTGCGCCATTTCCATGAGTTTCGGCAAGCTATGATAAAAAATGACAACATTGTTCTCTGAGAGAACATTAACTAAACGGATGGCGTGTGACATTGGGGCAAATTTGAGCAAGTTAGTTCTAGATGTTGGCTGACTGAGCATAGCGGGGCGGCGGCGCGCGCCCACGTACTCGTTGGGCGCGCGCAGCCGCAGCGCCGCCAGCACCTCCTCGTGATGCACGAGCCCGTGCAACACTCGCACCACGTACTTGACCAGCGCCACATCCCTCCTCACCGACAGTCGACAGTACCCGACCATACCCAATACGAACAAACTCGGGTACATCAGAGGGTAGTATATATCACTACGTTGTTGACTTTGACATTTCACTTTATTTTGACAGTCAAGCGCCATCTATTTTCAAGGGCATGATGTGAAACGGCCGTGAAAACCCCTCATTATCGAAACTTTCTTGAGATTTTTCTCCTTATATACTTACTTTTTAATATATATTTATTGTATTTATTTATTTATTAATTTAAAGGAGAACCATCAGCTTACATATATTACACACATTATGCCAGCATTAGAGAGCCAGTTAAAGGTTTTGACGACCTCTGTGGCGCGTCGGGTGAAGGTTGGCCTGCGATGCAGGAGGTTGCGGGTTCGATTCCCGCCTCGGAACAAATATTTGTGCGATTGCAGATATTCGTTCAGGGTGTTCTGGGTTTTTTCTATGTATAATAAAAAATATCTATCTATGTTATATATTGTATTAATTATATCAGTTATCTAGTACCCATAATTTAAGCTCTGCTTAGCTTGGGGCTTGATAATGTGAACTGTCCAGCATTATTTATTTATTTATTTATTCTCAGGTTAATAGGTTACAACCCATTTCAAGTTATTCATGTTTTTTTTTTTTTTTTTTTAACAATGATAGACCTTTGTTTGACCACGATCTCACCTGTTGGTAAGTGACGATGCGGCCGAAGATGGAGCACAAAGGTCTAGAAGGCACCTATTCACTCTAGCCTTGAAGAGACCCAGATTATAGTTTTCAGGAAAGACAGACGACGGTAGTGTATTTTACTCCTTAGCAGTTCTCATTATAAAGGTAGAACTGAAACGTTTAGTACGAATAGAGGGTATACCAATGAGGTAAGGGTGGTACCGAGCCGTGCGCCTGCTCGTCCTATGATGAAAAGGAGGTGTATAAATGTACGCAAAGAAATAATCCATTATTTTCCTTCAACTGTTCTCAAGTAAAACCAGCAGAGAACACGTCAAATATTCTAACATCGCTTGCATCCCAATGTGTACTGGATTTGATGGATCCGCACTCATTCTGCATCCACGCTGCGATAGAGCCTCATTCACACATAGGTGCTAACGAAACCACTACCTATGAACATTATATAAGTACTTATAATTACATATTGACCCGTGTCAGTCAACATTAGCAAACATTCAATAGCAAAAGTCTTCCAAGCTTTCAAGAAACAGGATTCACTCCCTAATTTTAGAATATAATCGTAGGTACGTACAAGTGTAGGTAAATGGGACCCGAGATTACAACCTATTCAATATAAATATAACTATTATAATCGCTTCACAACCGGCGAAGATATCCCGTAACACACAAAATTATAGTCGAACTGAGAACCTTATCTTTTTTGGAAGTCGTTTAAAAAGAAATCTTGCGCTGGTCTGATTTGATTAAAAATATCATCATAATTTCAGCTGGTTACCGTCCACTGTTAGACCTCCCCATAGTCCCACGAGGAACGGTCATGAGCCACTCGAAAGCACACGGACTGTGTGATTAAAAGGTGGTTTACTTTCAGAAGAGTACCACGTCATGTTGACTCGCGCCTTGGAGACTGTACGTGTTAAAACTTTTGAAACTATCATGGTTATGTACATAATTTTCACTAGAAACGGGATATTTACCATGATTTTTTTCAGTTCTCCCGTGATCATGGCGCATGCAACTGTGCCGAAATATCGGGAACATATAAAACTCAAAAATCATGGTAAATATCCCGTTTCTAGTGAAAATTATGTACGTGTTAAGTTTTACAACTGTATTCCAGCGGGAACTAACCCTTAGGACCCCAGCCATTACCCTTCCTTTGATTTATGTTCCGAATGTCCCTGAATGCTCTACGCACATTTATTTCATGTTGCCGAAACATTTTTGATTGAACGTTTTGTTAAGAAAAAAGATGTTGTTTCTTATAATGTTGAAGATGTAACATGAGAAGGCACTCCGTTAGTCGAACTTGAGCGTCTTCTTATATTGTTTTTAGTGACTTATCTAAGTGAACTATTATTCTAACTACGTTAAATAAAATAAGTGAAATAAAAATAAATGCTCTACAAGCAGGTAGAGCGCCTGACGCGCAAGTCAAGCAACACACGCGCAAGTAACGTTATAAACTCATACTAAATATTGACACAAATTTTATTCTTATGATTTTTTTACTTTAAGTGATTAATATAAAATACGAGCGTTCATATATCATACAATTGAAATTATCGTGGCTTTGAATCATTTTAGAAAAATTACGAGTTTGTCGTGGTCGGTGCTCATGAAGAAGGACCTCTAAATGACGACTTTGTCGTGGTCGGTGCTCATGAAGAAGGACCTCTAAATGACGACTTTGTCGTGGTCGGTGCTCATGAAGAAGGACCTCTAAATGACGACTTTGTCGTGGTCGGTGCTCATGAAGAAGGACCTCTAAATGACGACTTTGTCGTGGTCGGTGCTCATGAAGAAGGACCTCTAAGTGCTCAACGAAACGTCAGCTGTAGGATAGTGAAACACGTTGTATCATAATTATTCGAAAAACGTAATTATCTCTTAATTCGTGCGTGTTTTTCAGAAAATGTTTAGTAAGTATATGTGTTATAGATTTGTACTAATTAGAACCTTACCTATGAAACCAAAACCAAAATCAACAAATAAACCAACTTCTCTTCTTCTTCTATTGACTTTGAACTTGCAACTTCTTATTTTATTTCTCACTTGGATAACTTTAGTAAACCGTAATAAATAAATAATAAAATAAATAAATAAATAAATAATGCTGGACAAGTTCACACAACATTATCTAGCCCCAAGCTAAGCCAGAGCTTGTGTTATGGGTACTAGATAACTGATATACTTAATATAATACATTACATAGATAGATATTTTTTATTATACATAGAAAACACCCAGAACACCCTGAACAAATGTCTGCAGAACGCACAAATATTTGTTCTGAGGCGGGAATCGAACCCGGAACCTCCTGCGTCGCAGGCGAACGTTCGCCAGCCGCGCCACGGAGGTCGTCAAAGTGATTAAATAAGTGATTAGTGTCGAATTAGTAGCTAATAACAACCTCAATTTATGTTTTTGGTTAAAGCAGGTATGTATACGTATGTGGGTCGTGCGTGGCGTGACGTCTCACTGTGCAAACAATAACACGGACCATTATCACCTGCGTACGTACACAACGTTTATTTGTTTTTAAGAAATTTATAACATGCGTTTTTGGGCCACTGTGTAGTTTTATTATCGCACTTTTGAAGGCACCCTGGCCTAATAATAATTAGGTCTGCTTTTATAAAACTACAATCACCTCCACTTAAAACTTGCTTGCATATTAAACATACAATTTCATAACTTTTATTTAAAATCCTGACAAATAAATTTCACGAGTATATCATACATGAAGATACATAACCAGCAGGTCAAATCACAAACCTCGTTTGAAAAAAATCATTAATTTTGGTCCTTCATGCTATAGCTGCCTACTTCCGGAATAAAATGTAATCGACTCGTACTTCATAATAACACAAAATATTTATAGATGCTCGTGGAATAGCATTTGATATTTAAATAAGACATTTATTTACAGAAAGAATAATACAACTAACACAAGGTTTGTACAAAATACATATGAAACAGTTGTGCTACCTGAAGACCGCTGCTAACGATCTAAAGGTAGCTCAACTGATCCAAATCACTACCAGACGGGAGCGTCCCTAAGATGCTGTCTGTATTGCTACGCTGAATGGCAATACTAATGCGTTGAGGCAGATAAGAGCCAGCTCTCGGGTCACACGTCGCATCGACCAGATGCCCTAAAATAATTTTGAAAACGCGAAGGGCCCCGGTACCCCACGGACCCAGAGTCTCCACCCTGAAAGGCTCAAAAAAGTGCTTTTTATATAAGTGCTCTTTCAATTGGTGCTCTTCGCAGAATACCTCTGATCATCGAGCAACACGGAACGGAGGCCGCAATGTTCGAAGCATCTGATGAATGACCGAAAAAATTATGTAACCGCAAATTAACACGGAAGTTAGTTCCAATCAGAAGTTTTGAAATGTGTTACTTTTCCTTGTTCATTAGTACTAAGATAAAGCTTCATCTCATACTCGTACATAAATAACCAATCTCGTTTATTTTTCAGTAGATGATAATAAAGTATGCGAGTCACAGCGTTACACGAGTATACCGGTCGAGTGCCTGGGGTCGCGACCTCGCCCTTCGCGGCCGAGGGCGGGCGGCGACCTCTATGTAGGGCGGCGGACCTGCTCCACATCTCGGGCGCTCGCCTGGAACCTTACAGGTACCTACTTTGATAACAACTTTTTGAAGTGGGGTAAAGTTTTCCAATATTTTCTCCTCGTGACATTTTTCGCAATTTTCCTTTGCGAAATGTAAAAATGATCGGTTTATTATTAACGACTGTCGCCCTCCAAACCTCCATCCTCGTCCCGGTACTCATATTTTTTGAAGGTTTAGATTTATCAAATGTTTTCTACTGAGTTGAGATAGGAGACATCTTATTGCAATGTTAAAGAAACTGGCAACTACATGTAAAACAGAACCTTTCTTAAAATTCTAATGAACATTATACAAGAGCTAATGAACATTCTACAAGACCTAATGAAAATCAGCGGTCGTCAAGCTATCAAGATATAAGATCCACGTTCCCCCCAGCCTCCTCCTATGATAAACCAAGACACAAGTCCACGTTCAAGTCCACTGCTGGATAAAGGCCTCCCCCATGTAAAGACACAACGAACGGTCGTAAACCGCCACCATCCGCCGACTTCCTGCAACCTTTAACATTTAGTTCGGTCCATTGGCCACACACGGGAGGACGCTCTACTGACTATTAAACCTGTATTAGGCTTTACGATGTAAATATACCTAGCTTTGATAGAATGGGGGCAGTCTCACCGTCAGAATCTGTGCGTCTAAAAGTATTTCTGTTCTAATAAGTACGAATCTGGGGCTCTCGACAGATTCTATAGATAGAGCCAGTCGTGAACCAGGTCGAGAGGTAGACTCACCTTTAATTAAAAGCGAGCATGTGTCGCTTCTTAGTTCGCGGGCAGCACGCGGGCGGCACGCGGGCGGCACGCGGGCGGCACGCGGGCGGCACGCGGGCGGCGTGGGAAGTAGGCATAACTACTTGTATAAAGTATGAGTACTCGTATAAGTAGTAGAAAGTAGTCGTAGTGTAGAATGGTTCACCTCTATGTACTCAACACTGTAAGATTCATTATATATTTTATATTGGTTGAGCTAGAGACAGAAGGAAGCGTAAACAGACATGTTTGCGTAAAATTGTTTGTTAGTCAAATTGGCATGTTTCTATGAAAAATTGGTGTCGATTCTGTGCAGCATTCTCTAACTTTAAACCGCATTAAAATTATTGCGGTCTCTTTTATTTCAGTCTATTAGAAAGGGCGCGCGACAACTTTAACGCGGCTTAAAATTAGAGAATGCTGCACAGAATCGACACCACTGTCTATCTATGTAAAGAAACCGTGTAAGATCTACTACTCTGAGACCAACACCGGATGACGTCACTATGTCCACTTGCTACTGTAAAGTTGCTAAAAACTAAATAATATTTTTCAATACAAACTTTTATAAAATTAGTGAACCGTGTGCTGATCAAAATGAGCTTAAACATGGCCAGTCTACTATTATCCATCGAAGAGTTCCGTTGTCCACCTTCCGTCTCCATCATCAGATCAGCTCGTTGTCACCATCATATTGTATTGTCATCGGAACTCGACAGGTATGCAAAACTTCAGCTCAATTGTTTGAAAATAACTGTTTTTAAAATTGAGTTGCAAGATTCCACTCGGAATCGGAGCTTGTAAAAAATAACGTAATTCAGTTGCAAGATTCCACTCGGAATCGGAGCTTGTAAAAAATAACGTAATTCAGTTGCAAGATTCCACTCGGAATCGGAGCTTGTAAATAACGTAATTCAGTTGCAAGATTCCACTCGGAATCGGAGCTTGTAAAAAATAACGTAATTCAGTTGCAAGATTCCACTCGGAATCGGAGCTTGTTAAAAATAGCGTAATTCCGTAACTACGTTTGTTTCAGTCATAATTCTAATAAAAACATATTTAAATAGTTATATTGTTTCTCTAATAAAATGAAACAATCAAGTTACAGATTGAACGTATTTTTTTTTATAAAATCCTTGTGGTTGTATCGGTTTATTATAAAATCCTTGTGGTTGTATCGGTTTTTTATAAAATCCTTGTGGTTGTATCGGTTTATTATAAAATCCTTGTGGTTGTATCGGTTTATTATAAAATCCTTGTGGTTGTATCGGTTTTTTATAAACACCCTGGTGGTTGTATCAGTTTTTTATAAAATCCTTGTGGTTGTATCGGTTTTTTATAAAATCCTTGTGGTTGTATCGGTTTCGGCGAACAGTTCTATGGAGGTCAGGGATTCGATTTTTACACCATAATACTGGTAGCACAGAAACAGGCTGTCTCCATTACTAGGCTGGTGGTTCCCACGTCACCATCGTGTCTAGGAAGAGCATACCTGGCTCAGCATAATATTATACCATGCTATCTCGTAAGCGTGAGACGGCATAGGGTGGGGTGCTAAAAGTGAGCATACCTAACTCTTTTTATTCTCAGGGAAACCATCTACGATTCAAATAACTTTTCGATTATTACAATTCCTTCTAAATGACCGCAGACCTTACTCTCAGCACCTTATACCTCCAGCTAATTAATAGACCCAACTGTGCGTTACTCATCGCAGGAATGTAAGCACGAGTCGAATGTGTGTGAGCTTGTGAGTTTATGAGACAGGATGTGTGTGTGCTAGTGTAGCGAACATGAGGAAAGAGGTGCGAACGTGACTGGGGTGGGCTGGTGCAAGTCATTAACGGTTATGGTTTCTGACAGCCTTCAGCATCGTAGTTAGATGAGACTAGCTTAGAACGGTTTATGTATTTATGTCAGATGAAATCAGACTATGGATGACAAGCAGCGCCCCGCGGTTTCACCCGCGTACGTCGCGATCCCGTGGGAATATCGGGATAAAAATGTGCCTATGTGTTATTCCGGGAGTCCAGTTATCTCCATTCCAAATTTCATCCAAATCCATCTAGTAGTTTTTACGTGAAAGAGTAACAAAGATACATCCATCCATCCTTACAAACTTTCGCGTTTTTAATATGAATAGGATAATGCTCCCTCCCCTCTTATAACTGAATGTCCACCTTCAAGAGTATTTCTTAAAAAATCTCTCTTACCCATCCAGCCATCAAGACAAAGATACACTTTTAAAACCTATACCTACTACCCCCAAACGGAGTACTATTTGCTATACTGTGCCCCAGGCCTCTTTCTGCCGGACATAGTTTGGGCAAAACACTACCACAGTATTGCAACTTATAGTTGACAACGTATATCCACAAAGGTGTTAGGTATTATAATTATTGATATTGCTCCATGCTTAGCCTACATTTTTAATACATGTGTTGACGACGGAATCTTTCCAGATCTTATGAAACATAGTAAATTAATTCCTTTGTTCAAGTCTGGAAATGCAAAAGATCCATCTAATTATAGGCCGATTTCTATATTGCCCGCGTTAAGTAAAATCTTTGAAAAACTTATTCTTACTGAATTATTGTCACACTTTAACTTCCACAGACTACTTCATAGTCATCAATTTGGATTTACCAAGGGTCGATCAACAGCTGATGCTGGTACCATGCTTTTGGAACACATATTTCAAGCATGGGAAAACTAGCAAGACGCGATCGGAGTATTCTGCGACCTATCCAAAGCATTCGACTGCGTGAGTCATGCTACTCTAATTTTGAAGTTAAAACATTATGGCATCCAAAATCAGGCAATTAACCTTGTAAATTCTTACTTATCCAATAGAGTACAAAAAGTTGACGTTGGTGGTGAAAGGTCTTCAGGATCGTCTATTGTTATGGGAGTGCCCCAGGGTTCAATACTAGGCCCATTTCTATTTTTAGTATACATTAACGATCTCCCTTTTTATGTAAAAGACATATGTGATATAGTTTTATTTGCTGACGATACGTCTTTAATTTTCAAAGTTGATAGGTCAAAAGCTAATTACGATGATCTAAATAAATCACTATCGCGAGTTCTTGATTGGTTCACAGTAAATAATCTGTTGCTTAATGCTAAAAAAACGAAATGCATTAAATTCACTTTGCCAAATGTAAAACATTACCCAACTAATATTAAAGTAAATGGCGAGACACTCAGTCTTGTAAACTCTACTGTTTTCTTAGGACTTAATATTGATGCAAGTTTGCAGTGGGGACCACAAATTGAGGCACTTGCGGGTAGACTTAGTTCCGCTGCATATGCAGTTCGTACGATAAGGCAGCTTACTGATGAAGCTACAGCTAGGCTAGTTTATTTTGGCTACTTCCATAGTGTTATGTCAGATGGCATCATTCTGTGGGGGAAAGCAGCAGACATCCAAGCAATATTTGTTTTACAAAAACGGGCAATACGTGCCATTTATAAAATGAAGCCACGTGACTCCTTGAGGGAGCGTTTTAAGGAAATTAACATTCTCACCGTAATATCGCAATACATCTACGAAACCTTATTATATACACATAAACACTTAGATAGATTTATGAAAAAAAGTGACGTGCATTGTTTTAACACGAGAAATAAAAATAAACTGAGTATTCCCAAATTTAGATTTAAAAAAGTAAGTGGGTCTTTTATGGGGAATTCTGTTCGGTTCTATAATAAACTTCCAGAAAGTGCTTCTAAACTTTCGATTCGAAGATTTAAATCTTACATAAAGAATAATTTAATTAAGAAAGCGTATTACACACTACATGACTATGTTAATGATAAAGCCGCGTGGCCTGATGTCGCTCTGCCACTCGACACCTAATTTGTCAATTTGCAATGTCTGTACCTGCATATAATTTATTACTGATGTGTTATTTATGTGTATATCAAGCGTAGTGTGTGCTGCCTTATGAACTTTTGCTGATTCTCTCTATCATCTTACTTTTGACTGCCTACCTAAGTAAGGCTTTTAATTTGGTTTTCCTTTTTTCCTTGAATCAGCTTCCACTTGTTCTCGAGGCACCACACAGGCGCTCTCCACCTAGTAGTAAGAAGGATCATCAAAAGAAAAACAGACCGTGTTTGTTGCCTGATTCTTCTAGGTCTGGTTGCGTTGGAACAGGAGTAACTGTAAATTTATTTTTTAAGACGATTCAAAATGATCCTTGTGATTTCAATGAATAAAATACTTTTGACTTTGACTTTGACTTTGACTTTGACTAGAAGGTGTATAAATACGTGACAAGGCATTGTCTTGACGCAACCAGAGGCACCAGCGGATGGGCAGCATGGGTACTAAGCACGAATAATGCGATCACTAATTGGCAAATCCCCCATTGTACTTTATGGGGGAGGCCTCGTCCAACAGTGGAAGTTTAAATATGATGAAAAATATGTATTAGGTATTATTACGCTCACTTATTGCACCAATACTCTTTTGATTAACTCATTTTCACCTACGGAATGAAAATAAGACGTGATTCACTCCTCGTATGTCACTATCGATGACAACATGCTACCTAGGTATATTATAGGTAGGTTTTAGAACATAGGTAAAGTATTATTGACGACCTCTGTGGCGCGGCTGGCGATGGTTCGCCTGCGACGCAGGAGGTTGCGGGTTCGATTCCCGCCTCGGAACAAATAATTTGTGCGTTCTGCAGATATTTGTTCAGGGTGTTCTGGGTGTTTTCTATGCATAATAAAAATATCTATCTATGTAATGTATTATATTAAGTATATCAGTTTTCTAGTACCCATAACACAAGCTCTGGCTTAGCTTGGGGCTAGATAATGTTGTGTGAACTGTCCAGCATATTTTTTTTTTTTTTTTTTTTTATTATTACTTTGTGTATAGTACTGTTGTCCATGGGCAAAAAATTATCATAAATTGAAAAGTTAGTATGTTTAGATATTTTGATGTTTGTAACGCCGAAACCACTGAACCGATTTCGATTAAATTTGGTACACATATTTATTTTATTTATTTATTTATTTTATTTAAATTCAACTGCTTACTGCACTTACAGTAAACACCAACGCGTGCAAAAAGCCAAACATAATAAAATTATTTTGACCTGGAATGAGCTACCGTATAAGCTACTTTTTATCTTGGTAAAACGCGAGCGAAACTGCGGGCGGATAAATAAATTGTAAGGGAATTGAAGCGAGCAATATATTTAGCAGTTAGTTGGTAAGTGTTGAGTAAACACGTGCCATATTACATTGTATTACAGCGCATTACTCGTGCCCAATTGGTTCTGGACAGAAGTACATTTATTTAGATTATACCCAAAATAAGATTCACAAATGATTTGCCATTTGAGATTACACATGTTCCTTACCGATTTCAATATAAGAATAAAGATATCAATATAATCATCTTAAGGCGCTATAAGGTGCAACGAACATTTTTGTCGAAGAAGGCGAGCGCTCGCTCTGATACCGTGTTTTACTGTATAAAAAAATAATATAAAAAATACGATTAAGCATTGCCATTCAGCGTGGCAATGCAGCCAGCATTCTTGGCACACTGCCATCGGGTGACGGCTTGCTGATCTGATAGGTAGGTTTTTATTTTATTTCAGTTTTGCTTTAGTGGCTTAGTTTTAGATTTAATTTAATATTACATTTAATGTCTTTACCTATAAATAAATATAAAAATGCAATTTAAAGTTTTGTTAAATTTTCTTGATAAATTTTCTAACTCAAATAATAGTTCATAAGTTACCAAATTTTATAAATTAAAACGTGTAACTAGATTTATATTTAAAAACGCGGTATCTTTGTTTTTTTATCGAGTGAAGTATTGAATTCAAACAGGGTATTGAATAAATTCATTAAAAAGCTTAAGTTTTTTTTTTCTTGGTATCTATGAGAACTGTTTGAACTTTGCCTTCTTTGATTTAATTTTAATTTTAATTAAGTACTTTCCTGTGTGAAAATTTTATCCAGTTTTTACTTAAATAGTACAAATACATACATAGACACACGCGTCTTTCCCCGAAGGGGTAGGCAGAGCCTCAATGGGCCTCTTTTCACTGGGGGTTTATCGTGGGATATAGACGTGACAAGTGGTGAGCTCATCGCCGCCATTTCTTCCCACGACTGACTCACCTAACACATTCTACAATTATCCAGCAACCAGGACATATCTTATACCAACGAATCTTATCAACAAGTCCGGGTAATCCCTTAGTCGGCTTTTACGACATCCACGGGAGGTGACGGAGGGGTCTATTGTTAGGCCGGACACACCACGGTTAGTAAAAATATGAAGACTAAAATAAACAAATAGCTTCATCAGTTTAGCCGAGACCTTTGTGACAGAGGGTCGGACGGACGGACGGACGAGCGAGAGCAATACCCACCAACGAGAGCAACGGAGCCCCGTTTGGACCCTTTGGCGAACGGAACCCTAAAAACAAAGGCTTGCAGTGAGGATTTTGTAAAATTAACAATCATTCACTGTTCAATTATAATGGCTGTAACGAGAGGCGCGAGGCGTTTCTTACGAACATTTCTGCCTGAGGTTAGCGCAGCCTTCAATACATTTTAACACAAGCTATTATCATTTAATTTCTCATCAACGATGGTTCAATGATCTCATCATAATACATTAATACAGTGAAAAATACGAATAGGTCAATAATCAAGTTAAATTGTAAAAACGGTCTACATAATTAGGTTGACTAGATTTCCAGCAAATGAAATACCTAGCTATAACTAAATGAAATTCCTAGGGCTTTAACTAACTGTGAGACAGATTGTTTTTCTGAAATTGGTTTCCTGTGGTGCAATTCCCAATCTAACCGAAACAGACTAACTGACAACCTCACTTGACTCACCTGCCTAGTACCTACTCGTTTGTATTCAGTGTGCAATAACACTGCCTCAATTTTCATTTCATCCCCTGCCACCCCTTTGGCGGTTTTTGTGGAGTAATCTGGTTACAATGACTCACCCCAATTATTTTTATTGATAAAACAGTTATTCCTATATTTTCATTTTTTTTTTTCCTTTTTGTGTTAGCTGTTTTCATATTAGTTCAGTAAGCAAGTAATTGTACTTACAACAAATCTTATTTCGCTTGTTTATGTTAAATTCTTTATTTAATTGTGTTACGCAATAGTTAAGAATAGTTTAATTTGTACACCCTCAACCAATATCAGCGTCATATAATTGGATTTCTCTTGCCTACACCAAACCGACTCTATCACTAACCTTTCAATCATTGCCTGTTTTTCAATACCCATTTTCACAGCGCTACAAAATCATCGATGTATCGGTCTCAGGGGATGTATCGCAACCATTGCTGATTTTATTCTTCCCATCTTCACAACGTTGGTGCAAAGGCGTCGACGTGTTTGTTACAGCGAATAGTGGTGTCCCGCGGGAGGCTATAGGGATAGTACGGCGTGACACGGCCGCGATCGATAGACACGCCCTTTACAATGTAACTAACGTCTGCAATTTGAGTTGCTAGAACATTTTATATTGGTTTTTGCTGGTAATGTTTGATTGAGGAGGGACAATAGAGTAAGAGACAAAAGTTGAGCTGAGCATATACAATCAGCAGGCTCTCTAATTGAGAATGTCGGTCTGATGCCACCGCTGCAATAATAGAGGTACTTATGCTGTTCTACAGAGTGCAGCAATAAACTGATGTTGACGATAAATAAGTACGAGTATTTAGGTAGGTTTCGATTGCCTATACGTAGATACGTTTAGGAATCTTGGGCTGTTGAATCTCGAACTTTCTAAAGAGATTTCTGTCAATTTTTATGGCACGTGTGTAAGTTTGTGTAAAATGTGATCATGTCTTTCAGTTTATCGCAATACCTTTCTCCTCGTGGAAAATCGTAATAAAATATTTAGACTCAAGTCACTTCCAAACGAATCGCTAACATAAACACTGGAAGTCAAGCACGCTGTATATGAGAATTTATAGGAGGCCCATTTATTCGTCTTGCATTGAGGTCTCTTTGAGTGATTTATTTTACAGGTTTTGATAAATGTTGACTCTGCTTTGAAAGTGCGGACTATTGTGGCGATGAGGTTCGCCAACCGACATATCTGGAGACCGAAAAGCAAGAAGAGGTGTCTCGTATACACCTTATTATGTTTTTCGACATCAAAGGTGAAGTTATTCCCAATAAAACATCAGAGTTTTCTAAATATAACAAAAGCTCCACCATGCTCGCTATTTTATCGCAATTTTGCTTCCAAAATACCATTATTACCTAAATAACATTTTGCTTCAGCAAGCCTTTGTTAAAGAAAACATGTGAAAGCCACCGTTTGTGAAAATATTCACTGCTTGGTACAGAAGAAATATGTTGTTAGCTTACACGCGCGCGGCGCGCGGCGGCGTGGCGTTTTGTGATCATCTACATATATGTATTATAAAGCTGAGGTATTCTTTAGCAGCTTTATATAAAACACCAAGACAAACTGAAACATGAAAAATGTTGTTACCTTTCAGTAAGATATTTTTTGTATGTCATGTTCAAAACGCCTTTCTCATGTGTGTGGTCAAACTTGGGTCTGGAGTAACTAATGCTGACACAAAATAACAGTTAAACTCTATCCGCCCTATATCCTACTAAGATAGGTAGGTATATGCCGTATTTATTATCATCCAGGTAATTATGTTAATTATGTTAATTACTTGGATGGTAATTAGGTAATTATTTTTCGACAAACTAGGATGATTTGTTATTGGATAATTAGTAACAGTGCTCGGTATCCGGTAAAAATTTAAAATTTTCATGCACGATCGTTCCTTGCACGACAAAAAACGTCATTCATAGCGTCATGGGCGATACAGTTAACTTACTATTTAATTAATTAGGGAGCAAGTATGAAAGCAAGTTGAAATAGTCGTCAGGATAGACGCGATGCGGTTCGAGCATGACAACCGGCTCGCAGGGTCTGCAATGCTAGACCGCGCGGACTCAGGCAGGGGCTGGCCCGACGGCATTCCGCGCGTGACTCACGTGGACGCACCAAGGTACGTGACGCACACACGCTCCAACCTAATATTTACTAATTATTAATAATAGGTACTAAGTCCAGACTTACTCAGGGTGGGGACAGGGGCCTATAGTATCTATAGCTCGGGGGTATTTCCCATTTACGCACAGAAACTTCTTATAACATATATGTATGAAAAAAAACTCGGTTTTGCTCGGAATGTACCTATAATGCTTTTTTTTGCAAAAAACAATTGTTTTTGCCACAAAGTCAACTAAAACTACCGATTTTCGCTACAGTGCGATCATGGGACAACTTTTTGAACCACGACGTCAACGAAAATAATACAAAATGGGACGCAGTGTCAGTGGGCCAAAAACCTTAGGCCACAATGTCGACATCCCAATAGTACTAATTACAGCTTCATTCACATGGGTATAGCCTCGGTGTCGCGCACTCACGCGACCGGACGACGACTCGGGTTGGCGACCAACATAATTATTATGTAAATCTCAATGACATATGAGTAGGTACCTAGAGTACAAACGTTGAGGTAAGTAGGCAATAATCGATTCATATATTCTGTAGTTCTGATGGTTAAAGAACTGAATAAAGTATTTTTTTAATCTGGAGTCCATCTACATATAACTTTTACTTATTTTAAGTCTAGAAACCCTTTACTTAGAGGTTACTAGGTTAGACAAAGATGTAAAAAATATTTCACTAGGACATTGGACTGTAATCGGCAGTGGTAGTAGCATACTTACCACAACTTGTCCGCGCAGGCTGTAATGACCGGACATCTCGCTATCTCTCGGAATGCTATCGATACAGCTCACATGCTGTTATAATCACATACATTCGACAGCAGCAAAGCTTGATCACTTTTAAAAATACCTGGAAATATTAATCGGACCTACCTATTACCGCGTGTTATATAGAGTTGGGAGATACTGCAAGAGTAGTTGATCTAACAATTCGGTTTATCTTGCAGAGCTGAAGCTGATTATTACACTCACACTGATACAGCCTCGTGTAGACCCTTTGTATTATTAATAATACGTGACTTTGGCAGCCATTCCTTTACGTTATGCGATAAGTTCGTCAGCTGTTAGGAGTGCGGCTATGTAGGGCATTGTATATTCAATGTGTTAGACAAGCTTGTGTACAGCTATTTCATCTTCAGCGGAATGCAGCAGTCCACTGCTGGACATAGGCTTCCCATACAATGCCACGATAAACGGTCTTGAGCCGCCACCATCCATCGACTTCCAGCGACTTTTTTTTTTTTTTTTTTTTTTTTCTCGAGATCCTTTACTCTGTACTGCGAGCTATACGGCATACCAATTGCCAGTTTAATTTCTAATTCTGAGAGCTTTGTCGGTGATATAGGATCTTCTATATATACGGATCTCCTCATTTCGGATTCAATCACGTATTGTAGCTCCAAGCATAGCTCTCACCATAGCCTGTTGCGTAACATTGAGCTTTTGTATTAGGCCAATAATTAGCGGCCATGTCTCAGTATCATCACCAATAATAGACTTTCGTGTTGAGACAATGAGGCGGTATCTGTTGACGAGAAGATATCGTGTAGTTTCCCAAACGCTGCCCTTTCTTTCGGCCATTGTGATCACTATGATAACCTTCAGCAAATCGAAGGTGGAACCAACGTGGCTCAGAAGCGAAATGGGTCGACCATTCATCAAGAGGGTATATCACCGTTCTTGAAGAACAGTACACTACGCTCCTGTTCCATGCCTCTGGCGTTGTACCCTCGAGGATAGCTTCTGAAGGACCCTATAGTACCCCCTTTCAGAAGCTCTATCGTTATTCTGTCCCCGCCGGTGCCTTGTTGTTCCTAAGCTGTTTGAGATCAGGGCCTTCTGACGTCCAGAATATCCTCGGTATAGTGGCGGGTCAAACGTGCTCTTATATCGCTCGTACGGAGCAGCACTTTGCGATGAGCAAAGCTAGAGCCTTTATTTCGTGTATAAGCTGCATACAGATGGTATTGGATGGAACCCAATCAAAATCAATAAATTATCGAGTACAAATCGAGTAATTATCGATTACAGCCCAACATTTTAACTGAAAACATGATCATGTAAATAGCGCTCTATCAAAGCTTTGCCAAATTAAAATTAAAATATTTAGCTAATCAGATCCCTACTCCTAAGTGATAGTCAATTTTTGAAAAACATTTGCGGGCTGAGTGTCCTCCTCACTTATAATTGATATTATAGTTCCTACCGATATTAGTAGTCCTGTGCGTACTAGCCTTGTTAGATCTACCGGCGGGTAGACCTCATCTCACCTCGTCTCCAGGTCGGGACGTGAGCCGACTGCGAACTGCCTCATCAAAACTCCCCAAGATCTAATCTCAGTGGCGTGGCCTTATTTGCGTTTGTTAATGCGACGGAATCCCGAGTTATGGATATGAGAAGGAAAACTAGGTACCTATTAGAATTCAAATTGAGTTAATTTGAGTTGCATAGACTGTCCATTTAGGTTTAGAATCAGAGGTTGCGGTCGGTGCTCATGAAGAAGGACCTCTAAATGGTCAGCGAAACGTCAGCAGGAGGTTAGTAAAGTACGTGGTTTGTAGTCGTATTTTTTCTAAATTAATACTAAGTCGCGGTAATTTCAATTCTAAGATTAAGACATACTATAAGCTGCAGTACGGCGGCTGGCTGGGTGTTGCTGAGGCTAGGAGACAACGGGATTATAAGTCTGACTGAAACCTTGTACCAGTATCTTTGCAAACATGTAAGGTATTTGACTAAATACCTTTTTTTTTTTTTTTTTTATACTACTTGGATGACGGAACAAGCTAGAGGCCCACCTGATGTTAAGCGGTAACCTCTGCCTATGAACAGTGCATTACCTCATAGGTCACGTCCACCTAGGACGCACCCTATGTGGCATTGCACTGCGCCCGCCACCCTGAGACATAAAGATGAAAAGTCTCATGTGCCTGTTATTTCACCGGCACCCTTACCCTTCAAACCGGAACACAGCAATACGAGCACTACTGCTTTGCTGCAGAAATAGGTATGGTGGTAGTACTTCCCCGGACGAACTTTTTCACAAAAAAGCTCTACTACTACTAAAAATTCTAGAGATAAATCCCATGCAACACAGTATTCTCGACTCCAAAAATATACACCTGCAGATGAGATATGACGTCATACTTAATAGTTTTGACCTTCGGCTTCATCACGAGTCACTTTTAACCAACAAAAACATAAAACAACAATAACCCAGACAAGTGCTGGTTTTCTGAGAACCGTACAAAAAGCTCATTCATTCATTCATTCAAATTCATTAAAAAGCCTCAATCTTGCTAATTTATGGACATCATCATACTGGTATCGCAATTAATATATTTATAGCTATTCATAAAGCATTTTTTTTTTATTTATTTTTTTATACTACTTGGATGACTGAACAAGCAAGAGGCCCACCTGATGTTAAGCGGTAACCTCTGCCTATGAACAGTGCATTACCTCATAGGTCACGTCCACCTAGGACGCACTCTATGTGGCATTGCACTGCGCCCGCCACCCTGAGACATAAAGATGAAAAGTCTCATGTGCCTGTAATTTCACCGGCACCTTTACCCTTCAAACCGGAACACAGCAATGCGTGCACTACTGCTTTGCGGCAGAAATAGGTATGGTGGTAGTACTTCCCCGGACGAACTCTTTCACAAAAAAGCTCTACTACTACTAAAATACTATTGCTACAATTAAGACATTTTAAAGGTTTTAAAAGATTCTTGCTTATTTTTTAGCATGTCCACGTGGTAGTGGCTTATGAATAAACTCAATAAGCCATGCTCATTGACATTTGATGAACATATACATACTTAGTTTTTTTTTTACTTTTTGGGTTTTGCTAAGCAGGTATACGTTTAACAGAAGCCTATTTGACTCTTGACAACCTCATATTAGGTATAGGAGGTAGGTATATAATTTCATTTATTTATTTATTTTCAACTAATAAACATTGTTTTTCATTTTTATTTTTTTTATTTTTGATTTTATTTTATTTATAACTTACATAAATACATACATACATACATAGACACACGCCTTTTTCCCGAAGGGGGGTAGGCAGAGCCTCAATGGGCCTCTTTTCACAGTGGGTTGCACCATCGTGGAATATAGAAGTGACAAGTGGTGAGCTCATCGCCGCCATTGCTTCCCACGACTGACTCGGCTAACGCTTTCTTCCAGTAATAACACATATTTATAACTTAAGTGTGTTGGCGACAGCCTGCGTGCGACCCTGTGCCGAGGACTACAATTTAGCTGCCCTCTGCGAAATATTCGGATAGCGGCCTCTAATGTAAACACGAGGTGTAAAGTCCAGCGTCCGAGAGAACAAAGGGAGTCTTGTTACGATTTGTATATTCTTAGAGGATTATTCGGGCATTCTAAAGCCTAACCTTGTGGCATACACTTGTCTTATTATATTTGAAGAACGTATACAAGAGGTTTCAGTACAAATCCCCAGTGAATAAGTCTAAGTTATCATCAGAAGTGCGACGCGTTACCCACTCACATCATGGGTAGACGAAGTAAGCGTAGTAAGCGCCCAAGGTCTAAAAAACGAACACGCTCGAGTTCGAGTTCTTGCAGCAGTAGTAGTGCCAGGACTCCGTCACCTCCACAGAGACACAGGAAACAGATATCACGTAAGGCTGATACTACAACTGTGAGTACAAATAATACTTTGAACAACATTATACCCGAGTTCGACCCGTTGAGAGATGACGTTAACGCTTGGCTTAGTATTATCCAGTCCTACGCGCAAACATTTACATGGTCCGATGAAATTACCCGTTACCAAGCTCTCAACAAATTAAAAGGTTCAGCGAAAGTGTGGTATGACTCACTCCTAAGATCCGAGAGTCAGTGGCCTACATGGAAATGGAAGGATTGGAAACGGAAGTTAGCTTCTAGTTTTCAAATCCGACGAAATATGTATGAACTTTTGAAAGAGGTAATTGAAAAAAAACCCGTGGAAAATCAGTCCCTTTACGAGTTTTATTTCGAACAGAAGTGCAGAATAGATCTATTGTCGTTGGGATTTTCGGAAAAAGATATTATTTCCATAATAGTCGGCAATATAGGAGACACCAGTATAGGTGCATCAATTGACGCCAACAATTTTGTGACATGTGACAGTTTAGCTAGCTTCCTACATGGTCGAACATATAAATCGAAAAATGCGAAACTACTAAGCGCGAATACTCGTGATGGCCAGACTAAATTGGTCAGCCAACTGCCTGCTAATCAGACGACTGTGTCCACCACAGCAACTGTTCCCTCCGCGACTGTGACAGATCAACCAGGTCAAACACGATTTAGAAAACTTATTAAGTGTTATCTTTGTGATGGTAATCATAAAAAAAGTCAGTGTGATAAAAATAAATGTGAGTATTGTGGCCAGCCAGGTCATTTAGAGTCAGTATGTTTCCATAAAAAGAATGCAGTTAAACCTGAGGAACAAGAAATAAAATAATTATTGTGTTTCTATAAACAATGACCCGTTTGTTCATTATTATAGTATACAAACCACCGAGGATGAGAAAACGTATCATTCGTTTAAACTGGAGTTAATGACAATAGTTAGTTCGATTTAGAAGTTTCGTTTATACTTAATAAGAGTACCTACCTTTTGAAATAGTGACCGATTGCAACGCCGCACCGTACGGTATTCATTAACCAAAAAGGAGATTATTCCCCGGATTGCGCGGTGGGTTCTATCAACACAAGAGTTTAAATTTGATATAGTTCATAGAGAAGGCACACGAATGCAACATGTAGGTGCCTTGAGTCGAAACCCCGCGGCTTTCGGAGAAAAATCTGAAACCGATATTATAATGTCCATAACAGAATCGGATTGGTTGCTTTCTGTCCAGTTACATCTGTCAGTTACCCTGAGTTACATCGCATTCGAGCGATTATAGAAACAGGAAAGGCCGATGAAAATAAAGACATATTTGATAAATATGAGGGTGCTAGGTGACAAAGTTTACAGAAAAACAAACCGAGGTCGCTGGTGTGTGGTTCCGAATAAATAATAAATAAATAAATAATGCTGGACAGTTCACACAACATTATCTAGCCCCAAGCTAAGCAGAGCTTGCACTTGCACTAAGAAATGCACTAGGCAAATAATTAAATACAACCACGACGACCTGAGGCATTTTTCTGTTGATAAAATAGTCGAAAGAATATGCCATCAATATTGGTTTCCCAGGATGAGACATGTTGTAAAGAAATATATCAAAAATTTACTAAAATGTACTATATTTTAAAAATTCAGGCGGTCCAAAAGGATGAGAATTATACTCGTTACCAAAGTATGCACAGCCTTTTCGCACACTTCATATGGACCATTTGGGCCCATTTGTGACGACTAAAAATATAAATGAATATTTATTGATCTTTGTAGACACCTTTAAAAAAAATGTATTCATGTTTGCGGTCTGTTTAACAAAAGCTTCATGGGTAATTAAAGAATTAGAAATAATTTCTGAAAATACGGTAACCCTAAAATAATTATCACAGATGCCGCGACATGTTTAACTTCAAATAGTTTTACTCAGTACTGCACGAACAAAAATATACGTTCACCCACAGTAGCAACGGGTATGCCCCGTTCAAACGGACAAATAGAACGTTTCATAAAACAACGAAAACTATTCCTAGTGAAGTTTTTGTTGGGTATAGTTTGAGAACTGACAGTGATAGTTTGGCCCCGAAACTTGATGACGGGAATATATTGGATGTAACAGGTTTACGTGAGAGGACGGAGACGAATATTAAGTCAAATGCAGAGTTACAAAAACAAAGATTCAGTCAATCTCGTACAAAAGCAAGAATTTACTTGGAAGAAAATTTAGTTCTTATTAAAAAAGCAAGAGTAATGATGGAAAGAGTCGCAAGTTGCTGCCTGTCTATAAAGGTCTCTCAAGTAAAAAAAGGTATTGGAACATGACCGATATGAGGTGACGGATGTAAAAGGCAGTGAAAGAAGTACTAAGGAGTACACTGGAGTAACGACTGCTCAGAACATGAAACCATGGATTCGAATTGATGATTGGGAATCAAATTAAATTGAAACTGATTTTACCTATGTCATTGTCTTTTCGTGTTGGCGAGGTAAATTAATAGTAAAAACACGTTAATAATTCCTTAGTCATTTGTTAAGAAGTAGGTATCTACGTGCGAGTTAAGATAAAATACTTCAATTTCAAATCCAAAATGTAAAAAGTCTGAGTGGTGGCAAACTTGGAATTGGAACAAACTTGGTACGCTTAAGTGTGATCAAAGCTACTTAAATGCAAGTGGTTCTAGGGCAAACTTGGTACGCTTAAGTGGGTAAAGCCCTTTGAGTGCAAGTTGTCAAGAATGAACTTGGTACGCTTAAGTGCAGCTAAAATTCCTTTAAGTGCAAGTGAAGTTCAAATTGAGGTAAACCCGGTCTCTTAAGTGTGGCAAAGTCCCTTTAAGTGCAGATGGTCTAATGATATACGGAAGAGAGAGTACCCTCAGACTTTAGACAGAGTTGGGCTAAGGCATCCGATACATAAATTCTTAATATTATGTCCAATTTCTAACAGAAGATTTAATGTTTCAGCACTTTATCTGAACTCGTGGGGCGCTTGGGGGGCCAAGCACCAGGTAGAATGGCCGTGTTGGCGACAGCCTGCGTGCGACCCTGTGCCGAGGACTACAATTTAGCTGCCCTCTGCGAAATATTCGGATAGCGGCCTCTAATGTAAACACGAGGTGTAAAGTCCAGCGTCCGAGAGAACAAAGGGAGTCTTGTTACGATTTGTATATTCTTAGAGGATTATTCGGGCATTCTAAAGCCTAACCTTGTGGCATACACTTGTCTTATTATATTTGAAGAACGTATACAAGAGGTTTCAGTACAAATCCCCAGTGAATAAGTCTAAGTTATCAAGTGTCTAAATTATGTTTTTGTATGTTTTTGGTTGTTATTTTTTATTTATTTTTCTGTTTTTTGTCCTACTGTTTCCTAGTATTCTGTTTGTTCTGTTTGTTTTTTGTTTTTTTTGTTTGTGCCAAATAAATGTTTTTCATTTCATTTCATTTCATTTCATATAACACGAGCCCACGTACCTGCATTGGTGAATGCTAAGAAGTGAAGTGACGTCACCAACAGCGCTATAGCAGTCCTAGGAGGCGCCATGCCGCATTTTGATCTGAAACAATAATAAACACGGTTTAGAAAAATATCTTATATACCTACCTACCTATGTTTGAATCGTGTCAATTTCGGTTCAACGCTGCAAGTAAGGCTGCGACGCCGGAGGTTGCGGGTTCGATTCCCGCCTCGGAACAAATATTTGTGCGATATGCAGACATTTGTTCAGGGTGTTCTGGGTATTTTCTATGTATAATAAAAAATATCTCTATCTAGGTTATATATTGTATTAAGTATATCAGTTATCTAGTACCCATAACACAAGCTCTGCTTAGCTTGGGGCTAGATAATGTTGTGTAAACTGTCCAGCATTATTTATTTATTTTATTTATTTATTTATTGAAACCCACAGATTTGCTGACGCTACTTACCTAGACCACAGATAAAAGAATACTATACCCTAGACATAGAATTTAGATTCAAGCGAATTTGTTCTATAACAGATAACAGTGCAGATCAGCAAAAACGTAGGTAATGCTAGTTGCGCGGGCGCAGAGAGGCGCGTGTGGGGTCGTTGACCTAGGCTTATGCAACCTCAGCTACCCTCGATTAAAGCACCACCGATTGCAAAGCAATTGTTATAAATTTGAATGATTGTTATAATTACAAAAAAATGGGTATACAATGGAAAATCAATATTTTTACAAATTTCAGAATTATACACATATTGAAAAATAAATAAGATCACGACAAATTTGAGTGTTCAATTTAAATTGAAAAAAACGGAATACACATCCTGGCACCCCATTGCTAGTCATCATCAGACCCCTTGGAGTTCGTTTTCACAGCGAGTGAACCCAGGCGCCTGTGTCCTCGAGGCTACGGGACAAAATACACAATGCACTTGGCTGCTTTTTATAAACAGCGAAACATCCCAATGATTTCAACACAAACAAAAAATATTACCAAACAAAGAAACCATTCAAACATTTTCGAACAATTCAATTCAAGTTCAATCAGAAAAACAATTGAAAAGAAAGGGTTCAACTCGAGAAAGGGGGAGACGTTCCCTCGCGCGGAAGGAGGGATAAATAAGCGACGGGTCCGTGCTCCCGATCAATCTGATGGAAATAAATGCTCGAATCGCTCCAAATAATGCTCCGCCAATCGTTTCCGTAGGACCGTGAACCGTATCACGACAATTTCTTCGTAAGGTTGTGCGCACACGCTCAATGTCTGCAATAGTGTGGTGCAGATAATGACTGAAAATAAAGTGTAACCAAACTTTTATGCAATGAGGAATCGGAACTGTGAGCTGATAAAAATGAGCCCAAACATTGCCGCAGGCTACTAAATCTTCGACGAGTTCCCTTGTCCACCGTTCGTCTCTATCATCAGATCAGCTAGCTGTCCATTTTATTGTATTGTTGATCGGTACTTGATAGGTATGCCAAATTTCAGCTCAATCGGTCGAGAGGAAATGGTTCAAACAATTGCAAGATTTATCCCAGACCAAACATACCAACAAACTAACAGTTGAATTTAAAAAAAAGCTTATTAAATACCATTCACCTTGGCTGGTTTTTATGCTCTAAGCTTAGTCCACAAAGGAACAACAGTTTATAGTCAACAGAAGTAACTACAATTTTACCCTAACATAAATCTGTCGTAAAACGAATGTGTCCCAAGCCGAACAAGTGATTCAATATTATAATTTCAACGTAGTCTCTTGACAGATCAAGAGCTACATTAAATTATACCAAGTCGTCCCATTTTAAGTTGAATTCGTTGTAATTACTGTCTTCCAGCTTGATTTTGACTAGGTTACGATAGGAACACGCAATCAGTAATTATCTTTGCATCCATCAAGATGTTTCTTGATGCATGGTCCGTGGTAACGTAACTGTACATTACAAAAGCATCATCAGCGCTCCAAAGTCATACTCCCAAACCGCGCATTGCGAAGGGTGCTTTTGCTCACAGCGCGTGTTTTCCTTGCCGTTTGTCACATGTCCGTTTTAGTACAAAGTTTGTTATAGCTTTAAGCTCCTAATAATGTTCCCCTCAAATCTTGTCTGCAGTGTGTCCACGTCTCAATGCGGCATTGGGCCGGTCCGACCGCGCCGGTCATTTTCCAATCGTCTGCTCTCAATAGAATAATGGGTGATCGCGGCTATCTGCTTGTCACTCAAATTACGTGTGAAAGTACCCCTTTCGATGGTTCCAAGCTGCGTGTGCAATGGTGTGTGCTATAAGTGGCTATTTCTAGGTACTTCTAGTAGTAATCCTGGTTATACCATACATACTTGAAACTATGTAGGTAGGTATGTATGTATGTACCAATACACATGGTAATTTTTTAGTCCAAACTGACAGACCAGCACTTTCAACTTTTATGATTTCACACCTCAAAAAGTACCAACGGAACTACTAGAATCACTCGAATAGAACCGCGTGTTCGTCACAGCCTATTTTCTTCAAAACTACTGAACGAAATAAGATGAAAAATGTACAGAATTAGATGACCCAACACGGATAACGTAAATACAAAGACCTCAAAGTAAATGGACTTCGGGTCAGCGTTCAAAAAGTGTCCGAACCAAAAGAGAGAAAAAACGCATAAAAAGGAACAGTTCTGATAAGTTTTATCTGTCAATTGTTGCTTAATTATTAAACATATTTGAGGGACTAGAAAAAACGGCAGTGTATTGAACTCATTTGTCACTTGTCAGGGTTCGAATTTTCAAAGGTGGCATATTTTGGCGATGATAGTGTATGGAATGCTAAGTTCATCGTAAAGTTATCAGAATGTATTTGCGTAAATAAATGAATTCTGCTTTTGGGTGTTAAACATGGGAGGCAAACTACAAAATAAAAATATAAAAAAATTGTCTACTTCGAAGTAGAGTGCATAAGTTCAAAATATGCCTAGTTTTGATTTTGATTTCTTCTTGACTGTACCAAAACGTGTTTGGCCTAGGGATTTGATTTTGTCAATTTGAGAAATTCACGAATCAAGTATTAGGCCATTTTAGGTTTTGACCAATCTCTAATTTGACTAATCAAGGATTTGGCCAGTGTCTGCGAAATCTACCGCAGTAGCACCGGCCGGCTGGGCCTCTGCCAACTGGGAGCGCATTGTCTTGTCGTATGCGAATTTACCGTAGTTTCCTTACCATTTACCATAACCCAATGATTTGGTAAGCCTTGTACAGTAATCTTCACATACTTACGACTCGTGTAAGTACATTTTTTATCAATTCAGCAAGATGTACGCTCCTTGCCGTGACAATCGTATTATTGAACGAGCGAAGCCAGTTCTCTCAGTCTACTTTGGTGAATCGGCATTTGTATGTACGTATGTATGTTTCTTTGAGGATAACTTTCATACGACTAGATAGTATTTCTACAATTTTTAGAAGTGGGATATAATACATGAGAGGACTCTGTTAGGACATTTAAAAACTACATTCACTATATTTTAGGTTTAGTAGATTTAAAGATAAGCAAGATTTTTTTTAAAAACTTTTCCTCTAGCTAGGGTTGTTCCAGTAATCCCACAATGCTGAAAAGCAAATGCTGTAGCTTTTGTGAATATATATGCCAGTAATATCGTACAAAAAAAACGCTTCCTATGTCTTATTTTTTGCACAGAACTAAAAGAAGTGAAGTTTTTCAGCAATAACTCAGCGCGCTTACATTTTATAATGCTGCGAATCTGGATAAATACTATCTAGATTGACCTAAACAACATACCATAAATATTATCTAGATGGACCCAAACAACATACCATAAATACTATCTAGATGGACCCAAACAACATACCAAAAATGCAGGTTTACCGCAATTATTGCAATTTGAATGTAACATATGACTGGCCTGATAGAATAAAGTCCAAAATTGATATAATATAATATAAAACAAACGAATTCAGACTACATTATTCTTTAGTCATGCCGCACATATTTTAACATACGAGGATCATTATATTTACTGATAAATATAAGATTTTGTCAATATTGAGGCTTATGGGAAGATCAATATTTGACGTGCAAAGCTCAGTTTGTTCAAGGCGTTTATGAGACGTTTTGCATTTTTACAGAGACGAAGGGGGAAACCGCCTTGACTCGTTACTCTAGGTAGGTGTAGGTCTCAGAATACAGAACGGAACAGTTCCGTTCTGTATTCTGAGGTGTAGGTTAGTCTTATTGAAAACACTATCATTCGCAGACGGCTTTGCTCTCATGGTAGCGGGAAAATGTTTACGATTGGTGTTTACGGTATCCTTTACGATCTCTCTTAAGAAATAGTTTATAACACATATCATTAAAATTGTATTGAATAGTTAACAAAACACAAATCATTTTAAAGATAGTTAAAATCCTAGTAGGGATCCGCAAAAATTAAAAAGTAAAAACTAACTAACTAGTACCTACTTTAAATTGTATTCGATACCTACTCGATTCCGGTATCGCAGAAGAAAGTATAGATACTGATAAAAGTATCGATCCGAAAGTATCGATACTACTCAGTATCGAAAACTTTTATTCATTACTTTTTTGATTACCTTAGAAACTGTAAATAATCGCAAAAAAAACAGTTATAAACAAGCACTGTAAACCAATAAATTATTTATTTTAAAAACATACAAAATTACCATTATAATTATCATTAACATTTATATCAATCAAATCAAAATTACTTTTTATGTCGGAGAGCAGATAGCAGGCCAAAATATTACTGTTTTAATACTGATTTAGAGTGCATGTATACTCTTTTGTACAGTAGAAACTAAAATTATTTTTTAAAAACCGAGAGCGTTAGGGATACCGTTACACGTCAGAAAGAGAAATTGTGACTTTGCGTAAACAAACTACTTATTGAGGAGACAAAAGTATCGAGTATGTGAAAAAGTATCGATACCTAGTAAAGTATCGGATTGAAGGTGTCGAGTACAAAAATACTAGGTATCGAAGAGAGAGTATCGATACTACTCGGGTATCGATACTTTTTGCGGATCCCTAATCATAGGTATTTATGAGTATCTAATAAATGCGATTAATACCCGCTATAACATCAAAAACCAACAAACAAACAACCATTTTCATTAGTTTATTATAGGTGCTCATACTTAAACAAACCATTTAATGAACTCTGGTAAAGTAATGTTGGTAGGTATTGTATTGTCCAAATGAAATGGATATTTCCGTGAAACAACGAACATTTAGTAGAGTGTTATGATTGAGCACCGTCTGTTGATGTAACACTCGGCAAGTTACAACCGACGCTGATTCAATAACAAAACCTTTACTTATCACAATAAATACCTACTTGATGATACTATAATAGGTACCCATATTGTTTAGTTACATGAAGTTACATCAATATCAAGTTTAATAAAAACCTTTCAGTCCTCAACAGGAAGGCGTTTCAGAGCACAGCAATATCTCAACGCGGAGAAAGAATAAACAGAATAATCTAATACGCTCATTCAATGGGACCAACTTCGACATAGAACAAAATTCTCATGTATTGTATTATTGAAATATTTGTATTTTAATTTTGGCGGCAACACGTTTTCTATTACGGCTCTTGCCGCCTACCTGTCCAGTAAAAGAGAAATGAACTCAGTGTATCCTGGCCACGGTCCTAGGTCCGGGTCCTAGCTAGCCGCAGATACGTCATTTCTTAACAATTTTGTTGCATCCGTTGCATCATAAAATTCAACCTGGCTACCAACTTGTTTAAAATGACAAAAATAATCTTCAAATCTGACTTCCCTGTAAACTAATGCAAGGTCCACGGAGCTTACAAAAATACGGGCACAACCTCCTCTAATCATGAGTGAAGCCTGGCAAATGGCCGCCCACTAAATGTGTGTTGCGTGTCAACGGAGGTGACTCGCGCTGCTATTGGCATGGACGAATATTCGTCCATGGTATTGGTACCTGGCGCCGATTGTCGGACCTTGTATTTGTGTGCGTGTAGCTCTCGGGTGTTACTGATAAGCAAAATTGTTAGACCTAGTAAGCTTCACAAACTTTCTCCGCAGTATTACGTTCGTATTTTTTTAAGGTCCGTGGCAAAAAACGCATAGAAAAACCCGGTCTACCTGAGAAACTCCTACTATATCTTTTAAAAAAATGCGTAGAAATAAATATTTATTATAAGCTTTATCGAAAGAAATATCAAATGTACGTAAGTCTTTCAATAAGGATGACAAATTAAGACGTTAAACCTAATACAAATATTGATAAATAAGCTTATTTTAGGTATGTATTTAGACGTCACAGCGCACACACGTTGCGTCAGCTCATTGTGCGTTTGCGCCGATCCGTATCAATACCATTAATTTGTGTATTTACATAAACATATTATAATGTAACAAGAACATATGTATTTATATATTCTGATTCATTTAGGAACGTTGTGTTGAATACATTGCCATTATAATACATTGCCATTATAATACATTGCCATTATAATTTCCCTGTAGGAACTCAGGTAGGTACACATAATGAAGTCATGTCGATGAAGATGAAAAGGGGGTTAAGTTCTATGATTAACACTAATAATCCTTTGAAGGATACTGACAACGTAAACAGGGGTGGGGGAGGGCCGGAGGGGGGAGACTGACCACAATAGTGACTGGCACAATCAATCATATTGTATAGCCTGGGACTACTAAAACACTTAACAGAAGTCAGAATGCGGTCTGCATATATTTCATACGGATCTCCACTGGTAGCCTAGTCTATTGGGCACATTCAGCACAATCGCTCTTGGCGATAAGGCCGCCCATTGTACCGTACTAATTGTTTATGTTTATTTTGTTATATTTACGTTGTGTACATTGTGTGTGGGTTCATCTATCTATAATAGGGGTACGTATTAAAATTCATAAATTCAAAATACATACGTTTAGAATACATAAGTTCAAAATCCATAAATTTTAAAAACCTAATGGTGAAAATCAATAAGTTTTATAATCGATAAAGTTCTATATGTATAATGGTCGAAATGCCTAAAGCCATAATCTCAAACAAATATGCATGCCAAATTTCAAATTTGTACTGGAGCCTTCAAATTTGACACTTTGACGTAAGTATTTCAAACATTATAAAAACCGTACAATAGGGATATTCGATTTATTTATTTGAACCATACGGTATTTTGATTTTCGGTATTTTAAACGTATACAGTTAGGGTACGTATCAAAACATATAAGTTCAAAACACATAAATTTAAAAAACCTAATAGTGAAAATAAATAAATTTAAAACCCTTAAAGTTTTTTATTTATAAAGGTCGAAATGCCTAAAATCAAAATACATAACGATTACAATGTATACGTTTAGAATACCGAAAATAAATTCAATATCCTTATGGCAAGGTTTTTGAAAGTGGGTTAGAAAGATTGGAGGGAGAATATTTTATTTATATCAGAAGTAGGTGAACTATGCAGGTTCTATTCAAACTGTGTCAGAGGTGAGGTTCCAAAATCAACCTTTCGATGGATCAAAGACAAGGAACGCGGTGGATGGATGCGGCTAGAGACGCCAATGAACGCGAATGACGAGGAATGAACGCGTTGTGGCCACTATTATGCTATTTAGCCATTATTAATTACAGCTGTTATGTGTTGTTGACATTATGTTTTTCAAACTTCGGTATTTCGAACTTCGTTATTCTAAACTTATATCAAATGAAATTATAAATTTTAAACCATTACGTTTTTTAAATTTATGTGTTTTGAACTTATGAATTCTAAACGTATGTGTTTTGAATTTATACATTTTGATACGTACCCCTATAATAGCGCTAATAATTTGATCGTAACCGTTTTAGCTTTGTTCTTGAAGATACGGTTAGTGTAGCGATAGATCGAATATACCTACGTGTGGATTGCGGGATCCATGCTTCTCTTGGCCTTAGAATTTAATACCTACTTATCTTTAAAAATCGTTATGAATATACTTTTTAAATATTGCAATAATTATTTAAAATATTTTTTTTGCATTCTTATAAAGTTTATTTTTCTAGATGATGAAATAAATTCTACACTCACCTTTCTCAATCAGAAAATTTTCAAACAAAGGGAAAATAACGCCATACCATTTTAAACATCAGCTAAACCAAATATAAACCAAACTAGAAACGTTACTTTTTAGAGTTCCGTAGTCAAAAAGACAAGGAACCCTTATAGATTCGTCATGTCTGTCTGTATGTCTGTCTGTCTGCCCGTGTAAGTCACAGCCACTTTATTCCGAAACTATAAGAGCTATGCTGTTGAAACTTGGTAAGTAGATGTATTCTGTGAACCGCATTTGACACAAAAATAGATAAAAACAAAACAACGAGTATGGGTTCCCCATACTTTGAACTGAAACTCATGATTTCCCCGTACGTGTGGGGTATCTATGGATAGGTATTCAAAAATGATATTGGGGTTTCTAATATCATTTTTAGGGTTCCGTAGTCAAAGATAAGGAACCCTTATGGATTCGTCATGTCTGTCTGTCTGTCTGTCTGTCTGTCTGTCTGTCCGTGTATGTCACAGCCTTTTATTTCCGAAACTATAAGAGCTATACTGTTGAAACTTGGTAGGTAGATGTATTAAAAAAAAAACAATGTTGAAAAAATACAATGATTTTTGGGGTTCCCCATACTTTGAACTGAAACTCAACTGCGAGAGACACTTGCAAAGTGTAAAAATGTGTGTGCCCCCCCCCCCCCCCCACCCCCCCCCCCCACCCCTAATTTCTAAAATAAGAGAATGATAGAACTAAAAAAAAATATGATGTACATTACCATGTAAACTTCCAACGAAAATAGGTTTAAACGAGATCTAGCAAGTAGTTTTTTTTTAATACACTGTTATTAAAGCATCGATCAGAGTTACAACGAAATACAAGAACTTTTATATTATGTTACTTGCTGCTACGGAACCCTTCATGGGCGAGTCCAACTCGCACTTGGCTGCTTTTTAAACCCCTCACAAAATAGCGCGATCCCCCCCCCCCCCTTGATTAATTACAATCAACAATGGTTTGCATGGGAACTTGCAAACTATTGTCACTGAAAGCGGACTCGGTCCTCGCCGTCCTCTACTTTACATATTTAAATCCCTAAACCAGAACATAAAAGGGTCTCCTCCGTAATGGAGCGGAGCAGCTGCCTCTGCCTGCAGATTGCCTCCTTGTGATATAGAACCACCAGAGTAAATAATAGTAGGGACTATGAGATAATCAGGGTTCTTCTTTTCCAGGTTCCGTAGTCCGGCGAGGAATCCGTATACGTTTTACAGCTAGGTCTTGTACTATTATTTATTCTGTGGCTTGGACCCAAATTACAGGACAGGATACTTTCGATGTAGATCTCGTGGATCACAAGTTTATAACCATAAAATGCCATACATTTATATTCTTAGAGGTACCTCTTTTTTTTTCTTTTTTTTTTATACTATTGAATGACGGAACAAGCAGATGGCCCACCTGATGTTAAGCGGTAACCTCTCCTATGAACAGTGCATTACCTCATAGGTCAGGTCCACCTAGGACGCGCCCTATGTGGCATTGCACTGCGCCCGCCACCCTGAGATATAAAGATGAAACGTCTCATGTGCCTGTAATTTCACAGGCACCCTTACCCCTCAAACCGGAACACAGCAATGTGAGCACTACTGCTTTGCGGTAGAAATAGGTATAGTGGTAGTACTTCCCCGGATGAACTCTTTCACAAAAATGCTCTACTACTACTAAAAACTACTACCTCCCATATTATGGGACAAGAGGGGGTGTTTTTGAGCACATGTGCAAGTTAAAATATGAGGCAGCAATTTCCTTTTCTATTATATTAGATATTAGCCCTATACCGTCAGTGAGGAAAGCTGCTATTTCTAAAATGATTTACCAAGAATCTTTTAATTCCCCGTGTAAGTTGATCATGGTGGAAAACATCGTTTAAATATTCTCGGTCTCCTCTAATGATAGAAGCTAATTATAGAGGGAAAGATGTGACTTGATTTCGGAACCCAACAATATACGTAGTCCAACACGTGCTTGTCCGGTTTTTTATCTAGATCTCGTTACTGGGCGAGGGCGGGTTAAAGACCTTTCCTGTGCAAATTCCTCGACAGATAAGTTCAAGCATAATTACATTGTGGCTATGAAGGTCTGCCCTTTATAATGTTGAAGAAACACGATATCAAGATAAATTTATTTAAGTTCACAAGTTCTATCACATTTTATAAGTATATTAAGCGTGGTGCGGGCATGTTATGCGGAGGGAACAAAGTTATGTTACAAGGAGAGTGATGAATATGAATATGGAGGGATACAAGAGTAGAGACAAGCCTAAAAAGAGATGGGTGGACTGTGTGAATGATAAGGTATATGACGGGAGATAGGGGAGAATGGAAGAAAAGAACACGTTGTATCCACCCCACATGAGTGGGATAAGGGCACGGAAATGATGAAAGACTAACATTTTGAAAATAACAATAAGTTAGTAGTAGTAGAGCTTTTTTGTAAAAGAGTTCGTCCGGGGAAGTACTACCATCATGCCTATTTCTGCCGCAAAGCAGTAGTGCTTGCATTGCTGTGTTTCGGTTTGTAGTGTATGGGTGCCGATGAAATTACAGGCATTGAGACTTTTCATCTTTATGTCTCAGGTTGGCGGGCGCAGTGCAATGCCACATAGGGCGCGTCCTAGGTGCACGTGACCTATGTGAGAATGCACTGTTCATAGGCAGAGGTTACCGCTTAACATCAGGTGACCCATCTTCTTATTCAGTCATTCAAGAAGTATTAAAAATAGAAGTTTTTCTCCTATAGGTACCTATATCCCATAGCAGAAATGATCGAGCTCGATTGTCTAGCTAGAGCAAACAACCTCTGTATTGTGTGTAGCTGGCAAAAGCATCATCATCATCCCTAGAATCCCACGAACGGTCTTGATCCGCCTCCATCCACCGACTTCTTGAAACCGTTACAATACCATCGGTTCATGGAATGGGTGGCTGTCCTACACTGCGTCACCCGATTCGTCGTAGAGAACTCGTGTCTCTGGTGTGCGTGATGAAACCCAGTGCAATACCACTTAGACTTTCATCATCGCATCCACCAACCTGTTCTTCCACCCCATAAAATGCAATAGCTATCGATAGTCTGATGTCTGTTAAACGACTAGTTTTTAGGGTTCCGTAACGAAAAATTACGGAAGCCTTATAGATTAGTCATGTCTGTCTGTCTGTCCGTGTGTATCACAGCCCCTTTTTTCCGAAACTATAAGAGCTAGGCTGTTGAAACTTGGTAAGTAGGTGTATTCTGTGAACCGCATTAAGAATTTCACAAAAAAGTAGAAAAAAAACGGTAAATTATTGGGGTTCCCCATACTTAGAACTGAAACTAAAAAAAAAAAAACATCTAACCCATACGTGTGGGGTATCTATGGATAGGTCTTCAAAAATTATATTGAGGTTTCTAATATCATTTTTTTCTTAGTTTGCGCAAGAGACACTTCCAAATTGGTAAAATGTGTCCCCCCCCCCCCCCCCCCCGTAACTTCTAAAATAAGAGAATGATAACACTAAAAAAAATATGATGTACATTACCATGTAAACTTCCCCTGAAAACTGGTTTGAACGAGATCTAGTAAGTAGTTTTTTTTTAATACACTATTATTAAAACATCGATCAACGTTACAACAAACTACCAGAACTTTTATATTATGTTAATTGCTGCTACGAAACCCTTCATGGGCGACTCCGACTCGCACTTGGCCGCTTTTTGTTTCATCTAGGTAGCCCTAAGTACATTCCTGGTCATTATCTCAGCGCTCTGCCGAGAAAGGATTACGTGCAAATACCTCAGGACTAGTCCGATCTGGTTGTAGCGAGCTAATCTGTGGCTGGATGTATAATAGCCAAGCCGATGCGCAAAAAAATAAAAACGATGCGATCATCGCGTCTCTACTGACGGGGTGAGACGGGCTCTTGTGAGGTTACGCGATACAACGAAAGAGGTTGCAACTTGCAGATTCTAGTAATTGTGTACTTATTTGTATTGCTCCGTGCCTATGTATACGAGTATCATAACAAAAGTTCATAGAAGCACTGAAGTTCTCGTAATCCTCCTCCTCCTCGTCGTCCTTTTCATCATAGGACGAGCAGGCGTACGGCTCAGTACCATCCTTACCTCATTGGTATACCTTCTATTCGCACAAAGCGTTTCGGTTCTACCTTTATAATGCGAGCTGCTAAGGAGTGGAATACACTGCCGTCGTCTGTCTTTCCTGAAAACTATAATCTGGGTCTCTTCAAGTCTAGAGTGAATAGGTGCCTTCTAGACCTTTGTGCTCCATCTTCGGCCACATCGTCACTTACCAACAGGTGAGATCGTGGTCAAACAAAGGTCTTTTAATGTTAAAAAAAAAAAAAAAAAAAAAAAAACTGGAACTTTATAAAAAAACTAACAAACAAAAAACACAGTTTGCAGCAATAGTAAAGTTGAAACATATCTATATACTCGGGTGCATCCGTATTGATCCCAGAAATTCATCCCACGAGCTAAAGTAATAATAATTATTCCGGATTCATACCATTCATATTCATTTCATTTTTAGAGTCCATATTTATCCCACCAAGAAGTACCTACATCTAAAACGAGTGGAAGTAACGTACGACTCCATAGACCGGCCGCGGTGGTCTCGGCCTAAGAGCAGGACTCCTTCCGTGGCTGTCGTAAAAAGCTACTACGGGATTACGTAATACGAACTGTTAAGGAGTGGAATACACAACCGTCGTCTGTCTTTCCTGAAAACTATTTCATAATATGGGTCTCTTCAAGGCTAGAGTGAATAGGTGCCTTCTAGACCTTTGTGCTCCATCTTCGGCCACATCGTCACTTACCAGGTGAGATCGTGCTCAAACGAAGGTCTATTCAACGTTAATTCACAATAGAAACTGTTAAATATCTTAGCAAGTAGGTTTTATCTCTAAGTTCTATTTTTTTTTCTTTGTCGATTTAGTGTTTATTTACTGTAATGACATTGTACATAGTTAATAAACAAATAAAAAAATAAAAATAAGGGGATGAGCATCAGCACACATTTGAAAAATGTTGCGATCACCAAACGCCTGCCAAGCGTGGTGATTATGGCAAATCCTCCCTGTTCTATACAGGGGAAGCCTTGTCTAGCAGTGGACGTCTACCGGCTGATGAAGAAGATACTAAGATGTTTGTACTTGTCTCTGATTACCATTTAGAATATTTTAGAAGGATATCCTATTGGATTCTAAGTGGGACAAATCGACAGTCCACGTCACACGTTCTACACGTCACCATCATCATCGCCAGCCTGTATACGTCCACTGCTGGACGACGCCTCCCCTTTGAATGCAATGCGGGGATTTTCCGTAATCACCACGCTTGGCAGGCGGATTGGTGATCGCAGTGTTACATACCTACTCAGACTAATGCTGCTGCCAATCCCTTGATGTAATCCCTCAGTAACGCGCTCCTCACATCCACGGGAGGAGACGGAGGGGTATATTCTTAAACCAAACACACCACGACCACAGTATCGCATCAAGAATTTGAGACTCAAATTTGTGGGCCACAAAGTCAAAAAGCAAGGAGCAGGATGATGCATGGGAATTAAGGTCACTACAAAATCGCAAGTCGCGGCCAGAGCGTGACATGCGATGCGTTTAGCGTGTATGATGTACGCTTGACACATGTTCAGGGTTACGGCAGGATGAATTGTGCAAGTGCAATGCGCAGGTTTAACGGCCGCGACGCGCGTTGTCAATGACCCACATATTGGCAGGTGGCGCAGGAAATATAGTAGCACAACTCTGTATTATAGCAGCTGGTTTGTAAGTGTTATTGTCGGTGCCTAAATTACCTTCAAAAACAGCATGAAATACTTCCCCCCCCTCCCCCCTTCCCTAGCCCTCAAAGCAACTAGAACACAATTGATAAAGGTTGAAAAAAGTACACTGTACTCGAAAACATTGTTAGCCTTTTATTCGCGACTCAAGGCCATTTCTCTACAGAATCGAGCTTTAAACCTGTGTACTATTGGACGACCTCTTTGACGACCTCTGTGGCGCGGCGGGTGAGTTGGTAGCTGGCTAAGATGCGAGAGGTTGCAGGTTCGATTCACAAATGTCGGGGACAAATGTTAGTATGATCTGCAAATATTGATTCCGCGTCAGGGTGCAGTCGTACCCTCGACACAGGGTATGTATGCGACTGTTGGGTGTTATGTTATATTACTCGCCAGTAACTTGCTTGATTTGAATCCTCGTCAGCAATGTAGGTACTATTTATATGCCAAGACATAACATAGTTTACGAGAAATATTTTAACATGACACCTCATCATAGCACGCTGACACCGCGACCGGTGCATCATAGCACGCTGACACCGCGACCGGTGCATCATAGCACGCTGACACCGCGACCGGTGCATCATAGCACGCTGACACCGCGACCGGTGCATCATAGCACGCTGACACCGCGACCGGTGCAGGTACAGTATTAGCTGCGCATTGCAATTTGCAATTACAGACTCTCGGAAGCGCCGAGAGATGCGGGCGCCATGATACCTAATTACCACTACTCAATCACGTAAATCTACACACACAATCGTAGGTAAGTATATTTTGTTTATTCTTACACGAGTATCCAAAGGCATCATTCCGAATGTGCAGCGAGCCATTTGGAGCTCAATACGAACTGTTACATCCTCACAGAACAATGGAAACATGGCACACATACAACACAATCAGCACTATTGAGGCTGTCCACTGTCTAGGTAACAGTTAGTATGAAATTTTCACTAGAAACTGGATATTTACCATGATTTTTGAGTTTTATATGTTCCCAATATTTCGGCACAGTTGCATGCGCCATGATCACGGGAGAACTAACTAAAGTCTTTGCGAAATGAAACCGATGGTAGTGGTATCGTTCGTAATAAAAGAGTGAGAAAGAGGGTAGATCGATATATCTGCCAATAACATCTACTCGCAAAGACTTTAGTTAGTTCTCCCGTGATCATGGCGCATGCAACTGTGCCGAAATATTGGGAACATATAAAACTCAAAAATCATGGTAAATATCCCGTTTCTAGTGAAAATTATGTACATAACCATGATAGTTTCAAAAGTTAGTTAGTATGAAGCAAGCCAGTGTGGTTCTAGGTCTCTACTCTACCCTAACAATACTAGTATTTCGCCCCGAACGTGAGCTCGCGTGGACCCCCGTAGCTCAAAACCCCTGTATCAAGCTATTCAAGCTATGCAATATTCACATAACCTACCTACCACATTTCATCAAGATTGTATCAACAGTTCTGCAGTTATCGTCGGACAAAAATACATACATACAAACATAATAAGAGTACCTATACCTACATAGATACAAACGCCACATCCTGCAATTAGACTCTGAGATCTCGTTTCGCTCGGCCAAATGTTCTTCCAAAGATATATAAAACAAAAGAGACATATTAACTATAAGATTTTAATTTTAAAGGTGTTTTTACGGAACTGGTACAGCAAACGAGATTTTTTCTTCTGCCTGATAGGGTGATAGATACAGTAGGTAGGTAGGTACTAAAAAAAAACGCTACCACTAAAAAACTTATGAAATCTCCTACTTTCATAGTCGCCTGAAAATCATTTCGTAATCGATTTCAAAAAGTTCGAACTTTAAAATTGTTTTTGATTACCTATCATGTTATGCTATTTTGTTCAAAAAGTCGTAGAAAAATATATATTTTCTCAAACCCCTCAATTCTACTTCGTAATTTAACCATTTAATCATTAAATTCATTATTAAAATAATTCGTCATTTAACTTGCGGTATATACATATATATATATATATATATACATATATAACGCTGCTTAGTCCCATTTCGCTATTTGTTATTGAATCTTCACATACTTTTTTATAAGTTTTGAAATAAATCGTCTTTGCCCGTCCAGGAGGGCAATTCTCGGATTGTAGACACTATCTCTAATTAGAGATAATGTCGAAGCCTGAATGTCTACATAAAATGTCACGAAAATGTCACAATAACCATCAAATCGTATTCGATTTGAATGATTTTGGTCGACTTATGCCTATTAGTGACATCACGAGAATAGCAAATTAGGATTTTATTCGACATTCGCCATCTTTTTTCGACATATGTCGAATTCGACTTAATCTCTAAAGCACGAGAATTGCCCTCCAGGCCGGCATCGTTAGCAAGTAATTACATATCTGTCGTATCGTCACAAAGGGCAATTCACTATAAAAATTATCAAATGTAGAAGAAAGAAGGCATGTTGCATGTTAGAGAAAAAAAAAAATAAGTACAAGCCTTGGCCGCAACTAGACGATGACGTATACATATGGAGGCATCCATATTCTCACGTGGATCTCACTCAGTGTGACCAAATTTAGTAGATTTCTACTTTTTTGGTAGATTTTGAGGATTTTGCAACAGCTGCTAGTAGGGAAAAATATTTCAGTATATTTTGGTAGAATTTTGTATTTTTTTGTATATTGGAAGTTTTTTTTTGAAAGAAGGTGGCATTCCTATCCTTAGTTCTATTCATAGACGGGAATTCCCCATTCACGCGTTTCTCTGTGAGTCTCTCTTTCTAAACACACGTACACAAAGAACACTTATTTAGAGCTTAGCGTTGTTCATTCACTATCATAACGTCACCGTCACCCGTTTAGTTGTGTTTTGTCTGCGTCATGAAACGAAAATATATTCAAGGGTATCGGGTGGAGTGGGAGCAAGATCCCTTATTCAAGCAATGGTTAGATAAATCAAAAAATAATGAAGCAAATGCACACTGTAAAGCCTGTAATTGCGACATTCATGTATGTAGCATGTAAAAAATATGAAAGGATTTTCTGGAACCTCACAGGTAAGCAGCACCTGAATAATATCTTAAAACTAATTTAGATCTGTTTATAAAATAGATTTTGTATCAGATATTTTTTTAATTCAACATGTACCTAGGTTCCAAATAGTAAGTATAATTAGGTACGTGCACTAGGCATAAATGGGCATTACCTAACTGTGAGTTTCTGTATTTTTCCCCGAGTAAAAGCAAAATATCTTTGGAATTCGTTTGCCCGGCAGGCATATCGTCTATTGGACTAAAATTAAAACTTATAATCTTTCTTTCTTGTTGTAGATAGATACAATTTTCAAAAAAACAACTGTTGCTGAAGAGTTTAAGAAAGCTGAAATAATTATCGTTGCGGCCCTCGTAGAACATAACATTCCCTTTCGTGTTATGGATCACGTGAGCGAAGTTATTTCAAAAGCATTTCATGACTCTGAAATTGCTAAAAAGTTTTCATGCAAGAGAACTAAGTTTGCTGCAATTGCCTACAACGTCCTAGGAAATAACTTTGAAGAAAAAATGCTTGCAGACTTACGTTTAGACCGAGAAGTTGAAACTGAATCTGAAACTCTGATAAGTCCAGTATTTTCTTTAATTATAGACGAGAGCACTGACGTCAGCACTACTAAAGTCCTTGCAGTAGCAACTAAATATTATTCAGAGAAATTTCAGTGCCCACAAACAAATTTTTTGTGTATGATTGATCTGAATGGAGAAACTGCGCAAGATTTGTTTGATAGTTTAAACAATGCCTTAACGGAACGAAACCTAAATCTAACCAATTTAATCGGGTTTGTTGCCGATACTACGAACGTAATGTTCGGAGAAAGGAATAGCGTAGTATCAAAACTCAGGGTAGTAAATCCGAACTGCATCTTTTTCAAATGTATGTGTCACTCAACAAATCTTTCAGTTAGTTATGCATGCAAGAAGCTGCCTCGTACTGTAGAGTTATTCGTCAAAGAAGTGTATACTTATTTTTCACATAGCAGCCAAAGAAATCTGTATGATAATGTAAATGAAGATTCCTAAATGTTTATGACCGACGAATCCCTGAAAAATTTATTTGATTTGTTTGTTTGGTTTGTGGGATTGTGATGAATCTCTGAAGTTTAATTTAAGTATTTGTTTGATTTGTGTAATTGTGATGAAGCTTCATTGACAATAACACCGATGATATACCTAAGTGATTGAGACCGAATGCCTGATGTTTAATTGATTGATAACCCAGTTATTGTATAGTAGACTTTTAGTAGAATCCAGCTTATGTTTAGTAGATTTTGGTATGTTTTTACACTATGTTACAGTAGATATGTCAATTCAAATCTGGTCACACTGGCTCACGTTCGACCATCATCGCGTGGCTTGTAGGCCAGGCACTAATTACTATAGTAGGTACCTATTTTACAATGTCACGTTATAACGTGGAGCACGGGTATCTTCACAACTCGTGACTCACACGGGCATCCAAATAATCGATTTGTTTCAACTAAGAAGCGAACCAAATTGCATAAAAATACTTATACATAAACGTATAAAAAATAGCCTTCGATCTCTACGTCTCTGCAGATCTCAGATTCTGCTAAATAAAATAAACATGTAGGTTAACAAAGCTACAGAAGAAAACAGTAGGTACCTACCGTCGGAGAGGATTTTTACTCCGACGACACTGAAATAGATACAGTTCCACAACTAAACTCAAACTAAATGGAGGCTCTGGCACAGGTTTCTCCAGATATCAATGAAAAACGAACTCTCACACCACCTGCTCGACAATGTCTAATTACATATCATGCAACCTCAACGTAAAGTAAAGCATTATCTCCCAAGGGATATAAAGTTGTATGAAACTCCCTAGGGAATAAAGTGATTTGAATTTGGAACGCCAAATTCGTGTGGAAACTAGTAGAAAACTCTAATAGTAGATTGTATCATAAGGGAGCAACATAATATTTTTACGGCGAGGGCGCTTTTTTGAATCCAGAGCGAAGTGAGGGATTCTAGAGTAGAATCCCGAGCGTAGCGAGGGATTCTTTAGTAGAATCCTGAACGTAGCGAGGGATTCAAAGTACGTCGCCCGAGCCAAAAATATATGTTGCGCCCGTGTGATACACTCTGCTTTTCATCACCCACTATGAGAAAATAAAAGGCGCCTAATATGTTATTGTAATATTATTATTTAATAAAACAAATGGTTGTTTTTTTGTGTTTTTGTGTTTTTTTTGGGTGTTTTTTTGTGTTTTTTTTGTGTTGTGTTTTTTTTTTGTGTTTTTGTGTTTTTTTGGGTTTTTTTTTGTGTTTTTGTGTTTTTTTGTGTTTTGTTTTTTTTTTGTTTTTTTTTTTTTTTTTGTGTGTTTTGTGTTTTTTGTGTGTATTGTGTTTTTTTTTGTGTTTTTGTGTTTTGTGTTTTTTTTTTTTTTTTGTGTTTTGTGTTTTTTGTGTGTTTTGGGTTTTTTTGTTTTGGGTTTTGGGCCGTCGTACCAGCCAGTATTTATTCAAACAATATTTGCATTCGAATTATTTGGCGCTGGTTCCAAATTCAATAAGTGCGCCGCAATTATCTTTGCCGCGCACTTTTTGAATTAGGAACTTAATAAGTGCGCCGGAAAACTCATTACTGCCCGCTAAAAGTTTCTCATAGAAAACACCACCGTTGGGTGCACTTAAAGGCGAACCCAGTCGTCCTTTTCGAATAGATGGGATGAAAATAAATAAATGCCCATATGGCATTGTAAAGAGGTTTGTTCGAAATTCGAACTGGCCACCATAAGCAGGACTCAAAAAAAAAGGTGCGTTTACAAAGAATGTGAAACAAAATACGGTGTGGCTCTTCCCGCCATTTTCGAAAAGAGACGTTGTCTACTTTTATTTTATTTCTTTTCCTAGTGTTTTCTTGAGTTATTTTGTGTTATTTTGGTGGCATTTTAACTAATGTAGCTCGTTTAAAAAGCACAAGTGTAGTGAAATGAAATGGAAGTGAATTGCGTGACTTTTGAAATTGGTGGAAATTGTCTACCAAAGTTTTAGTAAAATTGGCCACCGTTTTACTAAATCATGACTCGACTGTGACTTTGACGACTTAGAAGGAGTGTAAAGCCGCGCGCACACCTAACGAGTACAGTGGCGAGTCAGTGTCCAGAATCCCAATCTGTTTACTAGGCCGAGTACCCGCTGTTCGCCACTCGCCACTGTACTCGTTAGGTGTAATCAATGCTTAACGTTGCAAAATATATTGAAAATACATTATAGTGAAAATACAGATACTTACTTGAAAATGGCAAATGCACAAGACGTGCGGCGCCAATTACAAAGAAAAAAAAAAAAAAACGGTGTTCGGTGCTGTGATTTTCAGTGATTTTTTATTGTCTAGCAGAAGGTGTGAAAAGTAGAGTATGTTCCTCTGGAATAAAGCCTGTCTTCGCCTTGGACAGCTTGACCCCTCGCTTCACTCAGGACTCTATATACATATAACTCCCTCGCTACTCGTTACGCACAGGGTTCAATATGCCGCCCGCGATGTAAGACACTGCTTTATTCCTATAGTGCATAATCTACTATTTGATTCAGTTTCAGAATAGTTCTGAAGTACCTGCTTATATTCTTGTTAGCAGGCTAATAGTTTTGCTTTCACGCATCCTATCCAGTATCCACATAGATAATCTTGAGTCGTGTTTTTAGGGCTTAGTGACGGAGCTTATGATTGTCCCATTTACGAGCCAAGGGGTGATTTAAAACCAGCACATATCTCTTGGAAGGCAACTTGAAGTGGCACAGGCCGGTAGCCGCCGTAATGCAGAGTTCATAACCAGTTATTGAATGCTGTTAGCTGAGATATACATCAGATTACAATCAACTAGAACGTACAATGCGGAAGGATTCCCACAATTGTATTTTTTTTTCTTTCGAATCAGGTGTATAATTATGTGCTAATTGAAATTAGAATACTAATCACAACGTAAGTATTGTTTTAGTTTTTTTATTGAGGAAGAATCTAAGTTGGGCAGCTTTAGATAAATAAATGTTTAATATTAAAATGGCCAAGCCATTATGTCCATATTTGTGATATTTAAACGTATTCCGTGACTTCAACCAGATACTGCCTAAGAGTCGACTCTGGAAGGTGTTGCATAGTAGGCACACAGTATTTTCATGCACTCGGCGGTATACAAATAATACTAACATCGAAATCTAAGAACAACTCACTTGCACATACTTAAGCCTCCCCCAAAGTTTGCAAAGAGATGGTATTGAGCGACCTTCATCAACAGACCACCGTCGACCACCACAATGCCAGCGGTTTATCGGCCGGGGGCCCATCAGCCGGGGCCCATCGGCCGGGCCCATCGGCCGGGGCCCATCCCACACTACAACGCGTTTACCTGCAGGGCTGCAGGCTCGTGGTCGCTCCTCGAGAACCTTTATTGACCAGTAGTTGTCAGTTCCGCGAGCATAGCCTGCCCATTGCCTTTTCAACTTGTATTTATAATATGTAAATCATTTTCTTAAGTGCACTAAGAACAATATACGATGGTGTAAGAGCGTGTAACAAACCGCAACAGATTCACTCAGCACACCACATGACGAGTGGACGAGCTGCGGTGCGGGCGCAGCGGCCGCGAGCTGACGCGCGGGCGCAGCGGCCGCGAGCTGACGCGCGGGCGCAGCGGCCGCGAGCTGGGATGAGGCGTGACCGTATTATGGTATCGATTATTACGTGATATTATGTTACGAGTTCATTACCCGTGACAAAAGCCACTATACAGTACGGTAGATGCTTGATAGATTTAACCGGGGTAAAGACAGAAATCATTACATGCACGTGATATCGACATGTGACAGTTGACAGTACATAAACCTCGTCCAAACCTTGGGTTCACACTTCACACCATACTTATTAAAAACCGATGCGTATTATTATGCCCGCGGCTTCGCACGCGTGTTGTCGGGATAAAAACAGCACCCAAGCCCCTCCTTATTGTGTCTTCAGTAGGTAGCACTGAATTATACTTCAAAATATTAAAAGACTCGGCTTTTTTACCATTTTATTATATATATAGATTCAATGCATTGCTGTTCTGTCTCGCGAAAAATCGACAACATGAGCACAGATTAGATAGTAGTTACTCCTGAGGCCTATTTCACAAAAGATACAATTTACAAGCCACGAGTGAGATAGCCTACGCGACTTTTCCCACAACATAACAACGTTGCCATTTAGACACACTCGTAGTTTGTAGCTTTTAAGCTCCGAGAAACGGGCCCCTGTCTGTCTCAAGAGGTCGCTGAATGGAGTGATATACATTATTCGTCATTTTGTCCGCGTGACAAAAACCGTCCACTTGTATCGTTTGTCACGCGGCGTCACGGTGCGGGACATGTCACAAGATGACTCAGGGGTGGTAATGGGTGATTTTTGTGTTCATGCGGTAGCTTTACATGCTCTAAGCTTTTGCCTGATTACATTTAAACTGTAAAAAGCAACGTTCTTAGTAAGGAGGTTGAAAGTTTTCTATTACTGAAATAAGAAGCCCAAGCCTTGTCGGCCCGAGTTACACCATCATCATCAGTGGCTGAGCCGTTGCAGACAAATCGTTGATCAACAACCATAAAGTCTCAATTTACGTTCTTGCACTTTAGCTATTATTTTTGATTGTGTACAGCACTGACTATTTTTGACTCTGTGAGATTAGGTAACGACATGTCCGTGCAAGTTTTGCCGTAGATTTGTAATCGCGTGCTTGAATCGAAGAGGGCTTCCATGATCACGTTATGAGGCAGGATTTGTATGGCAACACCGCTCCTAGCGTACACTTTGTGAACCTCAATTTGTATGGCAACACCGCCCCTAGCGTACCTACCCTTTGTGAACCTCAATTTGTATGGCAACACCGCTCCTAGCGTACACTTTGTGAACCTCAATTTGTATGGCAACACCGCCCCTAGCGTACCTACCCTTTGTGAACCTCAATTTGTATGGCAACACCGCTCCTAGCGTACACTTTGTGAACCTCAATTTGTATGGCAACACCGCTCCTAGCGTAGACTTTGTGAACCTCAATTTGTATGGCAACACCGCTCCTAGCGTAGACTTTGTGAACCTCAATTTGTATGGCAACACCGCTCCTAGCGTAGACTTTTTGAACCTCAATTTGTATGGCAACACCGCTCCTAGCGCAGACTTTGTGAACCTCAATTTGTATGGCAACACCGCTCCTAGCGAATATTGTGAACCTCAATTTATATGGCAACACCGCTCCTAGCGTAGACTTTGTGAACCTCAATTTGTATGGCAACACCGCTCCTAGCGTAGACTTTGTGAACCTCAATTTGTATGGCAACACCGCTCCTAGCGTAGACTTTGTGAACCTCAATTTGTATGGCAACACCGCCCCTAGCGTAGACTTTGTGAACCTCAATTTGTATGGCAACACCGCCCCTAGCGTAGACATTGTGTCTAAAATCCTTATACTTCCGTGTCACTGCTTGATAATCAGACTACACGACCTGTGCAAGAAACGGAGCTTTTTAAGGGTTCTTTAGTCAATAAGACAAGGAACCCTTATAGCTTTTCCATGTCCGTCCATCTGTCTGTCCGCGCTTAGCACAGAGACTCTTAGTAACAGAAAGCTGTAACTTAGCATCGTATAATATTAATTACGTCGACAAAGTGGTAAAATAAAAATAAAATCTTGAAAAACTTATATTTCAGTTTTTTTTTTTACATGTCCTTAAACTACCGTTTGGCTGGCAGGCCCCGGGGGGGGGCTGCCTGGGGGACACTTGACTCCAATACAAATAAGGGCTTTTTATCTTAATACCTATTTCGCAAACGGATCACTGAATCGAAGAATGGTATTCACACACCCGCAATATTTTTGAACTTCCTGTCCAACGATAACCAACACAATGGGATAGACGAGAAAAACTACATCACTTTACGAGTATCTCAAATTTTATTTTCAAGATTTTATTTTACCACTTTGTCGGCGTGACTTATATGTATACCATGTCAAATTACAGCTTTCTAGTACTAAGAGTCTCTGAGCTAAGCCGCGGACAGACAGACGGACATGGCGAAACTATAAGGGTTCCTTAACTAGATGAGTGTGGAACCCTAAAAACGGTTATTTATGTTTACGCATTTTTCACTAAAATTTAGTCATTTATTTAAACTTCAATTTTATTACATTGTTTGGTATATATTTTTCAAAGTGACAGTTATTTACGATTTTATTGTTCCAGAGAGCCCCTCACATAAAATTAATTCTTGAAAAGTTGCCGGACATTTTAAAAGTTCCACACATAAATTATTCATCCATTATTTATTCCAACAAATCAGTAGTCAAATACAATACATAGGTAGTAATATAGTTTTACTGTTCTAGCCAGGCAATAAAACTAGAGTTAAACAAACAAATCAAAAAGTTGTTCTTGTGTAAATACGTCCTTGTGTTGCTCGTCAACCATTATTCACCACGGCTACACAATATATTATATTCCTGCATATCTTCTAGGAACGGTCTACAAAGGGTACAAAGGAAGGATGACACGGAAATGTGTTTTATGAGACCGAGAACAGGGGGCCATGAACGGATAAAGGTAGGTTTCTTTTAAATCTGTACAGACAGACAAGGCTGTCCACTGATATGTTTACATGACCGTGACTAAGTAAGTATTAGCTAGTCTAGCACTGTCGCTTTGTGGGTGATCCAACTGGTAGACCCATCATTGATTTCAATTCAACTGGGATTAAGTAAACTCTTTATTTGAAGCTAGCCTTGTGCCTGGGGCTACGAACGTGGTGGATAACAACATCCATTCACATACCAAATATCATCAACATCCGCTTAACCGTTTCTGAGTAGAGTGGGACTGCACATAACGCGAGCGCAGCCGCGAGCGGAAGCTAATAAAACATCAGGCTATAGCACTCAAGGATAATGTAGGTTCCTAAATATTTTTCCGATCATAGTCCCGAAGAATGCCCCCTACATCCAAACAAGCAAATTGTATCACTTTATAATATTAGTTAAATTAGTATAGAACACAGACCACGCATGAGGTGGCTGGATGAACTGGACGCCTATGAGAGGGAATGGGAAACGGTTGCACAGGACCGTGGTGACTGGCGGAAGTGGGGGGAGGCCTTTGCCCAACAATGGGACAGTATGGGCTAATAGCAACAGTAATAGTATAGATAACGTTATTAAGAGACAAGCCCAAATAACATAGGTAAGTACCTATTTGACGCATGTACCTTTGGAAATTTATAAGCCCATTGCTAATATTGGAATATTACCCATATTAATCTTACTTGACATATTAATCTAAATATTCTAATCAAAGTTAACAGTCCTATAACAGATCTTACTATCTGTCTACAAACCGGACATAAATCCACTGGTAGTTCTACAAAATCAATGCAAAGCTATCGGGTATCATGTCATATTAGAGCCCACTCAAACGCATTGGCATTCCGTTCTACTGAAATAATATTATGTTTCACAAAGGAAGTAATGGAAATGTCAAAGCGAGATTTCATGAAGAGGGAAACAATAGGGACGTCATCACACACGGACGCAGCACATAGACGGTACGTACGTAATACGCTTCATGTCTGGTGCCGACAAGGCAACCAAGACATGTTTGTTGCGGTTTGTGGAAATATAATGCCGTTTTAAGGTTGCTTTTTCATACTAACGTATTTTACCAAATATGGGCAAACAGAGTGTAATTTCTCAATGAAATTACTGTTGTTGGCTTTTATAATGTTCATTATTTGCCGCAAATTATATTTAGTTGAAGAAAACAGTGGATTAATAGCGAAAATAACATCGAAATTTTAGTCACTACAAGTAATTTTGATGTTATTTTCGCGATTAATCGAGTGTTTTCTTAATGTCTATGTTACATGTTTTAACTGTCACTAAAAAAGCCAGCAGGTACGTGAAACAGGAGCATAGTAGTACTTTTCTTTTGAAATGGTTGGACACCCTTCTGAATAATTATATGCCCAGACTACTGAGCTACTCCTACCTATAGGTATATAGCTGTTTTTGAGGATATTAGCAATCACCTCTCGTATACTGTTGATTAAAGGTAATCGACGACTACCAGCATCCCGAACAAGCCGGATTCTAAAAAAGTATTAGTGCCCATAAATCACATCAATACAAGCTCCAGGAGAAAGCCGAAGAGCACCTGTATTTTAGCATATGGACTTCGAGAATGCCTTCGATTCAGTTGAGATGGGCAGTGTTATGTTACGGTCACTGCAGTGATGGCAGATCTACTACCGGTATATGGATAAAGTTCAGTGTTTCTACAGCAAGGCCACCATGTCTGTCCAAATTCAGGACTCAGAGTACGAAACCAATCTAATTGCAAAGAGGGGTGACACAGGGAGAAGTTTTTTCTCCGAAACTGTTTGTCTGCATTGGAGGATGTCTTCAAACTGCTGCTCTGGGACAGATAATGGTATCAATATCAATTCTAAAGTCCATTTTCCCTAAAGCAAATTGAGAGATGTCAAATTCTCGTCATATTCTGGGAATGCTACGTGAATTGACATAGTGCTATATCCATGACATAGCGGTTTCCACGAATAGTTGAGGCGCGGCTATTTAGCAATTGGTTAAGGCGGTGACAACCGGCAAATTTTGTCACTATAAGTTAGAATGGTCATAGTCATAGTCATATCATTTATTCACCATAAAAACACTTAGAATTTGTTTATATAATTAATATGATTTTACCTAAACAAACCGGGAGCACTTAGTTTTGTTTAGGTACATACATATAAGCGGACCGAACATAGGCCTTGTCAGATTTGATTTGATTGAGTTAATTCTAAGCTAAAAATCATATTAATTATACAAACAAAATACAATACAATACATTCTGTTTGTCTGTGATACAGGCAATTTTGTACCAAACAAACACAAAAAAAACAAAACAAACAGTCCATGAAACAAATAGACAGAATAGCCCTCACGAAACTAAAAGTGAGCGAGAATCACAATATTAAAACAAGTATTCGCTGCGTAATGGAATCTCGGCTCATTATAATAATATTATTGAATAACTTATGTTGATAAGATATTTACGTTCGAGGTGCACTTTAAAGTCTAATTCACTATTTTTTATAGAGTAAATGTAGCGAAATCATGTTGTCAACACTTTAAAATATGATGAAGATTTACATTAAATTTTTTCCCTGCCACAAACTGTGCAGGTTTTGCAAAAAAACCTAAATGTTAAAGTGAACTATATTTGATTCAAGTCAGCGTCTTAAAGTTTATCACATTTGTGTGCAGCTCATTCTTAAAAAAGCTATCTCTAATATACTCTTCCAAGAAAAATAAATCAATTTCACACTATGTGCTCAAGCACATAAAATTATAAATGGCACACGGTGCTGAGGTGGTTTGCGGAGCCATTTGAATCTAACAAAATTATTATATTTTTCACACCATCTGCTTGACAATGTCCAATTTCATATCATGCAACCTCAACGTAAAGTAAATCATTATCTCCCTAGGGATATAAAGATGTATGAAACTCCCTAGGGAATAAAGTGATTTGAATTTGGAACGTCAAATTCGTGTGGAAACTTGTGGGAAAACTCTGAGTTAAAAAATGCCCATATGGTTGTAAAGAGGTTTGTTCGAAAATCGAACTGGCCACCATAAGCAGGACTCAAAGAAAAAATAAAAAGGTACGTTTACAGAGAACACATACCAAGAGTGTACTACAAGGAATGTGAAACAAAAGACGGTGTTTGGTGCTGTGATTTTCAGTGAATTTTTATTTTTATTGTATTTTTATGGTGTGAAATGTAGAGTAGGTACCTATGCTCCTGGAATAAAGCCCTGTCTTCGTCTTGGGCAGCTTGAACCCCTCGCTTCACTCAGGAATCTATATAGCTCTAGAGTCCCTCGTTACGCCCTCGTTAACGTCGTTTGCGCGCCGGATGCAGACAAACTAACAAGCCTTATGAATCACAATAATATCGTGTCACAAGGTATTTTACCTTCGAAGGATCCTGACCTGAATGTGGCTCCCTCATTATTACCCAAACGTTAATAACTAGCATGCTAAATCTATGGGAATAAAGGAATGGCAGCCATTTGCATTGAATAGGAGAATTACGTCATTATTTTGTAGAATAGTGGTAGGTCACGCATCTCTCTAAACAAGACATATTATCTTCTGACACGAAGTTCAATCTATGCGTCTGGAGTTATTGCAGTTATAAAGGTGATAAATCTACTAATTAGATGGGCTGATGGCGTATCTACCTACTATCTCTTAGGAGCGGAAATATTCCGTAGAGTCTACCAAATTACATAAACTTTGGAGGGTAGCACGTTTGAAATAGCAAATTCATCGGACGTGTACTTACTTTTGAAATCTGGATTAACTAAGTCGAATTTTCAATCATATTTAACATATATTGTGGTAAATAACTATAAGTAACACCAGTTTGGTAATCTAGTGTCTGACCAGCCTATCTAGACACTACTTAAATGTCGTTATTCTCACGCCGAACACGTCTGTGTACTCTTACATAGGCCTTGCCTAGAGTCCGATCAAATTGGTAGCGTAGACGAGGAACTTGTAAGCGCGTGCTAGTGGCGACGGGCGTGGGGCAAGGCTACAAGTCTACAACTAGGGAAAAGTTATTCACCGAGCAAGCGAAGCGACAGTTGTCCTTGCAACAACTGGCAAAATTTGCTTTCATCTGTCCGGATTATTGTATGTATGTTGAAACTTTGAGACGGAACTAAATTTCCGCCAAAAAAGGGGGGAAGTTTGTGGCAGCGCCATTTAGCGGATGATTTTGATAATATTTGGCAGAAACATTCGGTTCTCAATTTTCAACAAGAATTTCGAATATGCGCAAAATCGGTCAATAGGTTGTCTAGACATACAGGTTGAAAACATATTTTTTCTTGGCTCAATTTTTAAAATAACAATAAAATTCAGCATTATAATTTTTTTTAATGTTTTAAGAAATTCTTTATTGGATTAGGGTGTTTCTACTCTGTGGTCGATTTCATGAAATATGAATAATGTAATAAATAGTTTGTTAGGTATGTAATGTTTATTTGTTTTAGTTATTTTTCGTTGTTTTTTATTGTAATTCTATAATTTGTATGTGTTAATATTGTGTAGTGCGTATAAATTACAAATTTGTTTTCAGACACGATTGAAATAATTGTTTATGAAATAAATAACTGAATCTGAAACTTATTATTTATTTATGTGTTTGATCAATAAGGATCGACACGATGCATAGTTTTATAAAAGTTTGTACTTGCGAGGTCTACTGGTTGCAGAACTACTAGTTTTTGAAACAAATAAAGTAATGTCTTTGTCACTCTGTTTCTTGTACCCAAAACCTTTGATCATCAAATTAATTACGACTATCTACATTGTGATTTGATTGTTAGTACGTTGAGATTTGTGTTGGTTTAGTAAGCCCAGTGCAGTAAGCAGTAAGTACATATCTACCAACGCCATACGTACTAATAGCTTATAAATAAAGGAAGCCACCTGATGACCGTGTGATTCACCACAACGCTCTTGAAACGAAGCATAAAAAATTATTAACTGTTTCGGTGAATCGCTTAACATAAGGAAAAAAACTGTAAAACTAATATGATTCTTTGCGAGATGAAGCAATAAAAGAGGTCTAAGGCTTCAAAGGATCAAATGAAAACTCATAATGGAATATCTTTGAAACCTAAATACCGAAAACTTATAATGGAATATCGTTGAAACCTGAATACCGAAAACTCATGATGGAATATCGTTGAAATCTAAATACCGAAAAAGTTTTTGTTGAATTCTATTTATTTTAAGCAACTAGGTAGTTAGGGGTCATTACTCACCATAAAAACCGTATTTCAATACAAAGCATAGTAATTATATCTAGCCCCGAGCTTTTGTGCAGCTTGCATACTAGAACCGTAAATATGTGTATTTGAAAGTTTAGTTCTAGATAAATATGACAAGTACCAAACTGAATCTCACATGTTGTTTACTAGAAAGAGAATCAAGCAGTTAAACAGCACAATAAATAACTATATCCTAGCTGGCAGTAAGTAATAGGTATCTTGTAAACAAAGGCTGACAATGTGAGGAAAACCCTGGTTAGTCACAGTTTCCTACATACAGACGTGACCTACATCTCATTTGAACAAATCTCAAATATCGTACGGCCGTGGTGATGTCAACACGGTGGTATTACCATAATTTATTCCTATTTGTATTTAAGCGATTGGCTTCTGTGTGAATCTCGTATTATAATCCATAGACAAGACATCATGAATCGAATACTAAATTGCAAAATGTATAATCGGAAGATCCGCGTCGACCGAACCGAATAGATCGCGCGTTGCGTTCATAGTTTTCCTGCAGGTTGATAATAATCTAGAGCATTTTCCCCCCCAGTATGATACCATAATGACATAACACTAAGAAAGTAGCTATAATAACTAGCCTAGCTGTAGCAATAGAAATTTCATCAAAGTTATTTTAGCAGAGTATTGTAAGAATTTCGGCGTATTGAGTAAACACCAAACCTAACGACCAGGTTCTAAAAGTGTAGTAAAATTTTTAAAAATATGAAACAGTCTCAAAGTCAAGGTTCCTTACTAAAACAAACAAATGGGAACCTTCCATGAAGGCCAGAGTCACTAATTTGGACTAGATGGGCATCTTCGACAGCTATTACACAGTTTATTCGACCTAGTCACTGGCTAAACGGCCACTACAAGAGGCTGACTGACAAGTTCCTCCTTGCTAGTAGCATATGCTAGTAGGTAAGTACTTCCGTCTTCCAAAATGAGCTAGCTCAACCAATACTGACTTGTAAATTAACATTACAAGAAGACATTATGAATTAGAACGTAGATCGGTGGCTCTATGCTCTACATATACCAAAGTTGTCTCATTTGTAAGCTGCTTTAGTTAGAGATTAATGTCTATTCTCCAAAGGATTGGGCAGAACCTCCAATTAAGAGTTTCGCTCTCGTTACAGAGTTGTGATTGATCTACTTGCAAAATAGGTCCGTGTCCTAGTCCGATTTGTAACCTCTGACCAATGTCCGAGAGCGACAGAGAGCCGGCTAAAGTCCCGTACACTTTCACCCGCGGGCGCGACCGTCAATCATCGCGGCCTGCTTGCGCACGCGATCCAAAACAAATCATAACACAAGCACTATAACACACTCTCTGGCTTACTTCGTGTTCGTAACGGGGCTTCAGATGCATTACTTAGTCATTAAAACTAATATCTGATACAGTTAGTTCAATGCAGTGACCCCTATCTGTCAGTTTGAGCCTTTCGCGTCGTTTTTTGATACTTTCTCGAGAGGTTTTAGTGTCAATACAAAAATCGTAAGTCATGCCAACAAATTTTTTGGGTTTTCCCAATGTCTGCGGGCCAGCACCATTATGACGAGATTCTAAGAAATACTATAGGAAGTCTTACTAAAATTACCATATTTAAACGAATAATAACTCAGGGTGTGATTCACCGTATTATTTCTAATGGTATCACTTATCAGCGTATTGCTGGATTGTTTATACATATATTAGTTGATTACAAGAAAGCCCAATGAGGCAAAACCATAAATCGTCAGTCATTTAGACGTCCACTGCTGAAAGCACATAAGCTTGCCCCGAAGATTGTCGCGAGACCTACCGTGGCACCCACCATCTCATCCAGCCATTTGGGGGGGATAAAATAAACATGTTTGATGTTTGTCAATTTTTATGAAAGACATAATGTTGATACCTAATCAAAATATTGATAAAATACCTACCTACTAGAACTAAGGTAAGTTAAAGGATGAGTTGTCAACCCAGTCGGGTATCAGTGCCTACTTACACAATAACTAAATAATAGGTAATAGGTATTATCGCTTAGAAGCTATTTCTACCAGAAAAGAAAACGTCTCGGAATAATGCGCGCTTCCTTGGACACTTCCATCCCTTTTTCACGAAATCGCTCCCACAGATTGCAGGAAAGCGAGAGGAAAGATGTTACACATAAATCGCTCCCACAGATTGCAGGAAAGCGAGAGGAAAGATGTTACACATAAATCGCTCCCACAGATTGCAGGAAAGCGAGAGGAAAGATGTTACACATAAATCGCTCCCACAGATTGCAGGAAAGCGAGAGGAAAGATGTTACACATAAATCGCTCCCACAGATTGCAGGAAAGCGAGAGGAAAGATGTTACACATAAATCGCTCCCACAGATTGCAGGAAAGCGAGAGGAAAGATGTTACACATAAATCGCTCCCACAGATTGCAGGAAAGCGAGAGGAAAGATGTTACACATAAATCGCTCCCACAGATTGCAGGAAAGCGAGAGGAAAGATGTTACACATAAATCGCTCCCACAGATTGCAGGAAAGCGAGAGGAAAGATGTTACACATAAATCGCTCCCACAGATTGCAGGAAAGCGAGAGGAAAGATGTTACACATAAATCGCTCCCACAGATTGCAGGAAAGCGAGAGGAAAGATGTTACACATAAATCGCTCCCACAGATTGCAGGAAAGCGAGAGGAAAGATGTTACACATAAATCGCTCCCACAGATTGCAGGAAAGCGAGAGGAAAGATGTTACACATAAATCGCTCCCACAGATTGCAGGAAAGCGAGAGGAAAGATGTTACACATAAATCGCTCCCACAGATTGCAGGAAAGCGAGAGGAAAGATGTTACACATAAATCGCTCCCACAGATTGCAGGAAAGCGAGAGGAAAGATGTTACACATAAATCGCTCCCACAGATTGCAGGAGAGCGAGAGGAAAGATGTTACACATAAATCGCTCCCACAGATTGCAGGAGAGCGAGAGGAAAGATGTTACACATTGGTTGACATTGGTTTTAATACAAAACAGCCCGGATAGTATTTCTCCTTACTTCAGAATTATATGAAAGGATCACGTGAAGCATTGTCGAGTCGACCGTTAAAGTGTCACGGTGTATATAATTACGTAGGTACACGTTAGCGTATCGGAACACGAGTATAAATAGTAAGAGACAGATTAAAGTCCGTGAGAAGTGGAAACGTCCATCTATTGTGTTGGGGCCGAGTCGGGCTCCATGTAATCACATTGTATAGAAGGAATGCAGATCGCACTCGTGATTGATTCAATCAGATGTGGATGAAATGTTAATGAATTTTCAAAGAAAGTTTTGTAACATTTTGTCGATGTGTTGGTGGTGTTCGTAACTCCTTCCTATCGTTTTTGGTCGCGTTGGAACTTGGAACAGTAGTAAAAGTTTGTAGACGATTCAAAATGATCCCTACTAATTAAATGAATAAAAAATACTTTTAACTTCTTGTTCAAGAACTGAACTGAACTGTACTTTTAACTTTGACTTTGACAGTTGTATTTCTCTAGAGTTTCGTAAAAAAGATAGGTACTTACATAGGTAGTTGTATAGGTACACAATTGTAATCATAGATCGAAAATACTAAGTCTATGATTGTAATGTAATGTTTGTTTTGAATGGTGGCAATGGGACCCTGTCATTAAGCCTACGCCGCACGCCGCGGCCGGCTCATCCGTCTGTCCGTCCGTCCATCTGTATTTTAACACGGGGGTACAGCTTAGAGACATAGGAGGTAGCCCAGTTTACATTTTCACCAGATAATGTTTCATAAAGATATCCTGTGTTTTTTACAGTTAAGTTTTGTAAACTGCGTGACTATAGAAAACGGAACTCTACACTATGCGTTCTCCCCAAACGCATTTGGCCGGTTTATTGAATCACGTTTTTTTTTAATATTGACTAAATATTGTTTTTAAGGATAGAAAAATAGGAATAGTTGCCCGAAAAATTTGTCAATTCGCGGGAAATTGTTTTTATAATGGGATTAGCACCAACCCACCAACCTCCCGTAAAAATGCGCGCTTCCTGTTACGCACTTCCATCAAGGTCTTCGCTTCCATCCCTTTTCACGAAACCACTCCCACAGATTGCAGGAAAACGAAAGGAAAGATGTTACACATCAAAAAAGATGATGACTAGCACATACTACCTCTAGTCGTACCGTTCGACAGATTAATTTCGGAACGGGCCAATAAATCAGGTAATAAACAAGTTGGTTGCGTTGTCTTACACAATATCAGTTTCAGTAATAATGCAGTTGAATTGCTCCTTGTAATGTATCGTTACAGTAATAAGCGTGCTTCGAACTGTGGCCTGGCAGAATCTAAGTTTTGTTTTTTTAGGTATTCTTTTTATTTTGATACTAGTCATTACTAAGTTTAGTTGAAAAAGAATAGGTAGGTTTTTATTTTATTTTAGTTTTGCTTTAGTATCTTAGTTTTAGATTTAATTTAATATTACATTTAATGTCTATACCTGTAAATAAATATATATGTTGAAAAATAAAACCGAAAATATTATTTTATGGAAATATTATCTGAGAGTCGAAAGCACAGGCGACCCACCAGCCTCATCTTCTAAATGCTGCCACTTGCGGCACAATCAATGCGTAAGTATTTCGTAATTTGTATCCTTATCCCAGCGAAATCACAGACAATGACAAATGACTCAGTAGGTAGGTAATACTTGGCGTGTCAGGCAATCTAGTTTGCGGAGCGCCAATCTTCTGCTTGCTCCCGAGGGTCATAACTTAAGGCGCGATAGGTTCTCAAATGTCTGTATAATTTTAAAGTTTTTGATAAGAAATTTCATAGTTTTCTATGAAGAAAAAAATATATGATATTCTTGAGCTTTTTATCTAGTGAAATCAATAATTCAATACAATATTTAAATTACTTCACTCGATAAAAAAAAATAACAAAGATACCTCCTTTTTAAAATTGAAATGCTATTTTTCACTCACTTCTCTCACGTTTTCATTTTTTAAACATTTAGTTACACGTTAGTTACTATTTGAGTTAGTGAATTCATCAACAAAAATAAACAAAACTTTGAAAGACATTTTTATATATTTTTTTATACATAAAAACACGGTATCAGAGCGTGCGCTCGCCTTCTTCGCCTCATACAAAAATGTTCGTTGAACCTATAGCGCCTTAATTAGAACAGTAATTTATTTAAGACACAGAAAGGTGTGTCTGTATGTGAATTTCACTAAAGTGGTTACATCGGGAGCTCTGCTAACATTTAGGTCGAAGAGATGCCTTTATTTTTATTTCAATAATTGACTGAGCCAGATCGGATGATGATCACCTGTCATTACGCGGTAGCCTTCTGCCTACGAGTATAACCAGTGCACTGCATTAGTCTTAGATAATGGTGAAAATAACCTATGTGATTAATTCTTAGTATCACTGGTACTTTCCTGGACACCCGTGGGACAGTGAGCGGCAGATCAGTGACGGGTGGGATGGTGGCCATGAAAAGGGTATTGCGATCGATCACCACTTGACCTGCCCCCCTATTCCCTAACTGAAAGTCTACTGACGTTTGACAGGAAGAATGCTCATCAATTAAAAAAAAATCCTATTAAAAATTGACAATTGATGGTAATTTTACTTGTCAAACGTTGGTCACTGAGTGACTTTCAAGATAGGGAATAGGGGGGCTGATTGCTTCACTTTTATTTTGTTAACTCCCTCTTTGATCCCAATACCTCAACAAGCCCGCGACAGATTTTGCACACACTCTTACCCCATACCTTACCAAAACAGTTCGGTTTCAATAAGACTCACTTATAGCATTATTTTTTTACAAACCTTTGTTGTTTTTTGTGTAGTGCTATATCTATGTAATATGTTTTAATAGTAAGTTTAATAGATAAATAAATAAAAAAAAAAAAAATAACCGGTCTACCTCATTTCATGAATATCGGTTCAACGGTTCGAAAGTTATTCTCAGACAAACATACGGTTCGTCCGAAGTTAACTCTGAAAACTCGCTTCGCTCGTTGATTAGTTGATATGTTATGTAGAGTAGCAGTAGAGAGCCCCGCGTGTGCGCAATCATTAGACCGGCGGCGGGCAGTTGTCGGTTTCATTATTCTAATCGAGTCGTGGAAAGTAACAATTTATGAAATGAACTTACGACCACTGAATACGGCTATATTGTCCCTTCTAACGACGAATAATTTCAATGACATGGTCTGCAACCAAGACCACGACCACGGCAAAACCTGAGAACCAAGCAATAAGGGTTGTGCCCCTATTTTTTTTTAATGATAATTAGATAATTGAATTGAAATTCCTGTCACAACTATTATTTTATTTTGTACACCAATCAACCGGGACCCTACTAACCAACCCTGCAGATTGTAATCGAAATTGTCTCACAGGCGACACTATCACTCGAGCTGCTTCCTCATGCATCGTCAATTGTCTCACAGGCGACATTATCAGTCGGGCTGCTTCATCGTACAGCGTCAATTGTTTCAAAGGCGACATTACCACTCGAGCTGCTTTCCGTATTTTTTTAATCGAAATCACCTTAAATTATTTTGTGAGTGGCACGCAGCTCTGCAAGCTCGTTCCCTAACGGTACATTCTACTCAAGCAAAGTCCAGTGCTATAGTTCCACCTAGCCGTGTTACTAAACAGAATACTGTAAAAACTAGGCATTACATGACGCAACTCCGCCGCACTTTCACTTCCTATTCGATGGACAATACCAGATGTTTGGTCCTCTTCTGGTGACCATCCATTGTTCTTAAAACAATGTTGTTTCTATTAATACCTTGACATTGTCGCGACGCTTCGTGTAAGATAGTACGATGCAGTAAGAGATGTCGTTGGTAATTACATTGTCGCGACGCTTCGTGTAAGATTGTACGATGCAGTAAGAGATGTCGTCTTTAATTACATTGTCGCGACGCTTCGTGTAAGATAGTACGATGCAGTAAGTGATGTCGTTGGTAATTACATTGTCGCGACGCTTCGTGTAAGATTGAACGATGCAGTAAGTGATGTCGTTGGTAATCATATTGTCCCGACGCTTCGTGTAAGATTGTACGATGCAGTAAGTGATGTCGTTGGTAATTACACTGTCGCGACGCTTCGTGTAAGATTGTACGATGCAGTAAGTGATGTCGTTGGTAATTACATTGTCGCGACGCTTCGTGTAAGATTGTACGATGCAGTAAGAGATGTCGTCTTTAATTACATTGTCGCGACGCTTCGTGTAAGATAGTACGATGCAGTAAGTGATGTCGTTGGTAATTACATTGTCGCGACGCTTCGTGTAAGATTGTACGATGGAGTAAGTGATGTCGTTGGTAATCACATTGTCGCGACGCTTCGTGTAAGATTGTACGATGCAGTAAGTGATGTCGTTGGTAATCACATTGTCGCGACGCTTAGTGTAAGATTGTACGATGCAGTAAGAGATGTCGTTGGTAATTACATTGTCGCGACGCTTCGTGTAAGATAGTACGATGCAGTAAGAGATGTCGTTGGTAATTACATTGTCGCGACGCTTCGTGTAAGATTGTACGATGCAGTAAGTGATGTCGTTGGTAATCACATTGTCGCGACGCTTCGTGTAAGATTGTACGATGCAGTAAGCGATGTCGTTGGTAATTACATTGTCGCGACGCTTCGTGTAAGATTGTACGATGCAGTAAGTGATGTCGTTGGTAATTACATTGTCGCGACGCTTCGTGTAAGATTGTACGATGCAGTAAGTGATGTCGTTGGTAATTACATTGTCGCGACGCTTCGTGTAAGATTGTACGATGCAGTAAGTGATGTCGTTGGTAATTACATTGTCGCGACGCTTCGTGTAAGATTGTACGATGCAGTAAGTGATGTCGTTGGTAATCATATTGTCCCGACGCTTCGTGTAAGATTGTACGATGCAGTAAGTGATGTCGTTGGTAATTACATTGTCGTGACGCTTCGTGTAAGATTGTACGATGCAGTAAGTGATGTCGTTGGTAATTACATTGTCGCGACGCTTCGTGTAAGATTGTACGATGGAGTAAGTGATGTCGTTGGTAATTACATTGTCGCGACGCTTCGTGTAAGATTGTACGATGCAGTAAGTGATGTCGTTGGTAATTACACTGTCGCGACGCTTAGTGTAAGATTGTACGATGCAGTAAGTGATGTCGTTGGTAATTACATTGTCGCGACGCTTCGTGTAAGATTGTACGATGCAGTAAGTGATGTCGTTGGTAATTACATTGTCGCGACGCTTCGTGTAAGATTGTACGATGCAGTAAGTGATGTCGTTGGTAATTACATTGTCGCGACGCTTCGTGTAAGATTGTACGATGCAGTAAGTGATGTCGTTGGTAATTACATTGTCGCGACGCTTCGTGTAAGATTGTACGATGCAGTAAGTGATGTCGTTGGTAATCATATTGTCCCGACGCTTCGTGTAAGATTGTACGATGCAGTAAGTGATGTCGTTGGTAATTACACTGTCGCGACGCTTCGTGTAAGATTGTACGATGCAGTAAGTGATGTCGTTGGTAATTACATTGTCGCGACGCTTAGTGTAAGATTGTACGATGCAGTAAGAGATGTCGTTGGTAATTACATTGTCGCGACGCTTCGTGTAAGATTGTACGATGCAGTAAGTGATGTCGTTGGTAATTACATTGTCGCGACGCTTCGTGTAAGATTGTACGATGCAGTAAGTGATGTCGTTGGTAATTACATTGTCGCGACGCTTCGTGTAAGATTGTACGATGCAGTAAGTGATGTCGTTGGTAATCATATTGTCCCGACGCTTCGTGTAAGATTGTACGATGCAGTAAGTGATGTCGTTGGTAATTACACTGTCGCGACGCTTCGTGTAAGATTGTACGATGCAGTAAGTGATGTCGTTGGTAATTACATTGTCGCGACGCTTAGTGTAAGATTGTACGATGCAGTAAGTGATGTCGTTGGTAATTACATTGTCGCGACGCTTCGTGTAAGATAGTACGATGCAGTAAGTGATTTCGTTGGTAATTACTTCAGGATCGTCGTAATTTATACATCACATATGCATACAATTTATGTTACTCAGTTGTACTGGTGCCACAAATCAAACAATTAGTGTTATCAACAGCAATATAGGCTTTTATAAACTGCTCATTAATCAAAATTTTGCCTAAAATTCAATGCAGAAAAGATACTTCAACCAAGATCTAAGAAAAGTCCGGTCATCTCGCAGAAATAGTCAAAACAACAACAAAAACAAATTGAAAATCTCACATAAATGTAAGAGGCCATTGTTGCCCAGTAATAAGTCGAGGTAATCATTTCGAGGACGCATTGTCTGCTAATCTCATCTGGCCCGGATTTGGCCGGAAAGAGGTCCTTTATTCGAAAGGGACATTATTTCTCGTTATTATGGCATTTCCGTTTGCAATCAGTGACTCAATGAGGTGATCCGTTTAATGTAGAGCATATAGCAGAAGTTCAGATCAACTGCAATATTAAATTAGTAGATGCTGATAAAATCGTCAGACATGCTTGGGGTAGATATAATATCTGAAGCCCAATTCTCATAATAAAAAATAGTCAAATTAAAGTTCGGATCGTGTTACGATCTAGTGTCGATGTCACAAACGTCAGAAATGGTATTCTCACCTGACAATACAACGCGGAATGTGATTACTTATATCGAAATGTGACTGTAACTTGAATGTTTCAAAGTTCTGAGAATTCTCTCTTTCACTCTTTACAATTATTTTATAGCACTATCCTACTCTTATATATGGTCGCAAGAACCGAAAGTAGATTATATTGTTATTATGAGGGAGCAGAATACCAATTTCTCAGTAAATTTACAATACAATCTCGTTTCGGTCAACTTGCAGTGTGGTTATAAAATAATTAAGAGAATTGGGCTTCTGTAATCTATCTAGACCACAAGATATGTATAATGTAGGTATACTACCTGTTACAGGTACCTACTGTACTTGTATAGGTGTACTAGGAGGAAAGGTCTCGTAATAGGTAGGTTTCAAGTTGGTAGTACTCAAGAAAATATTTTACAAATGACACTGGTGCTTCGAAATCTTTATTTCCACACAGCGATGCGAGCGGAAAATTTCAACACTTCTTGAACTTTAATATACCTTCAAGTAATTTCAGTGTCTTCCCGATTCGGCACTCGAAAGTTGTGCGGAGTCCTTTGAGCCTATTTGACGCTTTGTAAGAAAGGAACTCTGAAACAGAGTGTAAGCCCGACTTTGTATTTGTATGTCGTATCACAGCGATGTCATCGGCACGTGATTCTGAAAGCTATTCTCCAAGTAATTGGCAGAACCGTATACAGTTCTGATACAGGATGTGCCGTCTCAAGTTGTGCCCGCGACGCACATAATCTATTCGAGTGAAGGTATGTGTGTAGCTCTCGTTATCGACGGGGTGTCCGGTGCACGTTGCTATGCTGTCGCGGGCGTCGAAGCTCGCTGCGGCCGGCCACTGCCGCCGCCGCTGCCGCTGGCTGCGCACGAACACTCCTCAATCGCGATTCTCTGCGGGAACCGCAAAAGACTGCGACCGCAAGCGGTGTTTGCGACAATGACAACACTCTCGCCAGTATCTCGGTGTATTCGCGATTCACGCAACGTACCTGCGATTATGTTGCGCAATTATCAACATTCGTATACGAAACTTTGTTATTCGCCACGGGCGTCAATCGGTGCCTGCCGGAGCCACCTCGGCACCAGCTAAGCTACGCGACGGGCATTTACCCGCGGCCCTCGGATCACTTATTAAACTCACTATAAAATAGTATTTATTGCTCTGCCGTAGCATATATCTGCATACAATCGTGAGATCACGAGCGGCTGCGCTGGCGCAGGCTGTGCGCGCTTGAACCCGCGCGGCGCCGCGCCGCTGAGCGCGACCGGCGATGCGCCGCGAATCTATGCCATTTATAATCGTATATAACCTACATTTATTAGTTTATGCGAGTTCTAATCGAGAAGCGAGCGGCCATTGCTGTAACGTAACACATGGTAGGACAGCAGCCGGCGGCGGGTGCCGGGTGGATGTCTACGCGGCGGGTGCCGGGTTTCTGTTCGCGCGGCAGGTACCAGGTGGCTGCCCGCGCGGCGTGTGCCGGGTGGCTGTCTGCGCGGCGGGTGCTGGGTTGATGTCTACGCGGCGGGTGCCAGGTTTCTGTCCGCGTGGCGTGTGCCGGGTGGCTGTGCGCGCGGCGGGTGCTGGGTTGATGTCTACGCGGCGGGTGCCAGGTTTCTGTCCGCGTGGCGGGTGCCGGGTGGCAGTCCGCGCGGCGGGTGCCGGGTGACTGTCCGCGCGGCGGCGAGTGTTGCCAACTCAGTGGAATTTCCACTAGTTCTGGTGGTTTAGACTATCCTTTTAGCAAGTAAATATTGGATTTAGTGGCTAGTGGATTTTTCTAGAGTCTTTGATTGCTTCAGTTAGTGGTAAGGCACTACAACAACCACTAATCACTCACTAGTACAATTAACAAAAATACTCAGTTATATATGAATATATAAATAAATGATTGTATAAGGGTACATTTTTTTGTTGTGCAGGCAACACAGCAGAACTAAGGAGGTGGTTTTAGGGATTTCCTTTGATTAGTTAGTCAATTTCTTAAACAATTTTGATTATGGACTTTATTTATATGGGAACTGGGTAAAGTTTGATTTGATTCAAAGGATTACTGTATTTTTCTGGTTTGTCTTTGCCTGTGACCATCCTGTGACTTATTAGGAAATAAAGGACTTTATATTGAAAAAAAATAAGTATCTTATTTAATCTAAAGGTCATTATCGCATTTTAAAATATTTACTTACGCACTCTTTTTTCTTTGTCTATGGTTTTCCGCCAACGTTTAGTGGTTTTCTGGTGGTTTGTGCGAGACCGATGGTTTTAGTGGTTTTCTGGTAGGCCACGAGGCCCCATTTGGTGGGTTCGTAAAAATAAATTTGGCAACACCGGGTGCCAGGTGGATGTCTGCGCGGCGGGTGCCGGGTGGATGTCCGCGCGGCGGGTGCCGGGTGGATGTCCGCGCGGCGGGTGCACGACTCGGAAGAAGCCTCGCCTAGACACAACCCTAAGCGGGAATCTATTTGTGTCCAGTCGCTTCTCCAAGGACAACCGGCCCGACTCGCGCATTTTCTGCGATTTCTTGCAACAATGATTCAATACAGGTTATTGCATTGTTTTTTTGATCGTTATGCAAAAAACCGAGCAGAGGTCATTGCGTCACCAATTAAAATTCCTCGTTCGGTGTCATGCAGCCTTCGACTGGCGACGGGCGTGTGATGTGATTCTATCCTTATAAGCGATATCTTCTAACTAAGCTATCACAGAGTCCAGGGTAGGGCTCTACCCTAGCAGAAGATAATATGTCATCAACCCGATCGCACTCACTAACCCCGCCGGTGGCCCTGCGCCGCCAGCGCTGAACTAAAGTGACACAAACAATAATAGTCAGTTTGTCCGTTAAACTAGACGTGCATAGACTGAGCAAACAACGTGTATTTGTGACTGGATGATATACTAATATCACGATGAAAATAATTTATTGCAAAGAGCGCATCGTTTAACCCTCGAACGCAGCCTTAAATTACAATTTGAGGGTCTTATCGAATCCAGATTCGATTCACGATGAGTCAGTACCTAGTGAATCACGTCATTGTACTCACTATTTGTAGGCATTCGGAATCAATGCAAACATCACGATATAACACCTGATACCAATTAACGAGCGCAAATATTAACCGCAACGTGCTGAAAAGAAGGACGTTTCCATTTTCCGGAGCGAAAACGAAGAAAACGCCGGGAAAACGACCGCCTAACCTAAGAACAATAATTAGTCTAACTTAGCTAATAATAACGTAGGGAACTAAAAGTATTTAGTATGACATAGACTTACCGGTTCATCGTATTGTTACAGAAGACACTGGTTGAGAGTAATGAGTGTGTTTCACAGCACAATCGCGTAGTTATTGAGGCGCGGAAGCCATGACGGGGCGTGCGCGCGTGGCCGGGGTCGCGGCGCGAGTGCCGTGCCGCGCCGTGCACGCGCCGCGCCGCGCCCCGGGGCGGCGGCGGGTGCAAGCTTGCATGATGATTGATGACTCTGCGACATCCTGACCCCATGAGCCTGCCTGTCGGAACCAGGCCAAAACCTACTCTTTCAAATGTATCGTTTAGACAAAACTCACTTTTCCTATTCATTCAGACTAGTCTGTTACCACATCTCTTTGACGCCCCGCTGAGTCACGTCTCCGGACCTGAAGTAATCGTATCTTATTCTCGGAAACACAGTCAGTTCTTCTACGGTAGGTACCTACTACCTTCGCCATTCTCATAATACTTAAGAACCTATCCTAATTTTTCGTCATGACATACCTACATATGAAATAAATGAAGTCCTTCCACATGGTCCTGGTTCTGGAAATGTAATTCATATACAGTGTGTGCCACGGCCTTGCTACATGGGGGACAAGAACTTTAAATACCTATTAAAAATAGGAAGTTTTATGCGTTTTATGTACCTACCTAATGAAGACTTTCTTTTATTTCTTAAAGTCCGCTAAGTAATACTGCATTCAAGGATATTGAGAAGTTTTTTGTGAAAAATATATTTTACAATGCAAGCTTTTATAAAATTAGTGGCCGTAACCGTGTGCTGATCAAAATGAGCCTAAACGCGGCCAGTCTACTATTATCCCTCGAGGAGTTCCGTTGTCCGCCTTCCGTCTCCATAAGCTGATCAGCTCGCTGTCACCATAATATTGCATTGTCATCGGAACTTGACAGGTATGCAAAATATCATCTCAATCGGTTGAGGATAACTGCTTTAAAATTCAGTTGCAAGATTCCACCCGGACATCAAAGTTAAATATAAGCTTGTAATTTATAAAATTTGTGATTGTTACCGTGTGCTGATCAAAACGAGCCTTAACACGGCCAGTCTACTATTATCCATCGAGGAATTCCGTTGTCCACCTTCCGTCTCCATCATCAGATCAGCTCGCTGTCACCATAATATTGCATTGTTATCGGAACTTGACAGGTATGCAAAATATCATCTCAATCGGTTGAGGATAACTGCTTTAAAATTCAGTTGCAAGATTCCAACCGGGCATACATTGCAAGTTAATATAAAGCTTGTAATGTTTAAAAGTCACTTGCCTAAGCCGGGACTCCAACCCGCTGTAAAACATAAGAATTTAAAAAACAACGGAAAGTCTTCATTATGTAAAACCTCATATCTACAATATTTAAAGTACTTGTCCTGCATGTAGCACGGCCGTGGGACACACTGTAGGGTTGGGTTTAGAATCGTTTGGCAGGAGGAGGAGGGTGGGAGTAGGGGGAGAGGAAGGGGAGGGGTACCCCTTTGCCCCTGGTACCAGTCCCATAACAAGGTAACTTATAGTTTTCGAGAAAAAAAATAAAGAAATTTTTGAGGTTAAGTATGAAATTTTTGAATTGGAATTGTCAGATGTTACGGGAGTCATCGCCAACTTGCAGGGAGGGTGCAGGAAATTCCAGCCTCGGCCCCCTTGTCCAGGAAACTTGTGCTTTTAAAGAAAAATAATAAAGAAAATTTTACAAAATCGGAACGTAAAATAATAATATTAATGATTTAATTTATGAGTAGGTACCTCTATCTGTAGAGAAGAGATGTTGAAAGAAATAAGAGAGATCCTTTTGAGGAATTAATTAATGTTATAAATTATGGATTTTTTATTGTTGACTGACTGTGTGACTCGACACAGAGCACCCCGACAATAGTTGGTTAGGTCCGAAAAGAGTGGCAGACCCGATACGGAGCACCCCGACTCCACGTGGTACTGTGCGTCACGCCCCTAGAGTGTATATAAAAACGCGGAGTCAGTAGCTCGCGTGGGAGATCTTGAGTGGAGCAAGCCCGCGAGGCCGAGCGGAGTGAAGGGGGGAGCTGGCGAGCGAAGCGAGCTGGTGACCTCCGTAGCGTAGCAAAGGTCGAGTGGGTGAAGCGACACTCAAGGGCGACCTCGCGAGAGTACTGGCGGGAGCACATACCGGAGTCCGACATTTAAAATATCCATACTTAACAAAAAAAAAAACTTTATTTTTTTCTCGAAAACTGTAAGTTACCTTTGCATAGGAGTGGTACCAGGGGCGAGGGGGTACAAATCCCCCACTCTTCCCCTCTCTCCCATCCTCCTCCTGCCAAACAATTGTAAAGTTTTACCAAAATCTCATACTTAACCTCAAAATTTTCTTTATTTTTTTTCTCGAAAACTATAAGTTACCTTGTTATGGGATTGGTACCAGGGGTGAGGGGGTACCCCTCCCCCTCCACCACCCCCCATCTCCCCTTCCTCCTCCTGCCAAACGATTCTAAATTTTTACCCACACTGTATAACGAGTTCTCGGTCGTTGTCTTGCTGTTTCTTTCTTCGGTCATAATAATATACATAATTTGCACTCGTTATGTTTTTTTGTCGCTTGGGAACAGCGGCTAGCTCCCGAGTACCATGGCTGCGTGACGACAGCAGCATTCTAAGACGAGGCTGAAAAACCGCGTGACTGACCCCTCGACCTATAAATAAATAAATAAATAAATAAATAATGCTGGACAGTTCACACAACATTATCTAGCCCCAAGCTAAGCCAGAGCTTGTGTTATGGGTACTAGATAACTGATATACTTAATACAATATAATACATAGATAGATATTTTTTATTATATATAGAAAATACCCAGAACACCCGGAACAAATATCTACAGATCGCACAAATTGAGCTTTAGGCTTCTTTTTATCCTGGCGGGCGCGGCTACGCGGGCGTAGCCGCAGGCGGACACTAGTCTTTAATATTAACCGGTGTAATTAATGAGTGTGAGTGAATAAATGCCCTTTTATCTACTCTCATACTGAAATATAAAGATTAAAAAATTAAAAACAAAACTTGAATGACAGTCCTTACGCACAAACCATAGAAATAAATTAAAAAATAGTAAATTATGGAACAAGTATGTAATGATTACCGCTGAGGCGCCATTGAGACCCGAGCCGTTAGGTGAGGGTCTTAAGAGAGCCGAGGACGGTAATCATCAATACACACGCGACGACGTCTTTCAACACACTTGTGAAGCAAATAATAATAAAACAGAAACATACACTCTGTGTAAATGTTCAACTGTCTCTATAACTCACTAGTGAATAATAGCAATGAAAAAGTCACAGTTTGATTACAGGTGTCATTATGTGCCTAATTGCGGTGAAAATAGAGCACCTTTATGAGAAAGCGTGTTGAAAAATTAATTATGATACAGCTCTTCTATCGATAACTGTATCATAATTTACTTTATACCATTCCCCCTCTAAAAAGCTTATTTTATTCACTGAAAACAGTGAATAAAAAAAAGCACATTTAATAACGATTTTGGCGTTTGAATTTAGAACACACTAATATACTCGAGCCTCCATCTCAATGCAACACCCTCCAATAACAACTCCTATAAAACCTCCTTGCGCAAAAAATACTCGATACAAAATTCATGTGCAAAGAAAACTCGACATACAAACTTCTTGTGCAAATAACTCTTTGAGATTTAATTGTTCGACATTTTTGACAAAGAGTAAAATTAAGTAAAATTAAAAATTAGCATTAGAATAAAATTTGTTTTGTGTTCTTTGCTGTGATTAGTAAATTGGCGCTATTTTGAATACTGTAAGTTGTACGAACACAAAGTCTAGTGGTACTTAATAATAAATCGATTGAAAATGTATTTAACTGATGAAGTAGATGTCTATTTTCGCTTAAATCTTTCTTTTTCTCGAAGTCATGGTATAAAGTATAGTATTCAACGGATTTATATCGAGGGGCATGAATCTATGGCCCTCGCTTTAAATCCGTCCTTTATTCACTAATTGCATAATATACTATTTTTTTCCATTACGATACAACTTCAGTTAAGCACTAAGCCCTCTGGACGTCTCTCAAGTACGCGTGACTTACCCGGGAGGTGGCACCTGGTACTTATTTTGGTTCACCGCATTATCATTGAGCGTGGCAATGCAACTAGTGTTTTAGGAACGCTTCCACCTGCTAGGGATCTGCATCCGTTGAGCTACCTAAGCCTAAAATGTAATAATATATTGCAAAGAACGTGCAACGGTCTTTAGTTAGGTATCTCACTCAATTGTTTCACTTGAGCTCAAAAATGTTGGTCACTCCTCTTGCTTAAAAAGACCGTCATTGTGGCGTACCAGAGCAAAGAAAAAATAGCATTTCTTCATCCAGGGGTTTTTTTTATTTTTTTTTATTTTTGTCTGTCTAACGACAATCAGCATACAAAAACGAAAAAGTCTTTCGTCATAAGTAGAACAATCATGAAATAAGACTACTAATTACTGTTTCAAGCAAAATTAAAACATTTATTTTTGAAAATGGAACTAAAATCGGCGGTCTCTTTGGTAGAATGCATGCAAAGCATTGCGGCTACAAAAAAATAAAAAATAAACATCTTTATATTTTTTCTCTAATTGCAAATTGAATTGGTAGTGACCGTAATTAATTGTTTCATATTGTAAGTATTCAGTTATTTTATTTTCTCGCAATCATAGTGAAAAGTCGAGTGTAATACACGGCGCTAAAAACTCATTAAAACTCGGCTTCTATTTACTCCCTCGCTAAAGCTCGGGGGTAAAACTACCTCGTACATAATGGGTCATTTTAGCTCCCTGTATTACAATCTACTATTCCGTTTTTAGTGCGTTGCATATATTACACGTTTTGCAAGGGCGTAGGACTCCTATACTCTGTACAAAGCACAAGTCCGGGCTGGTGTGGACTACTGCTGCCATGTTTGGGATGGCTCGGCAAACACCAGCTTGCTGCCTTGGACTCGATCGAACGCAGAGCTTTCAGGCTTATAGGAGAGCAACATTGGCGGAGACTGATGCAGAGTCTCGGGCAGCGCCGTAAACCTCTCGATCTTCTACAGGTTACGTTTCGGGTAATGTGCCCAGGACCTTCAATGAAAACCCTATTTAAAGAGATATCTCGATTCGAAGTTCGCTACAAAAAGTAGAGATATCACGCGTGTTATGGCCATTCAAACAGACTTCACGCATTTTCAAGCGTGACAAAAAGATTAAATTCTATCTTTATCCTGCCTTTGTCTATCTCTATTGTAATTATTTGTCTGTCTTGCGAATACGGAACCTTTTCGACGAAACAATCTCGGTGGGCCTCCGTGTCGAATGCGCCATTGTGGCTGAAGCACTGAGACTGTGCCTATTGTGCCGCACAGTGCAGGGAACTAGCAGCAGGTGTACTCTCAACGTGAGACAGCGATCATTGTGGCTGAAGCACTGAGACTGTGCCTATTGTGCCGCACAGTGCAGGGAACTAGCAGCAGGTGTACTCTCAACGTGAGACAGCGATCATTGTGGCTGAAGCACTGTGACTGTGCCTATTGTGCCGCACAGTGCAGGGAACTAGCAGCAGGTGTACTCTCAACGTGAGACAGCGATCATTGTGGCTGAAGCACTGTGACTGTGCCTATTGTGCCGCACAGTGCAGGGAACTAGCAGCAGGTGTACTCTCAACGTGAGACAGCGATCATTGTGGCTGAAGCACTGTGACTGTGCCTATTGTGCCGCACAGTGCAGGGAACTAGCAGCAGGTGTACTCTCAACGTGAGACAGCGATCATTGTGGCTGAAGCACTGAGACTGTGCCTATTGTGCCGCACAGTGCAGGGAACTAGCAGCAGGTGTACTCTCAACGTGAGACAGCGATCATTGTGGCTGAAGCACTGTGACTGTGCCTATTGTGCCGCACAGTGCAGGGAACTAGCAGCAGGTGTACTCTCAACGTGAGACAGCGATCATTGTGGCTGAAGCACTGAGACTGTGCCTATTGTGCCGCACAGTGCAGGGAACTAGCAGCAGGTGCACTCTCAACGTGAGACAGCGATCATTGTGGCTGAAGCACTGAGACTGTGCCTATTGTGCCGCACAGTGCAGGGAACTAGCAGCAGGTGCACTCTCAACGTGAGACAGCGATCATTGTGGCTGAAGCACTGAGACTGTGCCTATTGTGCCGCACAGTGCAGGGAACTAGCAGCAGGTGTACTCTCAACGTGAGACAGCGATCATTGTGGCTGAAGCACTGTGACTGTGCCTATTGTGCCGCGCAGTGCAGGGAACTAGCAGCAGGTGCACTCTCAACGTGAGACAGCGATCATTGTGGCTGAAGCACTGTGACTGTGCCTATTGTGCCGCGCAGTGCAGGGAACTAGCAGCAGGTGCACTCTCAACGTGAGACAGCGATCATTGTGGCTGAAGCACTGTGACTGTGCCTATTGTGCCGCGCAGTGCAGGGAACTAGCAGCAGGTGCACTCTCAACGTGAGACAGCGATCATTGTGGCTGAAGCACTGTGACTGTGCCTATTGTGCCGCGCAGTGCAGGGAACTAGCAGCAGGTGCACTCTCAACGTGAGACAGCGATTATTGTGGCTGAAGCACTGTGACTGTGCCTATTGTGCCGCGCAGTGCAGGGAACTAGCAGCAGGTGTACTCTCAACACGAGACAGCGATCATTGTGGCTGAAGCACTGTGACTGTGCCTATTGTGCCGCGCAGTGCAGGGAACTAGCAGCAGGTGTACTCTCAACACGAGACAGCGATCATTGTGGCTGAAGCACTGTGACTGTGCCTATTGTGCCGCACAGTGCAGGGAACTAGCAGCAGGTGTACTCTCAACGTGAGACAGCGATCATTGTGGCTGAAGCACTGTGACTGTGCCTATTGTGCCGCACAGTGCAGGGAACTAGCAGCAGGTGTACTCTCAACACGAGACAGCGATCATTGTGGCTGAAGCACTGTGACTGTGCCTATTGTGCCGCACAGTGCAGGGAACTAGCAGCAGGTGCACTCTCAACACGAGACAGCGATCATTGTGGCTGAAGCACTGTGACTATGCCTATTGTGCCGCGCAGTGCAGGGAACTAGCAGCAGGTGCACTCTCAACGTGAGACAGCGATTATTGTGGCTGAAGCACTGTGACTGTGCCTATTGTGCCGCGCAGTGCAGGGAACTAGCAGCAGGTGTACTCTCAACGTGAGACAGCGATCATTGTGGCTGAAGCACTGTGACTGTGCCTATTGTGCCGCGCAGTGCAGGGAACTAGCAGCAGGTGCACTCTCAACGTGAGACAGCGATCATTGTGGCTGAAGCACTGTGACTGTGCCTATTGTGCCGCGCAGTGCAGGGAACTAGCAGCAGGTGCACTCTCAACGTGAGACAGCGATCATTGTGGCTGAAGCACTGTGACTGTGCCTATTGTGCCGCGCAGTGCAGGGAACTAGCAGCAGGTGTACTGTCAACGTGAGACAGCGATCATTGTGGCTGAAGCACTGAGACTGTGCCTATTGTGCCGCACAGTGCAGGGAACTAGCAGCAGGTGCACTCTCAACGTGAGACAGCGATCATTGTGGCTGAAGCACTGTGACTGTGCCTATTGTGCCGCGCCGTGCAGGGAACTAGCAGCAGGTGCACTCTCAACGTGAGACAGCGATCATTGTGGCTGAAGCACTGAGACTGTGCCTATTGTGCCGCGCAGTACAGGGAACTAGCAGCAGGTGCACTCTCAACGTGAGACAGCGATCATTGTGGCTGAAGCACTGAGACTGTGCCTATTGTGCCGCACAGTGCAGGGAACTAGCAGCAGGTGCACTCTCAACGTGAGACAGCGATCATTGTGGCTGAAGCACTGAGACTGTGCCTATTGTGCCGCGCAGTACAGGGAACTAGCAGCAGGTGCACTCTCAACGTGAGACAGCGATCATTGTGGCTGAAGCACTGAGACTGTGCCTATTGTGCCGCACAGTGCAGGGAACTAGCAGCAGGTGTACTCTCAACGTGAGACAGCGATCATTGTGGCTGAAGCACTGAGACTGTGCCTATTGTGCCGCACAGTGCAGGGAACTAGCAGCAGGTGTACTCTCAACGTGAGACAGCGATCATTGTGGCTGAAGCACTGAGACTGTGCCTATTGTGCCGCACAGTGCAGGGAACTAGCAGCAGGTGCACTCTCAACGTGAGACAGCGATCATTGTGGCTGAAGCACTGTGACTGTGCCTATTGTGCCGCGCAGTACAGGGAACTAGCAGCAGGTGCACTCTCAACGTGAGACAGCGATCATTGTGGCTGAAGCACTGAGACTGTGCCTATTGTGCCGCACAGTGCAGGGAACTAGCAGCAGGTGCACTCTCAACGTGAGACAGCGATCATTGTGGCTGAAGCACTGTGACTGTGCCTATTGTGCCGCGCAGTACAGGGAACTAGCAGCAGGTGCACTCTCAACGTGAGACAGCGATCATTGTGGCTGAAGCACTGAGACTGTGCCTATTGTGCCGCACAGTGCAGGGAACTAGCAGCAGGTGCACTCTCAACGTGAGACAGCGATCATTGTGGCTGAAGCACTGTGACTGTGCCTATTGTGCCGCGCAGTACAGGGAACTAGCAGCAGGTGCACTCTCAACGTGAGACAGCGATCATTGTGGCTGAAGCACTGAGACTGTGCCTATTGTGCCGCACAGTGCAGGGAACTAGCAGCAGGTGCACTCTCAACGTGAGACAGCGATCATTGTGGCTGAAGCACTGTGACTGTGCCTATTGTGCCGCGCAGTACAGGGAACTAGCAGCAGGTGCACTCTCAACGTGAGACAGCGATCATTGTGGCTGAAGCACTGTGACTGTGCCTATTGTGCCGCGCAGTACAGGGAACTAGCAGCAGGTGCACTCTCAACGTGAGACAGCGATCATTGTGGCTGAAGCACTGAGACTGTGCCTATTGTGCCGCACAGTGCAGGGAACTAGCAGCAGGTGCACTCTCAACGTGAGACAGCGATCATTGTGGCTGAAGCACTGTGACTGTGCCTATTGTGCCGCGCAGTACAGGGAACTAGCAGCAGGTGCACTCTCAACGTGAGACAGCGATCATTGTGGCTGAAGCACTGTGACTGTGCCTATTGTGCCGCGCAGTGCAGGGAACTAGCAGCAGGTGCACTCTCAACGTGAGACAGCGATCATTGTGGCTGAAGCACTGTGACTGTGCCTATTGTGCCGCGCAGTACAGGGAACTAGCAGCAGGTGCACTCTCAACGTGAGACAGCGATCATTGTGGCTGAAGCACTGTGACTGTGCCTATTGTGCCGCGCAGTGCAGGGAACTAGCAGCAGGTGCACTCTCAACGTGAGACAGCGATCATTGTGGCTGAAGCACTGTGACTGTGCCTATTGTGCCGCGCAGTACAGGGAACTAGCAGCAGGTGCACTCTCAACACTAGACAGCGATCATTGTGGCTGAAGCACTGTGACTGTGCCTATTGTGCCGCGCAGTGCAGGGAACTAGCAGCAGGTGCACTCTCAACACTAGACAGCGATCATTGTGGCTGAAGCACTGTGACTGTGCCTATTGTGCCGCGCAGTACAGGGAACTAGCAGCAGGTGCACTCTCAACGTGAGACAGCGATCATTGTGGCTGAAGCACTGTGACTGTGCCTATTGTGCCGCGCAGTGCAGGGAACTAGCAGCAGGTGCACTCTCAACGTGAGACAGCGATCATTGTGGCTGAAGCACTGTGACTGTGCCTATTGTGCCGCGCAGTACAGGGAACTAGCAGCAGGTGCACTCTCAACGTGAGACAGCGATCATTGTGGCTGAAGCACTGTGACTGTGCCTATTGTGCCGCGCAGTGCAGGGAACTAGCAGCAGGTGCACTCTCAACGTGAGACAGCGATCATTGTGGCTGAAGCACTGTGACTGTGCCTATTGTGCCGCGCAGTACAGGGAACTAGCAGCAGGTGCACTCTCAACGTGAGACAGCGATCATTGTGGCTGAAGCACTGTGACTGTGCCTATTGTGCCGCACAGTGCAGGGAACTAGCAGCAGGTGCACTCTCAACGTGAGACAGCGATCATTGTGGCTGAAGCACTGTGACTGTGCCTATTGTGCCGCACAGTGCAGGGAACTAGCAGCAGGTGCACTCTCAACACTAGACAGCGATCATTGTGGCTGAAGCACTGTGACTGTGCCTATTGTGCCGCGCAGTGCAGGGAACTAGCAGCAGGTGCACTCTCAACGTGAGACAGCGATCATTGTGGCTGAAGCACTGAGACTGTGCCTATTGTGCCGCACAGTGCAGGGAACTAGCAGCAGGTGTACTCTCAACGTGAGACAGCGATCATTTGGTACTACGAATTATATAGGATGGAAGAATTCTTTATTTTGTGTTTCTCTCCGAAAACCGTATAGCACTTAGTGGTTTCACTCCGACCGACCGACAGACGATGCCCTGTACGTCTGTTGTGTCAAAATGTAATTTCTCTAGCGGTATTTTAGCTCTGGGAGGCCGTGGAGTGTGACTGTTTGAGACATACAATCAGGCGCGGGACTTAGGCCATAAGTGTTCCGTATTTTCAAACAAGGTACGGTACACTAAAAAATTACAAAGGATATTTAGGCGCGGGCTTTTGAGTGTATTTCAGTAGAACGAGCATTTTGCATGCATTCATGTTCCAACGACACAGCTTACGATGTAGCTGTCACTAGTGATGCCCGTGCCATAAGTATAACATATGCCCGTGCCATAAGTATAACATATGCCCGTGCCATAAATATAACATATGCCCGTGCCATAAGTATAACATATGCCCGTGCCCTTAAGCGCGCTGAAGTTCCTTGAAGCGCCCTGAGGGCCTACCACAGGTTTGTCTAACTTTTGCATTCGGTATTCCGACTATCGAATTCCGAGTCGATATATGTTTTTATGTATGGTTTTGATGAGTTTCTCAACAAGTCCACTAGGGGCGCTTATCATTTTCTCCATACAAAAACGACATTTCAACTCGCAATTCGGTTTTCGTTATTCCGAGTTGTAACAAATTACAAACCTTTGGTAGGCCCTCTGGGCGTCCATCGCGCTATTTTTTTACGTATTTACTGAAGCCAAATCATTACCGTTTGCGTACCTACTTACAATTATTTAATCTGTGGTGACGCCGCCAATATTTACTAATCTATAGGTAAAGTTCGAACGATCGATCCCCTGAAGCCTCTCTGCTTCAGGGACCCTTCGTTCAAACGATTGACAAGAGATGACACCGCAGTCTCGGACATTGAATAGAAGGTTCCCAAATTAAACACCTATATGGATGGCATCCATCGGCACTATGCCGAATCGATAGTACCTACCCACAAATTGTATCTCCCAGCGTCAGCTCGGTCCATGGCCAAACTGGTTAAGGCATCGCCCATTACAGGCGAAGATGCGGGTTCGAGTACCGCTGGAACTAAATTTAAATTTAATGTTATCCAAATTAAAACAACAAACTTTAATTAAAAGTAGTAGTCAGAGGCTTATGGATTTAACCTCTGACTAGACCTAATAATAAAGTTGAATGCGTGCAGTATTGGGTTTCGGCCGTCCTCTACAACACTAAGAAGCTTGTTTGCAGATTTTGCGTGTTATCTGTGAAGTAAATTTTACTAAGCATACTTATATCCTAATTTTTTAGTAAGCAAGCGTACGTACTAGTAAAGTGAGCACGCAGTGAGACAGGTCCAACAAGGCTAAGGTCAGAGCAACGCGTTCAGCCCGCCTCCGCGATGGCGCGCACGTGACGATCCATTGTATCACCATTGATGAGCGCCACCTGAAATTAAACATAAATAAATTATAGAAAAAGTGCACGCCGCCACGTGCGCAAGCTGATCGCATTGCTCTGACTCCTGTACGGAGGCCGCATTGCTCTGCTTTTCATCCTTTAGCCTTCATATTGTCATCGTGGTGACCATGTGAGTCGCGCGTTCATGTCTTTTGTAATGGATATCAAATAACCCAACTACAGCGAACCACGCATGACGAAGGGTCCCGAAGTTTACACTATTCATAACTTCATGTGGCCATTGCCTATCTCTGTTATTCCTTGTAAGACCTCCTCTTTCTAATTCATACCCTCTCAGGGATTGTTTTTTTCTTATTTTTTACACAGGGTTCATGCCCAAACTACACATATCTGTGATAATTTTAACTGGTTACGGTTGCCGCGATCACAGAACAGCTCTACTACAATAGAGAATTACTGTGACAGTATCCAGGCGGACGGACGTAATCGTTTAATTGCGTAAGCTTTGTGATTGGTACTCTTTGGGTATCATAAAAACTAATTGTCATCGACTGTAGGATGTATCCAACACTAACGCACGTCCTGCCGCAGCCAGCTCGCCCCGTCCTTTTACCCCTCGCTTTACCCGCACCGTCGACACACTAACGCACGTCCTGCCGCAGCCAGCTCGCCGCGTCCCTTTACCCCTCGCTTTACCCGCACCGTCGACAACACTAGCGCACGTCCTGCCGCAGCCAGCTCGCCGCGTCCTTTTACCCCTCGCTTTACCCACACCGTCGACAACACTAACGCACGTCCTGCCGCAGCCAGCTCGCCGCGTCCTTTTACCCCTCGCTTTACCCGCACCGTCGACAGCACTAACGCACGTCCTGCCGCAGCCAGCTCGCCGCGTCCTTTTACCCCTCGCTTTACCCACACCGTCGACAACACTAACGCACGTCCTGCCGCAGCCAGCTCGCCGCGTCCTTTTACCCCTCGCTTTACCCGCACCGTCGACAGCACTAACGCACGTCCTGCCGCAGCCAGCTCGCCGCGTCCTTTTACCCCTCGCTTTACCCGCACCGTCGACAACACTAACGCACGTCCTGCCGCAGCCAGCTCGCCGCGTCCTTTTACCCCTCGCTTTACCCGCACCGTCGACAGCACTAACGCACGTCCTGCCGCAGCCAGCTCGCCCCGTCCTTTTACCCCTCGCTTTACCCGCATCGTCGACAACACTAACGCACGTCCTGCCGCAGCCAGCTCGCCGCGTCCCTTCACCCCTCGCTTTACCCGCACCGTCGACAACACTAACGCACGTCAACTTTTGAAACTATCGTGGTTATGTGCATACTTTTCTAATATAACTTTTGAAACTATCGTGGTTATGTGCATACTTTTCTAATATAACTTTTAAAACTATCGTGGTTATGTTCATACTTTTCTAATATAACTTTTGAAACTATCGTGGTTATGTGCATACTTTTCTAATATAACTTTTGAAACTATCGTGGTTATGTTCATACTTTTCTAATATAACTTTTGAAACTATCGTGGTTATGTTCATACTTTTCTAATATAACTTTTGAAACTATCGTGGTTATGTGCATACTTTTCTAATATAACTTTTGAAACTATCGTGGTTATGTTCATACTTTTCTAATATAACTTTTGAAACTATCGTGGTTATGTGCATACTTTTCTAATATAACTTTTGAAACTATCGTGGTTATGTGCATACTTTTCTAATATAACTTTTGAAACTATCGTGGTTATGTTCATACATTTCTAATATAACTTTTGAAACTATCGTGGTTATGTTCATACTTTTCTAATATAACTTTTGAAACTATCGTGGTTATGTGCATACTTTTCTAATATAACTTTTGAAACTATCGTGGTTATGTGCATACTTTTCTAATATAACTTTTGAAACTATCGTGGTTATTTTCATACTTTTCTAATATAACTTTTGAAACTATCGTGGTTATGTTCATACTTTTCTAATATAACTTTTGAAACTATCGTGGTTATGTTCATACTTTTCTAATATAACTTTTGAAACTATCGTGGTTATGTTCATACTTTTCTAATATAACTTTTGAAACTATCGTGGTTATGTGCATACTTTTAACTAGAAACGGGATATTTATTGAGTTCTAACTGTGCCCAAATATCGGGAACAATTAAAACTCAAAAAACACGGTATCCCGTTTCTAGTGAAAAGTTTTGATCTAATGTTTATATTCTGTACTAATGGCCAAAATAGTGTAAATGTGTGGGTAAGGGTGCCGGTGAAGTACTACCATCATGCCTATTTCTGCCGCAAAGCAGTAGTGCTTGCATTGCTGTGTTTCGGTTTGTAGTGTATGGGTGCCGATGAAATTACAGGCACATGAGACTTTTCATCTTTATGTCTCAGGTTGGCGGGCGCAGTGCAATGTCACATAGGGCGCGTCCTAGGTGGACGTGATCTATGAGGTAATGCACTGTTCATAGGCAGAGGTTACCGCTTAACATCAGATGGGACATCAGCTTGTTCCGTCATTCAAGTAGTATAAAAAATCAAATATAATTGTTATGGTTCGATCGTCGATCGACGAGACATTCCTTAGATGGTCGGGATTCCGGCACGCGGCGCTGACGCACCGGGCCGTCAGCGGTCGAGCCGGGCCGAAACTGTGGAAATGGCGAAAACTTGCAACCCAAGCAATGAAAACCATCGAAAATCTTTTGATTTATTAAGTATTCGACTATCTTTTCAGTTCAATACGTAGATTTCATCGTTGGGGAATAAAGGTTCTCGAGTGGCGACACTGGCGACCACCAGGTCGCAGGAAGTCGGTGGATGGAGACATACCAAGATTGTTCGTGGTGGCATTCTATGGGGGAGGTATATACCGTGCAGTGGACTTGTGTAGGCTGATGATGATGATGACATAGATATAAATATCTAGCGAATGTGCTAGTAAATGTACGTTGAAATGCCATCATAAACAGGTAATTTATACCTAGTTCTGCCGCAAAGCAGAAGTGCTCGCGTTGATGTGTTCCGGTTTGAAGGGTATGGTTGCCGGTGAAATTACAGGCACATGAGACTTTTGTACTTTGTCTCAGGGTGGCGGGCGTAGTGTAAAGCCACATAGGGCGCGTCCTATTCACCCCGAAAAAGATTACTGAATAGTTACTATGACGCCGTCGAGTTGTACCCACTAGTAAGTTTTTTTTCTTCTTATTAACAACAAAAACCTCTGTGTTAATAAGAAGCACACAGGACAACCTCTGTGGCGCGGCGGGCGAAGCTTGGCCTGCGACGCAGGAGGTTGCGAATATTTGTGCGATCGCAGATATTTGTTCAGGGTGTTCTGGGTATTTTCAATGTATAATAAAAAATATCTATCTATGTAATATATTGTATTAAGTATATCAGTTATCTTATCTGGTATCTGCTCTGCTTAGCTTGGGGCTAGATAATGTTGTGTGAACTGTCCAGCATTATTTTTTTTTATTTTTTTTTATTTTTATTTTAAAAAGATAAACATTAAATAGTTACCAAAAATATACATAGAATAAGATTAATAATGAATACGCAAGACCGTTATCCACAACTTGACACAAGTTGGTCGGTTAATCGTACGTAGGTGAATAGGTATTTTCATATTATTTCTTTCATTGGTTTTTTCTTGGTCTCTGTAATGAAAAATCTTGAATATAAAATCATGTTTGGATGCAGTAATAATGCACTAAACTAAAATAGCAAGTAGTACCTAAGTAGACAATGTAAGGACTAGACCAGACTACAATTACTGTGTACAGTAAGTAGGTTATCGTTAGTTGCTGACTTCGCATGAAACTGTTGACGCAGCATCGGATGTTGAATGTAATCCGGTAATACGTGCACACTTGTAATACGTGCACACTTGTAATACGTGCACACTTGTAATACGTGCACACTTGTAATACGTGCACACTTGTAATACGTGCACACTTGACGGTCCATTTACTTCGCAATTAAATAATGCAATCACTGCAATGCAAAATAGCGGGACAAGAGCGTGTCAGACTACGAATAGTGTACGGTTCCGAAGTCAGGTCAGTATTCCCTTCAGAACTAGAAAAAATAAATTTATAAATAAATAATGCTGGACAGTTCACTCAACATTATCTAACCAACCCAACCTAAGCAGAGCTTGTGTTATGGGTAACTGATATACTTAATACAATACATTACATTGATAGATATTTTTTATTATACTTACATAGAAAATACCCAGAACACCCTGAACAAATATCTGCAGATTGTACAAATATTTGTTCCAAGCCGGGAATCGAACCCGCAACCTCCTGCTTCGCAGGCGAACCTTCGTCCGCCGCGCCACAGAGGTCGAAAAGATTACATCGCACGGTATCCCAGATATGTTTTAATGAAAGCTCCTATCATGATCAATGTTCAGCTGTGGACTTCCGTAGGCTGATGATGGTGATGAGGATAACTAGTACATACATACATACATAGACACACGCCTTTTTCCCCGAAGGGGTAGGCAGAGCCACAATAGGCCTCTTTTCACAGTGGGTTGCACCATCGTGGAATATAGACGTGACAAGTGGTGAGCTTATCGCCGTCATTGCTTCCCACGACAGACTCAGCTAACGCTTTCTTCCAGTAATAACACATTCCATAATAAGCTACCAGCCAGGACAAATCTTATACCAACGAATCTTATCAACAAGTCCGGGTAATCCCTTAGTCGGCTTTTACGACATCCACGGGAGGAGACGGAGGGGTCTATTCTTAGGCCGGACACACCACAGCATATATGCAGCATATAGCACCATAGTATGAGTGATAATATACTCCTGTTAGTAGTAGGTAATCTAAAAAATGTGACGTAGGTATTTGAAAAAGTGAGGGATTCTACGAAGAACACCGATGCTATTCCACGAAGATTCTTCTGGCCGAAAGGGGTGAAGTTCCTGCGGTTCAAAGGCCGTCTGTCACGTGATCCCCCGGGCCGCGACGCGTCGGCGATCACACGTGTGTTAGATTAAGTTATAAATATCTTTATATGTATGTTAGTTGTAAGGTATATATTACTATGGGCCTTTGTCTAGGTACAATGTACATTTTTCACTGTTGCCTGAAATAAATGTATTGAATTGAATTGAATTGAAGAGAATGTAGGTCAAATTAGAGTTTTTCCTCCATAGCTTTGGTAAGTACACCTTTGAATTGAAGCTAGTAATCTCTGCTTCTATACCTTATAACCCGCTGGAATGCGCAAACGTTGCGAGACAAATCGACATTAAAAACAGAGGTAAAAAATAAGGGTGGCGCCACACTGGCACCGGCGGATGATCGTCAGACAATCTCATTTACGACGCGCGAGAAACAGCTACGTAGGTAGATGGAGTTTTTTATTTTGTGTCAGCAGTGCGATAATTCGCGACAGACGTGGGTACTCGTTACTTTGGGTTTAAGTCCCAAATAAATAAGGGTTCCGTATGTTTTATAGCAATTTTTCGGTTTTTATTACATGCAGTAAAATATAACTTTTGAAACTATCATGGTTATGTACATAATTTTCACTAGAAACGGGATACTGTTCTCCCGTGATCATGGCGCATGCAACTGTGCCGAAATATCGGGAACATTTAAAACTCAAAAATCATGGTAAATATCCCGTTTCTAGTCAAAATTATGCAGTAAATTGTTATTTAGACAATGGCATTGTTTCCATACATTTTTCACAGAGAAAAAAGCTACTAAGGTTTCAATCAATTAACTCGATCTAATTATGTACCGAAATCTGTATTGCGTTGGAGTAGGTCAAAAATAGAGGTATTCTGCAGATCCGAGGTCCCAAGAAATATATTCCTGTATCTCGATCGGTTAGATCTAAAACATTTACTTACAGAAATAATAATACAACTAATACAAGAAGAAAGTACAAAATATAAAAAAATACAAATGATACAGTTGTGCTACCTAAAGACCGCTGCTAACGATCTAAAGGTAGCTCAACTGATCCAAATCACTACCAGACGGAAGCGTCCCTAAGATTAGATAGATTAGATAGACAAGCTCACCACTTGTCAAGTCTATATTCCACGATGGTGCAAGCGGTGCAACCCACAGTGAAAAGAGGCCGATTGAGGCTCTGCCTACCCCTCTTCGGGGAAAAAGGCGTGTATGTATGTATGTATGTATATAATATTAGCGACTTGTTTAGACGAGAACTGTACACGAACGAAGTGTCAGCCCCTAACCTGACATGCATGACGTGCCATAATCCCGTACGGTGCGGCAGTAAACCTTTATTACATATAATTGGTTTATTTTTAGGGTCGGCTCCCGAACTCCTGTCTCCGGACACAGATTACATCAAAATGACCACATAAAACCACAGAATAAATACCTGACACATCCTTTTGCAAATTACGAGAGCAATGTACAGTTATGTGTCGGAATTTACAGCCTGAGATGCCTCAGATCAATTGAATAGATTCCAAAGCGGTTTGTCAAGTTCCGTTTATTTGGGCTCGGTGCGGCGGAGGCGCCATCAATTTTGATTTTAGCAGAGGATTGCACTTATTGGTCCAGAGTCCAGAAGCACAATTCTCAAATAGTCAAATTAAAGTTCGGATCATGTTACGATTATATCGAAATGTGACTGTAACTTGAATTGTCCGCGACTCGCGATGATGATTAGATGATCTTAAGAAGTAATTTTAAGAAAATCATGAATAGGTATCATAACTTAAAAATAGTTGGCTGAAATAAACGATTCTCTTTATTATTAGCAATAGGCAGGCTTTAGTTACTTAGAACATTGTGAATAAAGGACGTTGGTGCCACCATAGGTTAGGGGTAGGCAGGTAGATGCGTTTCTTTAACCTCACCTTCCTGTAGGGGTATGAACCGCCCGGTATACCAGACAGGTAACCAGACGCGAAGGTCTGGAGGTAAGTCTGGGGGCGAGGTTCTGGTCAAGGTGCCAGAGTACCACAGGTAGTACCTACTGGTACACAGGTACCAGCAGGTAAAAGGTAAAGTAGGTACTTAGGTAACTAAAGGTAATTGGCACAGACTTGGTAAAGGATTCTCAGCTGGTGGTACGTGGGCACGTCAAGGGTAAAGACCTGGTGAGCTGCTAAGCCCAGGATAGCTGGTCTCCGTCAGTAGTGGCACGCGCAAAGGTCTAGCGCATACTGAGCGGAGACACGGCGGACCGCTGCTAATATTTATAAACTCGGTCCGGCGCGCCCACTGTACCAAGGTCGCATCATTGAAATCCTCCTACCAAGGCCAATTATCGTCTAGACAGCGTCACGCTAGTGTCGACGCGTGCGCAAGAGTAGGCAGCGTCTTGTTGACCGGATAAACCGAAAGGCAAGTCCGGCCAACAAGAAATATAAGACTTTCTAAGTACATTGACTATGTAACAATGTAAAACTAGCGGATAAGAATCGATATAGCCACCTAACGAGGGACCTATGTACAAAGATTAAACATATGGTAGGTAGCTATACCTAATAGGTACGTAGAAATAGTAACCAATGTACTTAGATGTAAGAAAATAAAGAGATATGGTCAGAAAGGTTGGCATACTGAGGTCCAAGGGACAGCAAAAATTGGGCTGTTTACGTTCAACTTTCACCGCTCTCGTTGCGGTAACGCCCAGGGGTTCCTAAGCAAATTGGCTTGTGGAAGTATCAATGAGTGTTTTCCTATATGCGAGAAGAAGAAAGAAATAGTCTGGAAGAGCGAAACAGTATGAGGTGCAGCCCATTGAACACTTCCACAAGTCATCCAGTACTACGAACAGGAACGGACCCGACGAATGCACGGTCTGCCAGCCTCGCTAAGCACCATTCAACCAACGGAAGTATCGTTTCATTTCTGAAGAATCCCACACCCCAATCGACTGTAGGCAGGACGAGGCATCACGGCTCGGGGCGATACAGGCTCCCTGAAGGTCATCTACCTTCCTGTCTCCCATCATCTACTCCGGACAGCGGAACGGGACCAGCCAAAACTAGGCAGGCGCCATCACCATCTACGCCTGGAGCACGTACCTACGGCAAGCAATATAGGTATCGTAGCTCGGCGCTACCCTGCCGCCCCACATTATCTGGTCCTTCGAGCCGGATACCGTACTGCTGGAAACCAGAGCGGAACCAGGAGCTGCTGTGACAACCACATCGAGGGGAAGCGGATCTTCTGACCAGCCAGTACTGTCCAAGTGGATCATACCACGACCGAAGTACTGGCGCTGCGTATCTAATCGAAACTCATTCGATTACTGTTCAATTTCAGTTACCTACGGGTGCTCCCTGATAGCGGACCACTGGACCACTGGACCACTGGACCAACGGAGCAAACCGGATCGGACCGAAGCGGATCGGACTGAAGCGGATCAAGCCTGAAGCGGATCAAGCCTGAAGCGGATCAAGCCTGAAGCGGATCAAGCCTGAAGCGGATCAAGCCTGAAGCGGATCAAGCCTGAAGCGGATCGAGCCAAAGCGGATCAAGTCAAAGCGGATCAAGCCAAAGCGGATCGAACCGAACCGGATCAAAGCGGACCGAACCGGATCATCGACCTGGGCCATCGGAACATCGGACCTGGACTGACGTACTGGCGTGTTGGCGTTTAAGTAAGTCGTTGCTGATACAGACACACCAGTCACGGGATGCCAGTAACCAGGAGCCAAGCAGGAACATCACGTCGACCACCGATGGAGGAGCCAGTGGTACCCCAGCCAACCCCGACGGAGGCGTCGAGGCCTACACCAGCCCGACCGGAGGTTCCGGTCCGACCAGCTGTGGGTCAGGGACTGATGTCCGAGGACTCGGACTTCAGAATCTCAGGGGTAGCCAGTAGCTCGGATACTACTAAAGGTACGATGACAAAAACGACAGGTACTACTGATAACACCATGGAAGCGCAGCCAAGTGAGAGGAGAACGAGAACAGTTGGTAAGTCCAAGGCCCGCCCTGCCTCAAAGAGTGCCTCGCTGGCGGAGAAGGCGAGGAAGAGACGTGAGGTAGAGCTGCGAGCAGAACTCAACCGCCAGGTGCTTAGACAAGCCCAGGCCGCCGCCGACCTAGCGAGGACGGACATGGAGCTGTTGAGATTGGACGAGGAGGACGCGGCAGACTTGGACTCTGCTGTGGACGACCTGAAGGTAGATCTGAAGGTGTCCGAGATTGGGTGGAAGCTACGGTAGGCAGGATGTCTGGTGGAGGACATCTAGGGGAAGAAGGGACGTCCGCGGAGGGGCGACCAGGTGACGTACTCGCGAAGGAGTGCGCCATAAAACTTCAGGATCCAACTGCCACCGCCGGCGTGAAGCCAGAGGACACAGCACCTAAAGGTATGGAGGCTAGTGGCACTGATGCTCTAGCCGAAGCGATCGTGAGGGCCATCACATCCGCGCCGAGATCGGGGACTGCTCATCAACCGGTGTACATGCATGAGCTTCCAGTCTTTGACGGCAGCTGTGGGGAATGGTTGGCCTTCAGAACGGTGTACGAAGACACCGCGCCGCTATTCAGTTCCGTGCAGAATATGGCACGGCTGAGGAAGGCGATCAGAGGACCGGCCAAAGAAGCGGTAAGGAGTATTTTATATTCTGAGTGCGCACCTAGTGAGGTGCTAGAGTCACTACGCCGCAGGTATGGGAGGCCGGACGCCCTAGTTCTAGCAGAATTGGAAAAGGTAAAGAACCTGCCAAGAACAACGGAGAACGCGCGAGATGTGTGTGTGTTTGCCAGCGTGATCAACAACACCGTCGCGACGATCAATGGGCTAAAGAAACCGCATTATCTGAAATCACCGGAAATGATCAAGGTAATAATTGATAAATTACCCATGGTACTGAAGTACCGGTGGTACGACTTCGCAGCAGAGCACGAGGACCCGGACTTATCGCTGATATCACAGTTCCTGAACAGGGAAGCTGAGAGATGCGGCCCGTATGCCTCCCAGGAGGCCACAGCTAAGAAGGTAATACACCCTCAGCGTCAAAGCGCACATGCCGCTAAGGAGAGAGAGACGCAGCTACATACGTGCCCGCATTGCGAAGGAAGTCACTCACTAGAGGAGTGTAAGAAGTTCCGGCAAGCTAGCGTGAATGACAGGTGGGTCATAGTGAAGAAAGCTAGTCTGTGCTTTAAGTGTCTGAGAACCAGACACAGGAAGGAGAGCTGTCGAAGGCCACCGTGTAAGCAATGTAGAAGATGGCATCATCACCTACTGCACGAAGAGGGTAAGCAGCCAGACCATGGGCCCAAGGATCAGAGCAGTTCAGATAATAGCAAGGAAGGGGCCAAGGAAGTGGCCAACAACGTTCATCTAAGCCAGGTGAACGCTACGAAGGGCGCGAGAGCGTATTTAAAGATGGTGCCTGTAGAGATATACGGGCCCAGGGGGACGGCCAAGGTAATGGCCCTTTTGGACGAGGGTTCAACAGTGACCCTTCTCGACTCGGCGGTGGCAGAGGAAATTGGACTTCATGGACCCAAGGAAGCTCTCTCAATAGAGACAGTCGGCGGTAGAGTCATCAAGAAGGACGACTCTATGCGGGTGAACTTGAAGCTTAGAGGCCTCCACCAGAGTCAACGGCGTAAGATCTGCGGGGCTCGCACTATAGATCGGTTGCGACTGACGCCTCAACGGATCGACAAGTCAAGGTTAGAAGAGTGTATGCATCTGCAGAAACTGGTAAGCAGGCTACACTACGCAGAGGAAGCTCCGAGACTGCTCATCGGGCAGGACAACTGGGAGCTGATAGTATCACGAGCGACACGTAAAGGTAAACGTAATCAGCCAGCTGCCTCACTGACGCACCTAGGATGGGTGCTTCACGGTCTGGATGGAGGAGCGGCTCAGAAGATGAACTACCTTACCTGCGCACACATCTCTACTCGTGATGATGAGCTGGACCAGCTCATCAAGGAACACTTCGCGATTGAATCATTGGGGGTTCAACCGCGTCGACCGAGCACGGACTCTGAAGAACGAGCCGTGCAGATACTACAGAAGAATACTCGAAGGTTAGAGAACGGACGCTTCGAAACAGGTTTGCTCTGGAAGAGCGATCTAGAGTCGATGCCGGACAACTATGAGTCCGCGCTCAGCAGACTTCGGAACATAGAGCGGAAACTTGACAAGGATCTAGAGCTGAAATCGGAGTACCAAAGGCAGGTAGAGAACCTCTTCAACAGCGGATATGCCGAGGAGGTGACTCACGAGTCGTCGTCAACGAGGAAATGGTACCTACCTCACTTCGCCGTGACGCATCCCACTAAGAAAAAGAAAAGGTTAGTCTTTGATGCGGCGGCTAAGTTCAAAGGGAAGAGTCTCAACGACGCTCTACTAGCGGGACCGGACTTGCTTCAGTCACTGTTTGGAGTGCTTCTTCGCTTCAGGCAGAGACCGGTCGCCGTGGTATCCGATATTAAAGAAATGTTCCTTCAAGTCAAAATCAGGTATAAAGATAGAGACAGCTTGCGTTTCCTCTGGAGAGGAGCGGAGCGAACCGGAGCGCCGAAAGAGTATCGTATGACGTCAGTCATCTTCGGCGCCGCTTGTTCACCGAGTCTAGCTATTTACGTGAAGAACCTGAACGCCCGAGAGTTCCAGGAAAGATACCCCGAAGCAGGTAGAGCAGTGGTAAGAAACCATTACATGGACGATTATCTTCACTGCTTTGAAACGGAGGTAGAGGCGCTTCGAGTATCGAAAGAGGTAGAGACCATCCACCAAAAGGCCGGGTTCCAGCTGAGGGGATGGGCATCGAACAGAGAGAGAGTCCAGAAAGGACTCACCACAGAGGTAACCACGCAGGTAGAGCTCGGGTCGAAAGAGGAAAGAACCCTCGGGCTGCGTTGGTTCACAGAGAAGGACGAGATGGGATTCAGGACCCATCTAAGAAACGTAAGAGAGGTCGTCGATCAAATGGAGACTCCGACGAAGCGTCAAGTCACGAGCGCCGTAATGTCAACCTTCGATCCCTTGGGCTTAGCGTCGCCTGTGCTAATCCAAGGGAAGAGACTGCTACAAGACATCTGGAGGAGCGGCGTCGGTTGGGACGAAAAGGTAAAGCAGACGGACGAGTCTTCATGGCAAACGTATCTTCAGAATTTACACCTACTCGACGATCTACGAGTCCCTAGATGCGTCTCGCCTTACCAAACGGAGGGAGAGCTACATGTCTTCACAGACGCTAGTGAGGTAGCTTACGCGTGTGCAGTCTACTGGAGACAGAGAAACCAAGAAGGTCAGTATACGGTGACTCTACTAGCCGGGAAGGCTAGAGTCACTCCGTTGAAACCAGTCTCTATACCACGACTAGAGCTGCAGGCTGCACTGTTGGGAGCGAGGTTAGCGCACTCTATCGACCGGGAAATGGACTTAAAGGCGACAAGTAAGACTTATTGGACAGACTCTAGCACGGTGCTCTCTTGGATCAAAACGGATCCAAGAACCTTCAAGTCTTTCGTGGCACATCGTCTGGCGGAAATCGAAGATACGACAAGACCTCAACAATGGCGCTGGGTACCTACAGGTCAGAACCCAGCGGATGACTCTACTAGAGACATCCCTAAGGACTTCAACGGGGGGCATCGATGGTTCATTGGCCCGGAGTTCTTAGGAAAGGAAGAAGAGGAATGGCCGGCAGTACGCTCGTTCAAGCGAGAGCAATCAGGAGAGGAAAGAGAGCTGCACATCACTGCGGCAGCTCGGGTCTGTGAGTACTCTACCCCTGACCCTACTAGATTCTCGAGGTGGACGAGACTCCTTAGAGCGACTGCCCGGATATACCAGTTTATCGACTTATGCCGCTGTAAGGTAGAGCTCGTGCAAGCTGCAAAGGAGCAGGACCCTACTTGGAAAAGGGTCTCTAAGAAAAAGAGAGAGCAGCTCTACAAGAGGCCTACAGAAAAGAAAACTGGTAAGAAGTTTCTGTCTCTAGACGCTACCTACGTAGAGAGAGCCGAACGGGAACTTCTAATGAGAAGTCAACGAGAGAGTTGCCTTGAGGACTCAGGCAAGTTAAAGAAATTGGATATCGTCAAGGAAGGGGGACTCCTGCGAATGCGGGGGAGGATCGACGCAGCGGTGGGGTTAGATCGCGACTACAAGCGACCTATCATACTGGATAGTAAGAACTACTTGACTCGATTGCTCATCACTCATTTTCATGAAAAATGCAATCATGGAAATCACGCCACAGTAATAAACGAGGTACGTCAAAGGTACTGGGTGCTGGGGCTTCGGTCGGCGGTGAGAGCAACGAGACATGGCTGCCAATGGTGTCGAGTCCATAGAGGGGGGCCTCAACGACTTCCGACGGGGGACTTGCCTAGAGAGCGACTTAAGGTGGGAGAGCCGCCCTTCACTAATACGGGTGTGGACTACTTCGGCCCCATGACAGTGACGGTGGGACGCCGCCACGAGAAGAGATGGGGGGCCTTGTTTACCTGCTTAGCTACAAGGGCAGTGCACTTGGAGCTGGCTGCTTCTCTGTCCACAGACTCAATGTTATTAGCACTACGAAGGATGGCGGCCAGACGGGGGATGCCGCGTACCATGTTCAGCGACAACGGGACGAACTTCGTCGGCGCTGACAGGGAGCTACGGGGGGCTGTCGAAGAACTCAATTCCGACAGCGGCCTCGCGGGAGAGGCCAAAACCATGGGCCTGCGCTGGAAGTACATCAGCCCGGGGGCCCCGAATCAAGGGGGAGCATGGGAGCGTCTTGTTCGATCAGTCAAGACGGCTCTAGCGGTGACACTGAGAGAGCGTCACCCCAAGGAAGAGGTCTTACATACGCTACTGCTAGAGGCCGAGCACGTGATCAATTCGCGACCACTCATCACCACTGATGACACAGAAGAGGAGGCGCTTACACCAAATCACTTCCTCATGGGGAAATCCTGCGGGGCCCTAGAGATGGGGGCTTACACCGAAGCGGACCTCAGCGGCCGGCGCTCATGGCGGACGGCGCAGAGACTAGCCGACCACTTTTGGGCTAGATGGGTGCGAGAGTACCTACCAACTCTCGTACCTAGACGAAACAACCACAACATCACTGAACGAGACTTGCAGTGTGGGGACAAATATAAATATAAATATAAAAGACACGATCCTCATAGTGGACCCCACACTCCCAAGAAACACCTGGCCTCGAGGCATCGTGGTCCGTACCTACCCTGGACCCGATGGCCGAACGAGGAACATCGAGGCACGCACGTCGCATGGGACGTTCAAGCGACCCTGCTCCAAGGCGATACTCCTGGTCCCTGGAGACAACCCTCATGTCTCTCAGGGAGCCAGTGAGACAGCAGACACCGGTCATCGTGTACCCCGAGCTAGGACTTCACTTCACTCCGGGGGGCTGAGCGACGGTCTTCCCACTACAACGACGCCTCTACATATCGAGAGCCAGAGCGACGGTCATCCCACCACGACTCTACCGAGCAGCGAGTAAGCGGCCAGAGGACAATGCCGCGCATCGGGGGGAGGATGTCCGCGACTCGCGATGATGATTAGATGATCTTAAGAAGTAATTTTAAGAAAATCATGAATAGGTATCATAACTTAAAAATAGTTGGCTGAAATAAACGATTCTCTTTATTATTAGCAATAGGCAGGCTTTAGTTACTTAGAACATTGTGAATAAAGGACGTTGGTGCCACCATAGGTTAGGGGTAGGCAGGTAGATGCGTTTCTTTAACCTCACCTTCCTGTAGGGGTATGAACCGCCCGGTATACCAGACAGGTAACCAGACGCGAAGGTCTGGAGGTAAGTCTGGGGGCGAGGTTCTGGTCAAGGTGCCAGAGTACCACAGGTAGTACCTACTGGTACACAGGTACCAGCAGGTAAAAGGTAAAGTAGGTACTTAGGTAACTAAAGGTAATTGGCACAGACTTGGTAAAGGATTCTCAGCTGGTGGTACGTGGGCACGTCAAGGGTAAAGACCTGGTGAGCTGCTAAGCCCAGGATAGCTGGTCTCCGTCAGTAGTGGCACGCGCAAAGGTCTAGCGCATACTGAGCGGAGACACGGCGGACCGCTGCTAATATTTATAAACTCGGTCCGGCGCGCCCACTGTACCAAGGTCGCATCATTGAAATCCTCCTACCAAGGCCAATTATCGTCTAGACAGCGTCACGCTAGTGTCGACGCGTGCGCAAGAGTAGGCAGCGTCTTGTTGACCGGATAAACCGAAAGGCAAGTCCGGCCAACAAGAAATATAAGACTTTCTAAGTACATTGACTATGTAACAATGTAAAACTAGCGGATAAGAATCGATATAGCCACCTAACGAGGGACCTATGTACAAAGATTAAACATATGGTAGGTAGCTATACCTAATAGGTACGTAGAAATAGTAACCAATGTACTTAGATGTAAGAAAATAAAGAGATATGGTCAGAAAGGTTGGCATACTGAGGTCCAAGGGACAGCAAAAATAGGGCTGTTTACGTTCAACTTTCACCGCTCTCGTTGCGGTAACGCCCAGGGGTTCCTAAGCAAATTGGCTTGTGGAAGTATCAATGAGTGTTTTCCTATATGCGAGAAGAAGAAAGAAATAGTCTGGAAGAGCGAAACAGTATGAGGTGCAGCCCATTGAACACTTCCACAAGTCATCCAGTACTACGAACAGGAACGGACCCGACGAATGCACGGTCTGCCAGCCTCGCTAAGCACCATTCAACCAACGGAAGTATCGTTTCATTTCTGAAGAATCCCACACCCCAATCGACTGTAGGCAGGACGAGGCATCACGGCTCGGGGCGATACAGGCTCCCTGAAGGTCATCTACCTTCCTGTCTCCCATCATCTACTCCGGACAGCGGAACGGGACCAGCCAAAACTAGGCAGGCGCCATCACCATCTACGCCTGGAGCACGTACCTACGGCAAGCAATATAGGTATCGTAGCTCGGCGCTACCCTGCCGCCCCACATTATGAATGTTGAAGTTCTGAAAATACAACGCGGTATGTGATTATATCGAAATGTGACTGTAACTTGAATATTGAAGTTCTGAAAATGCAACGCGGTATGTGATTATATCGAAATGTGACTGTAACTTGAATGTTGAAGTTCTGAAAATGCAACGTGGTATGTGATTATATCGAAATGTGACTGTAACTTGAATGTTGAAGTTCTGAAAATGCAACGCGGTATGTGATTATATCGAAATGTGACTGTAACTTGAATGTTGAAGTTCTGAAAATGCAACGTGGTATGTGATTATATCGAAATGTGACTGTAACTTGAATGTTGAAGTTCTGAAAATTCTCTCTTTTACTGTTTTCAATTATTATAAAGCACTATCCTACTCTAATATATCTAATGGTCGCAAAAATCGAAGGTACAGACCGACCGTATACTTGACGCGTCCATCGTGGTGCTGTTTGATACAGAAGCCTAATTCTCTTATTTATTTTAAAGGCACACTGCAAGTTGACCGAATCGAGACTGTATTGTGAATTGACTGAAATATTGGTATTCTGCTCCCTCATAACAACAGTATTATCTACTTTCGATCTTGCGACCATATATTAGAGTAGGATAGTGCTATATAATAATTGTAAAGAGTGAAAGAGAGAATTCTCAGAACTTTGAAACATTCAAGTTACAGTCACATTTCGATATAATCACATTCCGCGTTGTATTGCGAGGTGAGCAGAATACCATTTTTGACGTTTGTGTCATCGACACTAGATCGTAATATAATCCGAACTTTAATTTGACTATTTTTTATTACGAGAATTGGGCTTCTGATTTTAATGATCTATACATTCTAAAAAGCGCCACGTGCCAAATGATAATTGTAGCACTGTAGATTATATTGTTGATAAGAGAGTGCAGAATACCAATTTTTAGGGTTCCGTAGCCATATGGCAAAAAACGGAACCCTTATGGATTCGTCATGTCTGTCTGTCTGTCTGCCAGTCTGTCTATCTGTCTTTCCGTGTATGTTTTAGTCAATTCACATATCACAATACAGTCTCGAATTGGTCAACTTTCAGTGTGGTTGTAAAAGTAATTAGGATAATTGGGCTTCTGATACCGTAGTACCAAACTCTAGATAATAGTGAGAACTTGAGAAGTAAACTATCAACTCCACCAAAATTGACTTTCTGTAACTAACATGAAGCTGTGAGATTATGAAAAACTAGCAACTCGCCCCGGCTTCGCTCGGCTATTGTCGGATGAAAAGCAGTCAAACCCACAAAACAAAAGTATTTTATTGTTAGTAGTTTTTTTTCGTATTCCAGTAACATGTTTCAACGACGTCCGGTTCGAAGGGTATGCCGGTGCCGGTGAAAGTAGTGGCACATGAGACTTTTCATCATTATGTCTCAGGGCGCAGTGCAATGCCACATAGGGCGCTTCCCAGGTGGACACGACCTATGAGCTATTGCAACCGCATCATGGTGTGTAGGTGTGTATTTGTGTGTAGGTGTGTGTGTGTGTATATATGTGTGTAACCGCATCATGGTATTATAGGCAGAGGTTACCGCTTAACATCAGGTGGGTCATAAGAGGGCCTAGTACAGGTTTGTCTAAGTTTTGCATTCGATATTCCGACTATCAAATTGCGAGTCAATATTTGTTTTTATGTCGTCGTCTGTCTTTCCTGAAAACTATAATCTGGGTCTCTTCAAGGCTAGAGTGAATAGGTGCCTTCTAGACCTTTGTGCTCCATCTTCGGCCACATCGTCACTTTCCAACAGGTGAGATCGTGGTCAAACAAAGGTCTATCAAAGTTAAAAAAAAAAAAAAAAAAAAAAAAAAATGTATGGTTTTAATGAGTATCTCAACTAGTCCGCTAGGGGCACTTATAATTTTTTGTTATTCCGAGTGGTTCCAAATCACAAACCTGTAGGTAGCAAGCCTTCTGCTTGTTCCGTCACTCGCGCAGTTGAACAATATGCCATTGTATTCCACTGTGGCAATTATGGCACACACGAGTAGCTAGTAGCTGTCTACTACTACTTGTATGATAGCTACTAGGTGCTGGAGAGTGCGGGACACGAGAATGCGGAATATTCAATTGTCGCCGATGAGATCCTGGAGTGGAATTGCATCTCGAGATGTGAGTATACGATGCGATGAGTACAGATAGCTCACATGATGCATATTTCATTGGTTTTCAATTATGGCACTCAGAGAAACACCCTGAGATTCGAGAGCGGCTGTTCGATCATAGCCCGTACGTTTTAAACCAACGCGGAGTAGGTACCTACTACAGAATACGGGAATAGAGTTTATTATATTTTTAAGTTATGTGGTATTACTCATTGGAAATCTTAATAAATAAAATAAATAATAAATAGAGTCTTACTATAAATAAATAATGCTGGACAGTTCACGCAACATTATCTAGCCCCAAGCTAAGCAGAGCATGTGTTATGGGTACTATTACATAGGTATTTTTTATTTTTTTATTATACATAGAAAATATCCAGAACACCCTGAACAAATATTTGCGATCGCACAAACATTTGTTCCGAGGCGGGAATCGAAACCGCAACCTCCTACATCGCAGGCCAAGCTTCACCCGCCACGCCACAGAGGTCGTCGTATGGTAGAGTTTTATGGTAAATTGATTTGTTTAACAAAATCTAACCTCAGCGACATTTCTAAATGCGTCAATGGAGTTCCTCACTATTCGATTTTATTACACGTATGGTAGAGTCTTGTTGTAGAGCCGAACAGTATAAGACCCCATTTTGATTGTTTCTCGTTGAGTCCCTGTAGGTACGTACCCAAAAAATTACCTAGCTGCTGGTCGCATAGTTAACGAACCAAGCGGTCTCGGGCGGACTATGCGAATGGACCATCTGGGCAGCGAAATCCAAGTTGATTCATGTTACCTTTATAGTCAACTAGCATGAGCCTGCGACTTCGCTTGCATGGTATCGACGTAAAAAGCGGAGCAGGAGACCGGATGTCTCCTTTCTTCCAAGTTTTATCGAAATTGGTAAAGGCGTCACAGCGTGATATACCTAGCTAGGTCACACTGAAAGTTTCTGGATTCAGACGATATTTTATGTGTATCGTATAGGTACTAGTATCCACCCGTGGCTTCGCTCGCGCATATAAAAAGTAGCCCTTAGCTCAATCCAGGTCATAACCTGTCTGTGTACCAAATTTAATCGAAATTGATTCAGCCGTTTACATCGTAGCTTTGACATTTATTTGAGTTAAATCCATTATAACGACGACACATATTTTGTTTTTATGTAGGTATAATCAAAGTTTCAAACCAATAACAATTATAACAAGTGACTATCACACAAACTAAAACGTAACGTACTCCCAGAGAGAGAGAATAACAATAACAATTATAACAAGTGACTATCACACAAACTAAAACGTAACGTACTCCCAGAGAGAGAGAATAACAATAACAATTAAAAACAAGTGACTATCACACAAACTCCGACCTCTGTGGTGCGGCGGGCGAAGCTCGGCCTGCGACGCAGAAGGTTGCGGGTTCGATTCCCGCACTCTGAACAAATATTTGTGCGATCGCAGATATTTGTTTAGGGTGTTCTGGGTATTTTCTATGTATAATAAAAAATATCTATCTATGTAATATATTGTATTAAGTATATCAGTTATCTAGTACCCATAACACAAGCTCTGCTTAGCTTGGGGCTAGATAATGTTGTGTGAACTGTGCAGAATTATTTATTTATTATTTATTTATTTAACTAAAACGTAACGTACTCCCAGAGAGAGAGAATAACAATAACAATTAAAAACAAGTGACTATTACACAAACTAAAACGTAACGTACTCCCAGAGAGAGAGAATAACAATAACAATTAAAAACAAGTGACTATCACACAAACTAAAACGTAACGTACTCCCAGAGAGAGAGAATAACAATAACAATTAAAAACAAGTGACTATCACACAAACTAAAACGTAACGTACTCCCAGAGAGAGAGAATAACAATAACAATTAAAAACAAGTGACTATTACACAAACTAAAACGTAACGTACTCCCAGAGAGAGAGAATAACAATAACAATTAAAAACAAGTGACTATCACACAAACTAAAACGTAACGTACTCCCAGAGAGAGAGAATAACAATAATAATTAAAAACAAGTGACTATCACACAAACTAAAACGTAACGTACTCCCAGAGAGAGAGAATAACAATAACAATTAAAAACAAGTGACTATCACACAAACTAAAACGTAACGTACTCCCAGAGAGAGAGAATAACAATAACAATTAAAAACAAGTGACTATCACACAAACTAAAACGTAACGTACTCCCAGAGAGAGAGAATAACAATAGCAATTAAAAACAAGTGACTATCACAATAACTAAAACGTAACGTACTCCCAGAGAGAGAGAATAACAATAACAATTAAAAACAAGTGACTATCACACAAACTTAAACCTAACGTACTCCCAGAGAGAGAGAATAACAATAACAATTAAAAACAAGTGACTATCACACAAACTAAAACGTAACGTACTCCCAGAGAGAGAGAATAACAATAACAATTAAAAACAAGTGAATATCACACAAACTAAAACGTAACGTACTCCCAGAGAGAGAGAATAACAATAACAATTAAAAACAAGTGACTATCACACAAACTAAAACGTAACGTACTCCCAGAGAGAGAGAATAACAATAACAATTAAAAACAAGTGACTATCACAATAACTAAAACGTAACGTACTCCCAGAGAGAGAGAATAACAATAACAATTAAAAACAAGTGACTATCACACAAACTAAAACGTAACGTACTCCCAGAGAGAGAGAATAACAATAACAATTAAAAACAAGTGACTATCACACAAACTAAAACCTAACGTACTCCCAGAGAGAGAGAATAACAATAACAATTAAAAACAAGTGACTATCACACAAACTAAAACGTAACGTACTCCCAGAGAGAGAGAATAACAATAACAATTAAAAACAAGTGACTATCACACAAACTAAAACGTAACGTACTCCCAGAGAGAGAGAATAACAATAACAATTAAAAACAAGTGACTATCACACAAACTAAAACGTAACGTACTCCCAGAGAGAGAGAATAACAATAACAATTAAAAACAAGTGACTATCACAATAACTAAAACGTAACGTACTCCCAGAGAGAGAGAATAACAATAACAATTAAAAACAAGTGACTATCACACAAACTAAAACGTAACGTACTCCCAGAGAGAGAGAATAACAATAACAATTAAAAACAAGTGACTATCACACAAACTAAAACGTAACGTACTCCCAGAGAGAGAGAATAACAATAACAATTAAAAACAAGTGACTATCACACAAACTAAAACGTAACGTACTCCCAGAGAGAGAGAATAACAATAACAATTAAAAACAAGTGACTATCACAATAACTAAAACGTAACGTACTCCCAGAGAGAGAGAATAACAATAACAATTAAAAACAAGTGACTATCACACAAACTAAAACCTAACGTACTCCCAGAGAGAGAGAATAACAATAACAATTAAAAACAAGTGACTATCACACAAACTAAAACCTAACGTACTCCCAGAGAGAGAATAACAATAACAATTAAAAACAAGTGACTATCACACAAACTAAAACCTAACGTACTCCCAGAGAGAGAATAACAATAACAATTAAAAACAAGTGACTATCACACAAACTAAAACGTAACGTACTCCCAGAGAGAGAGAATAACAATAACAATTAAAAACAAGTGACTATCACAATAACTAAAACGTAACGTACTCCCAGAGAGAGAGAATAACAATAACAATTAAAAACAAGTGACTATCACACAAACTAAAACCTAACGTACTCCCAGAGAGAGAGAATAACAATAACAATTAAAAACAAGTGACTATCACACAAACTAAAACCTAACGTACTCCCAGAGAGAGAGAATAACAATAGCAATTAAAAACAAGTGACTATCACACAAACTAAAACCTAACGTACTCCCAGAGAGAGAGAATAACAATAACAATTAAAAACAAGTGACTATCACACAAACTAAAACGTAACGTACTCCCAGAGAGAGAGAATAACAATAACAATTAAAAACAAGTGACTATCACACAAACTAAAACGTAACGTACTCCCAGAGAGAGAGAATAACAATAACAATTAAAAACAAGTGACTATCACAATAACTAAAACGTAACGTACTCCCAGAGAGAGAGAATAACAATAACAATTAAAAACAAGTGACTATCACACAAACTAAAACGTAACGTACTCCCAGAGAGAGAATAACAATAACAATTAAAAACAAGTGACTATCACACAAACTAAAACGTAACGTACTCCCAGAGAGAGAGAATAACAATAACAATTAAAAACAAGTGACTATCACAATAACTAAAACGTAACGTACTCCCAGAGAGAGAATAACAATAACAATTAAAAACAAGTGACTATCACACAAACTAAAACGTAACGTACTCCCAGAGAGAGAGAATAACAATAACAATTAAAAACAAGTGACTATCACAATAACTAAAACGTAACGTACTCCCAGAGAGAGAGAATAACAATAACAATTAAAAACAAGTGACTATCACACAAACTAAAACCTAACGTACTCCCAGAGAGAGAGAATAACAATAACAATTAAAAACAAGTGACTATCACACAAACTAAAACCTAACGTACTCCCAGAGAGAGAATAACAATAACAATTAAAAACAAGTGACTATCACACAAACTAAAACCTAACGTACTCCCAGAGAGAGAATAACAATAACAATTAAAAACAAGTGACTATCACACAAACTAAAACGTAACGTACTCCCAGAGAGAGAGAATAACAATAACAATTAAAAACAAGTGACTATCACAATAACTAAAACGTAACGTACTCCCAGAGAGAGAGAATAACAATAACAATTAAAAACAAGTGACTATCACACAAACTAAAACCTAACGTACTCCCAGAGAGAGAGAATAACAATAACAATTAAAAACAAGTGACTATCACACAAACTAAAACCTAACGTACTCCCAGAGAGAGAGAATAACAATAACAATTAAAAACAAGTGACTATCACACAAACTAAAACCTAACGTACTCCCAGAGAGAGAGAATAACAATAACAATTAAAAACAAGTGACTATCACACAAACTAAAACGTAACGTACTCCCAGAGAGAGAGAATAACAATAACAATTAAAAACAAGTGACTATCACACAAACTAAAACGTAACGTACTCCCAGAGAGAGAGAATAACAATAACAATTAAAAACAAGTGACTATTACACAAACTAAAACGTAACGTACTCCCAGAGAGAGAGAATAACAATAACAATTAAAAACAAGTGACTATCACACAAACTAAAACGTAACGTACTCCCAGAGAGAGAGAATAACAATAACAATTAAAAACAAGTGACTATCACACAAACTAAAACGTAACGTACTCCCAGAGAGAGAGAATAACAATAACAATTAAAAACAAGTGACTATCACACAAACTAAAACGTAACGTACTCCCAGAGAGAGAGAATAACAATAACAATTAAAAACAAGTGACTATCACACAAACTAAAACGTAACGTACTCCCAGAGAGAGAGAATCGTCTGTTCCAGAAATGTTCATTAAGACCCACGTGCATCGAGCAACACGGAGGCTGCAATGCTCTAAGCCCACATAATAACAGAAGTTAAATAACTTTCATAATTTATAAGAAATTCTTTAGCTGACAGAATCTAGATAAAAAAAGTGCTTAGTTAACATCCACAACTTAATAGTATTTTATTTAGAAGTTTAAAATCTACATGGCAGCATTACATGGTACGTTCTGTGTAAATAGTGAAGTGAGCGAGCTCTGCGTGAGCTCAGTGGTGCTTGTAGGACTCGTCCGCCACCGCCCGGGCCACCGCTCTGCGGGATTGCCTGCTATCGATCCCCGCCCAGCGTCGAGCGCGCCGCCCGCCCTAAGCTTTATCAAATTATAACCCAGTTTATACGTAGCTACAGAACTAGTAGTTCTGTGAACAGTAGTCCTCGTGAACACAAACTTGTATAGAACAGTAGTCTTCGTGAACACAAACTTGAATAGAACTTGTATATTGCATGTATCATCGACGTAAATATACTTTGGTCGAAGGCATGTATCATGTCAATCCATAATGATCAAACAAAAACCCAAAAATATATTTTTTAGGGTTCCGTAGTCAACAAGACAAGGAACCCTTATAGATTCATCATGTCTGTCTGTCTGTCTGACTGTCTGTCTGTCTGTCTGTCTGTCCGTGTATGTCACAGCTACTTTATTCCGAAACTATAAGAGCTATGCTGTTGAAAGTTGGTAAGTGGATGTATTCTGTGAACCGCATTAAGATTTTTACACAAAAATAGAAAAAAAACAATAAATATTTGGTCCACATACATAGAACTGAAACTAAAAAAAAAAAAACGAACCCGTACCCGTGTGTGTTATCTATGGGTAGGTCTTCAAAAATGATATTAAGGTTTCTAATATATATTTTTTCTAAACTGAATTGTTTGCGCGAGAGACACTTCCAAAGTGGTAAAATGAGTGTAACCCCACCCCCCCCCCCCCCCCGTAACTTCAAAAATGAATAAATGATAAAACTTAAAAAAAAAAAGTACAATTACCATGTAAACTTCCAACGAAAATTGGTTTGAACGAGATCTAGCAAGTAATTTTGTTTTAATACACCAATAATAAAACATCGATCAAAGTTACAACGAACTACAAGAACTTTAATATTATGTTACTTGCTGCTACGGAACCCTTCATGGGCGAGTCCGACTCGCACTTGGCCGCTTTTTTATACTTTATTTTTCCAGAAAGGCTAAAAAATATTTTCTACTTTTTTAATGCAGAACTTCTTATTTTCAATATCGAGCCTGTAACTCCTAACTTCACTTTTCGGTATCTCTCACAGTTTCAAACTTCGCCTAACTAAATGGACATGAAAAAAACTCAAATATATCACTTATATCTAGACAACCTCTTGACCAATTTTGCTCATATTCGAAACTCTTGTTTAGAATTGAATGTTTGTTTGATATGAATGTTTAGAAACGAATGTTTCGGCCAAATATTATCAAAATCACTCGATAAATAGCGTCGCAGCACACTTTCCCTCGCTTTCCACGTTAACGTGGACTAACCGACGTGGGCAATGGGAACAGACCGCTAAAACCTGTCCAATAAACAATCGTCGTAGCGTACACGCGTAGCAATTAGTCGGCGCCCGTAGGATATCATTGATATTGCTACGTTCGACCGATAGGGGGCGCCGACGTCGTCGGCCGTGCACTAAACAGGGCCTGATACGGTGCTGCAATAGATGATGGACCTTGTTTCCCCAGTTTTGTTATTTTTTTTATTTATTATGACTTAGTTTGTACAATAAAGTATTTTCAATTCTCACTTGTCGACACATCGCTCCTGTTAGCTCTCTCTCTCTGCCTTTTTATGGTGACAGTGCAATAACGTCATGCTGTTTGCGGTCCCAGTCGACTTCAAAGAAGCTATGGGGCGAATGGGACCACGTTCCTTCCCAGTCGACTTCAAAGAAGCTATGGGGCGAATGGGACCACGTTCCTTCCCAGTCGACTTCAAAGAAGCTATGGGGCGAATGGGACCACGTTCCTTCCCAGTCGACTTCAAAGAAGCTATGGGGCGAACGAATGGGACCACGTTCCTTCCCAGTCGACTTCAAAGAAGCTATGGGGCGAATGGGACCACGTTCCTTCCCAGTCGACTTCAAAGAAGCTATGGGGCGAATGGGACCACGTTCCTTCCCAGTCGACTTCAAAGAAGCTATGGGGCGAATGGGACCACGTTCCTTCCCAGTCGACTTCAAAGAAGCTATGGGGCGAATGGGACCACGTTCCTTCCCAGTCGACTTCAAAGAAGCTATGGGGCGAATGGCACCACGTTCCTTCCCAGTCGACTTCAAAGAAGCTATGGGGCGAATGGGACTACGTACGTTCCTTCCCAGTCGACTTCAAAGAAGCTATGGGACGAATGGGACCACGTTCCTTCCCAGTCCCTCGTGATCCCAGTTGCGTGTGTTCCACCGAAACGGCGCTCACTCGTCGAAACATTTTTGATTGATGAATCGACCTAATCTTAGTTTTTAATCAGCTTACAGTTCTGATAACTGTAATTATCATCATCGCTATGAAGGTGGTGTTCAAAATGATCGCGTCGTCTCTTTTTAGGGTTCCGTAACCAAAAATTACGGAACCCTTATAGATTCGTCATGTCTGTCTGTCCGTGTATGTCACAGCCACTTTTTGCCGAAACTATAAGAGCTAGGCTGTTGAAACTTGGTAAGTAGATGTATTCTGTGAACCGCATTAAGAATTTCACAAAAAAATAGAAAAAAAACAGTAAATTTTTGGGGTTCCCCATACTTAGAACTGAAACACAAAAAAAAAACATCAAACCCATACGTGTGGGGTATCTATGGATAGGTCTTCAAAAAATATGTTGAGGTTTCTAATATCATTTTTTTCTAAACTGAATAGTTTGCGCGAGAGACACTTCCAAAGTGGTAAAAAGTGTGTGTGTCCCCCCCGTAACTTCTAAAATAAGAGAATGATAAAACTAAAAAACATATATGATGTACATTACCATGTAAACTTCCACTGAAAATTAGTTTGAACGTGATCTAGTAAGTAGTTTTTTATTTTTGGGGTTTTCCAAACTTAGAAATGAAACTCAAAAAAAAAAACATCAATCCCATACGTGTGGGGTACCTATGAATGTGTCTTCAAAAATGATATTGAGGTTTCTGATATATTTTTTTTCTAAACTGAATAGTTTGCGCGAGAGACACTTCCAAAGTGGTAAAAAGTGCCCCCCCCATAACTTCTAAAACAAGAGAATGATAAAACTAAAAAAAAAATATGATGTACATTACCATGTAAATTTCCAACGAAAATTGGTTTGAACGAGATCTAGTAAGTAGTTTTTTTTTAATACTTCATAAATCGTAATCTATCCAAGAACTTTTATATTATGTTACTTGCTGCTACGGAACCCTTCATGGGCGAGTCCGATTCACACTTGGCCGCTTTTTTTATTTTATGTTTAAGAAATGTTATGCTAAGTATATGTAAGTAAAGTACCGTCGTAGGCTTCTGCCAGAATGTAGGTAATGCCCCCGACTGCAAAGCAGGCTATGGATACTAGGTACATAGATAATAAGATAAGATAAGATAATTGTATATTTTCAGATTTCACACATTTAAAAATTCACATGTCATCCATTTAGTTAATAAATTAAATCTTATAATTAATGTTAGTTAGCATACAAAGTTACAATTATTAAATTAAGCATTATATTAATTTAAATTCAATCATCATTAATCAATTTAAATTTGGAAATTTTGTGACATTAATTTATTAAATTTTGTAGTTTAATAGTGTTGAATAATATGTGCCGCCTGCGAAAATACTTACCTGCTTAGGTATATTCTCAAGCTTGCCATCCGCTGTCGAATAGAAAATTAATTTGATTTATTGATAAACATTTAAGATAACTGAGCTACTTACCACTTAATGTGTCTCTTTATAAAAACAGAAAGCCTACCACTTATAATAACTACACTAATTTATCTTTGGCCTACTATAATTTATGGAGCAACTTGTTTTGCAAACAACTACCTAATTATTACATTACATCCTTGAAACAACATTAAACACTTTTTTCAAAGATATTAATACCGTTTTAAATAAAATTCGGCTAATTACGGCTTTTTAAAATGATTCCCAACCACGATAGTTTCAATTCGATATACCTTTCAAAGTTTTTATTTTCTTTATCACAAGAGGTCATAGAACTATGACCTCTTGTCATATGTTGTGTTATGGTCATAGAAAATAATAACTTTAGTAAGTACCGGCTGTCACAAAGTGGAGCGCAGCAGTAACGCCTAAGTTGGGTATGTAGCTGCATACGTACTTACCTACTTAGGTAAGTACATGGTGCTGGAACAGTGAGAGCCAATCTAAAGCCATGTTCATTTCATTTCATTCATTTATTTAATTCAATAACAATTTACAATCGTATCTGAAATTACATAGTAAAATAACATACAATAAGGACTTTATACAATTCAAATTTGTATTGTACCTATTCAAAATGTCATATAAATTCACAAATAGTCAGAATAATAATTAAAGTCAGAATAATAAAAATATAATGTCAGGTGCTATCAATATTTACATTAGTTAGGACAAGGTCATCTAAAGAATAATAGCACCCTTCCAACAAAAGCTAGTCTATTTTGGAATACGCTTGGACTATCAATGGTCTTCATTACAGCAGGTAGCGAGTTATATAATTTAACTGCCTGATACCGACAGCCATGCATTGCAACTCCTAATCTAGGACACAGAGGGGCCTCTAAATCTTTCCTTCTTGTTTTTAATCTAAGTTCTCTTTGTACTGGCGTTTCATACTTAGAAGCTTTCAGCTTAGAATCAGTAGCTTACTCCAACCCAGGGTTACTCCGATTCAAGAACTAACTCCAATACAGCTTGTCCTTGTATCCTAATACTAATCAGGAACATATTCAGACCAGATCGGAGATGTTCTGGAAAAAGGCCAGGTCAAGACGAGCATGTATGAAGAATGTGATGAGAGTGAATGAAGCAAAAGAGGTGTGTCAGGATCGTAGCAAGTGGAAATCCGTGGTCTCGCCTACCCCTCCGGGAAACAGGCGTGAGTTTATGTATGTATGTATGTATGTACTAATCAGAACGTCAGCGTCACGATATTGTTTCTAAGTCAATAGTTCAATCAACCACTGAGCATGTAATCACCAACCAAACAACCAGTAACCAAAATGTAAAAGAATGCAAAGTGACATTATATATTCATAAGCTGTTTCTTTCTATTAGCTTTAATAATTTAGCCGTAGTTTTTAAAAGTTGTGAAAGTATTATTTATTTTACGAAAAGTTACAAAAAGTTCTCGCTGAGGACAGGATTCGAACCTGCGCGGGTAGAACCCATTGGATTTCAAGTCCAACTCCTTAACCACTCGGACACCTCAGCTGATGATTCAAGTTTCGAAATTACAATATTCTATTTCGTTACATGTACTGCTGTGTAATTTTTGACGTCATGCGTGTTGCCTTACCATTACCATGCACTGAATATTGAATATTTTTTTTAGAACGTTGTTACCTAGGTAGAAAGAGCCGTGAAGTTTTGTTTGATCACCTTATTGTAGTTTGTTTGTCTACGAAGAAGAACAATACGTTAATACATGATCGTTTGAATACTATACGGAAATAAAATGTTTATTTATTATATGTGGTGCTGTGTGTGCTATCGACCCCTCAGACAGCAACCGGATTACCGTTGGGGTCATTGACGACCTCCAGTTAGGTTAGGGACTTTCTTTATGGTAGCCTTTACTTTAGGTACCTATACTGGGCTAGATAAGTCATTAAACGTGTGTGAATAGGTAATTATATAGATTTTCTGTCGGCATGAACAATACAACATTTTATACACAGCACAGTATATATAATAGTACGACAATAGGTAGGTACCTACATCATACCTACGCGACCCTGTGGCTGTGGTGAAGTGACCCTGTCAAGACTGCGGTGTGTCTGGCCTAACAATAGACGCTCCGTTGCCTCCAGTGGATGTCGTAAAAGCTGACTAAGGGATTACACCGAGGGATGGGCAGCAGGATCCACCTTAAAACCAACAAAGCGATCACCAATGTTCCTGCCAAGCGTATTCGTTATGGCACATCCTTCCATTGTAAGCCTCGTCTGGAGCTATGGATGTCTAGAGGCTCCTGATGATGATTATATGCCAGGGCGCGCGGCGATGGCGCGGCGTTTGCGCAGTTTATATTAACTATCCCCGTTTCCAGGGTGGAGGGAATAGCGGGTTCGATCCCCATCCGATCGGTAATTTTTGGGAATGATCAAATTTTACTTGATCTACTCCACCTATCCTAGGTAGGTAGCTGTCTCCTCTTAGACCTAAGCTTCGTCCGATTCCACGGCAATCATATTTCAGTCCATACAATGTAAGAAACATTTGATATAATATGTAGGTACTTGTTCAAGTTTTCCCACTCGAAAGCCGAGAGGCCGAGACAGAGTGCCGAGTTGGAAACTTGGGACTCAGAGTATCATTTTGCAAGAGCGTGAAATCCGGGTCGCACTAAGCGCGGCGGGAATCCGGAGAGGAAAGACAAGCGAGTGAGCGCACTCGATGGGTTTTATACAAAGGCGCTAAGTTTCTGTGGCTAAGTGTGCACGTCACCCCTACCATGGAACTTGGGTTAGATCCCTATTATAATTTTCTTCGCTTACTATAGAATATTCATTATATAAGTAAGTTTGAATCGAAATGAGCAAGCTAGTTACTTTCAAGGTGAGAAAATAAATGGGTTCTCTCGTATGTAGTAACCCACTAAGAGCATTAATTTGAAATCTCTCCCTCTACTAGTTAGCTGGAAGAAAATGCTAACTAGCATGAAGTTCGCCTATAGGCGTTACTATTAGCACAGATAAAAGAATACTAGGTAGGTACTTCTTTGGTCTATGCAATAAACAATTGGTCTAACCAAAAAAGGTATGAGTAAGTATCTAGAGCACTAGAACAAACAACGATTCAATTCTAATTCAACAATTTAATTCTTAATTAGCTTATTTTCTGTGTTGTGCAATAAAGTGTTTTCTATCTTCTATCTATCTAACAATAAACGATTATGTAGGTACCTAAATATATGTAGGTACTTAGGTACTTATCATACTAAAGTAGCTGCCTAGGAAAGGAGTTAGGTATTATATAAATATACTTAAGTATAAAAGAATAATAATTATAAAAACTTTCGTGAATCATACCAATTATTTTATAAAAACGGGAAATTTTCACGTGAAAATTTCCCGTTTTTATAAAATAAATGAATAATAATTAATTAATTAAGAATGAGAAAGAAAGAAGAAGAAGCAATGCAAGTACGAGTTAAAAAGTGGAACTAAAAGTACCTAGCGATAAGGCCGCCCATTGCTCTTTTAATTATGTAGCTAAGTTTTGTTTCTTTTTATCGAATAAGGTGTACAATAACGCATGTTCTACTCTTCTCTAACTACTAGGTAGATATTTGTTCAGGGTGTTCTGGGTGTTTTCTATGTATAGGTGATCAAAAAATATCGATCTATGTAATGTATTGTATTAGTAAGTAGGTATATCAGTTAACTAGTACCCATAACACAAGCTCTGGCTTAGCTTGGGCCTAGGTAATGTTGTGTGAACTTGTCCAGCATGATTTATTTATTTACTAGGTGTCTATCTAGTTTTTAGTTTTTCATATTCATATTCATTTATTATACAGCCATAATCGGCGGTAACGCATGCAAAAGATTGTGTGCAAAACATTATATGGTATTTTTTTTAATATTCAGTCTGCAAGAATTAGTATATTTTTTAGGAGGTAAACTCCCTCTCCCACCAGCCCCTCCTGCCAAACGAAACTACATTTATACCCCAAAAAGAGACAAATTGAAAAACGAGGAAAACGAGGAATCGTTTGGAGACAGCTACTGGTGGCTTCGTAAAATCAGAGTGTACAAAATCAGGCCGTGGACAATAATCACGTGTCGCTAATGTACCGCCAGTTTTGTACAACGTGTATTACACCCTTATTACACCGCATGATAATTGAAAACCATGTTCTAAAAAACTGGTCGTGTACAATCGGGCCGTGCATAATCATGCTGTACATAATCGTGTTGTCCAAAGGATCCGGCGACGGCGGCGCCTCTAGACATAAAACGTTTCGTTTCACGCATGACGCACGCGTGAAACGAAACAATACAATGCGTTCATTACAAGTTCTAACTTTGCGCATGATTCATACAAATAAAGGGTTTAACGTACATCCTTTACCAACCAACCAATGCTTTGCGTTTGTGACTGACTCGACACACAGAAGAACAATACACAATACACACACAACCCGTCTTGCAGTTGAAGAAGACATACATGCCGTCATAGTTCAAACTTCAATCAAACAAATATGCCTAGAAAGAAACGCAAATTGCAACATTCCAAAATGGCAGACTTGTCAATTTCATATTTCATATGTTTTGTTTTACAATAATACGTCATAGAAATATTCAAATGAATCACAATTTACAAAAGTATTAAATTAATTATCTTGTGACTGTGTAATGTATCCCTGATAAAACGCGATCGGGCGGCGGAGCATGATAGATAATATCAGGAGTAGGTACGCAACGGAGGCACGATGCCGTGCGAGAGCTGCGCGGTGCAGTTCAGCGTATTCAAGAGGAAGCGTGTGTGCTACGAGTGCGAGCGTTACTACTGCAGTGGGTGCCTGCGGCGGGGCGGCGGCGCCATGTGCGCACCGTGCCGCGTGCTGGCCACTCGGCCGCTGTCGCGGAGCTCCATCGCGCACCTGAAGGTCCGCGACCTGCAGTGCTTCCTGCAGCGGCAGAACGTCTCCACGAGAGGCTGTGTCGGTCAGTACCCACCCTAACTAGATCACCAACCACATCATAAAGTCAATCTAAACATAGGTCAAGAATGGCATTCTAGAAAAGTCATATCTATTGATGTCTAATGTAATTAGAATAGCAGTTGGTGCACCAAAGCATCTCAACCTAAGACTCTTCACCGTTGATGCCATTCAGTGCTGTATATTATGTGAAAGGAAAGTCCAGTCTTACAATATTGGTAAATGTGTAGGCACTAGGCAGTGAATGTGTGTGATTATAGATCGCAAAGACAAACAAAAAAATTGGTTTAGTTTCACAAGTAAGATTATTGTTTCTTTACTTGTACCATTGTAAAAATCTTATTAAAAATAAAATAAAAACTTATTATTTTAAAACTAATTATGACAAAGCGCTGCCAGTAAAAGCAACTTCAGTTGTTCCATGTATTTTTCCATTTATGGACTTTTGCAAATTAATGAAAAGAACTCATTTGTTATCTGAAGTGCAAGTCAAACTTGAGGAATATTATAGGCAACACAGCAGACATCGTCACTACAAATAACATAGTTGACTCTGTCAAATCAACGTCACGTGTGAAGTAGTGTAAGAGAGATTAACTACCTTGTATTTGTTTACTACGTTTGTAAACTATGACCAATGATTTTAACCGCCCGGCTAGCGCCCCCTACAAAACCTAAGAACAACTAGACTAGCGAGGCTGCGTAAAAAAAACCTACAAGAATATTTAGAAATCTACCTATGTATGGAGAGCAAACTATGGTCAGATTGGGGCGTGCGACTTTCAGGCTACGGCGCATAGACACGGTCAGATGTGCCCTTCCATGCTTCGTGCGGATAAAACGAGAAAATTATATTTACTTCATAATGATACCAGTCCCAAAGCTATGTCGTCAATTGTAGAAAGTGGCTACACTATTTTGACATGTCATGTATGAGGATTGTCAATGTATATTTACTTTAATTAGAATGACAAACAGTTATCAATTATGCATGAACCAGTGACTGTTCTTTTAAACCTATCAAATGTGTTTTTTCCTAGAGTTTATGTATGATGTTGGTATTTCCCCTGTTCTCTGAATTTATTTGCATCAACATGTCATTTAAATTGATAAGGCATAATTCATCATCATCTTTCCAACTCCTAAATCTTTTACTACTTTCTTTAGTCATGCTGAACGAGTAGGTACTTTACTTCGGAAATATATTTTCAAGTTATTGATACTAATAATCCTTAAGTAAATTGACCTTCAATGATAAATTGCATTAGTCTATAGATGCAACACAAACCAAGGCTATAACTACTTGTTATAATGATGTTGTCTTAAAACTTGAATAACAAACTTCACAATTACATTTCTGTCAAAAACATCTTGGACACATCTAATTCTTGAATGTGATTCAGCTTGCAGTACATTTGATATAACCACTTAACCAGGCTGAAAGCCTTTTTTTTTTTACATTTATAGACCTTTTTTTGGCCACGATCTCACCTGTTGGTAAGTGACGATGTGGCCGAAGATGGAGCACAAAGGTCTAGAAGGCACCTAATCACTTTAGCCTTGAAGAGACCCAGATTATAGTTTTCAGGAAAGACAGACGACGGTAGTTTATTCCACTCCTTAGCAGTTCGCATTATAAAGGTAGAACTGAAACGTTTTGTCTAATTACATGGGCCATTTGCAGCATAATAGATTTCCTATGAACAAAATTGTCGATGTGTATCCATAGCTTGACCACCTTTGTGGGGCTTTGGGCACCTGAGATACAACAGGTGCGGGTTTGATTCCCACTGCGGGACAATGTTTGCATGATCTGCAAATATTTGTTCTGAGTCTGTGTGTTGGTAACATGGTACACAGAGAATCCTAGGTGGGGCACTCAGGATTAAGTATGCGCCTTTTGGGTGTTATGCTATGTTATAACGGCTAACTCTTGGGCTAGCTAGTTTAATCAGCAGAACAGAACCAAAGGCGGCCTACCTTTAATAGTTTTATTCCTTAATATTTCAGAAAAAGATGAGCTGCTAAGTCTGTGCGTGTCGCACGTGAACAGCGCGGCGTACCGGCGGCGCGGCGCGCGCAGCGCGTCCGGCGCGTTCACGCTGAAGGGCTTCACCAGCAACATCAACGAGTTCATCACCTCCGCCTTCGACCTGCGCGCGCCCGCGCCCGGCCCGCAGCCCGGCCCGCCGCCACCACAGCCACGTATGTCTTATAAACTAACTTAGAGCAGCGCGCGCCCGCGCCCGGCCCGCCGCCACCACAGCCACGTATGTCTTATAAACTAACTTAGAGCTGCGCGCGCCCGCGCCCGGCCCACAGCCCGGCCCGCCGCCACCACAGCCACGTATGTCTTATAAACTAACTTAGAGCTGCGCGCGCCCGCGCCCGGCCCACAGCCAGCCCGCCGCCACCACAGCCACGTATGTCTTATAAACTAACTTAGAGCTGCGCGCGCCCGCGCCCGGCCCGCAGCCCGGCCCGCCGCCACCACAGCCACGTATGTCTTATAAACTAACTTAGAGCTGCGCGCGCCCGCGCCCGGCCCACAGCCCGGCCCGCCGCCACCACAGCCACGTATGTCTTATAAACTAACTTAGAGCTGCGCGCGCCCGCGCCCGGCCCACAGCCCGGCCCGCCGCCACCACAGCCACGTATGTCTTATAAACTAACTTAGAGCTGCGCGCGCCCGCGCCCGGCCCGCAGCCCGGCCCGCCGCCACCACAGCCACGTATGTCTTATAAACTAACCCATTAATAATTACCAGTATTTGCTCGCAGCTCCGCGCGCATAATACCTAGATGTCTAGACATTAAAACGTTCCTCAGTAAATTCCCTACACAACAATGAAAACTGCATCAATGTCTAATGTCTAATGTCCAACAGAACCTAGAAAAATAATTTATTTTTAAAAGTTGTTTAACTTGCCTAACTTTTGTATTTGCCTGACTACTGTATTAGTGAGGAAGGCTAATAATGTTAGCGTCAATGTATGTTTGTATCCGCAGTGTGAATGGCCTTAGAATAGACTACTCCATCTCCCATGGATGTCGCTAGGGGATGGGCAGCAGCATCCATCTAGGTACTCAACACCACTATACTGTTAACAGCAATCTGTCTGTCTAGTCAGTCTCTGACATTCAACTCCCCATCAGGGAAGGGTGTGGTTACAGAACACGAATCTGTTGTCACAGTTGAAATAATGCCCATCATATTACTGATAATATGAATTGTGATGTTTACTGTATTCGGGCTATAGTTTTACTCTTACTGTGTACTTGTTATTTCTAGTTTACTAAAATCGCTGTAGGTGCCTGACCAAATCAACTACATTCATGGCCAGCCTAGCTAGATCAATACAACAAGTGTACATACAATACAGACAGACATTTGCCTTGCATAAATATAGCGATTATGTGGCCTAGGCTGGTTTTGTGATATATTTACGTACGTATATATACTAGTTTGCTGCTGCATTAAGAACGTTTAGATGAATGTGAGCTTGTATCAGGTACCGGCTGCTGCAACACGACGCACGTGCACATCGTGATCCCCGCCCCGCTGCGCTCGCACACCGACGTACGGCAAGAGAGATTCACTGTCACTCCTGGTGAGCATGACCTTCATTATCCCAGCTCTAGGCATACCACAGCTGAGACTCCTCCCAAGGATGCCACTGACATGGTATTGAATGTCGTTGGGTTCAGGCTCTTCAGATGAGTCCTGTAATAGTCACCCTGACATAGTCACTGGTTGACATCCCCGAACTAGACCTTCTCAATACAAAGACACATAAAATTAAAAAAATGTTAGCAGATCGCTGGTTCGATGCGTTTCCATAGCTGTTTGTTTTTTGATTATGTTTTTCTTGTTTTTCCTTTTGTTTATATATTTATTTCTGCAATAAGCAAGTATCCTTAGACGCAATATGCGGAAACATCTCAATGGTCAGTAGTTTAATTTTTAGATTAGTAATTAGTTTTTAAGTACTGTTTGTTTTCCGAAGATAATAAAATAAAATAGGCCTGTATAGTGGGTTACAGTCAGTTCAGAGCATTTAAACCCTGGGTTAAAGTCTAATTTTTAACGATGGTGCAAAATAACTCTATAAAACTATGTTTATTGTGCTAGCCTTGGTTGGCGCAAGCACGACTAAGACGATATTTTACAGGCATGGTGCTTTTTTGGCTTACAACGTACAGCTCAATAGGCTATTTGGGAAGAGCCAGAAAACGCGTTAAATCACGAGAAATAAGAAGCCTTTGCCCTGCAGTAGCACAAGAACCACTGAAAAACAGAATAAACAATTTAGGGGCAGTCTTAGATAATGCACTCACTACTACTCTATACATTTGTTGCAGGCGGTGAGCGCGACGTCCGCGTGCCTGAGTTGGAGGCGCTGCACGCCGCACGCGGCGTGTCGCGCGCCTCCTCGCGAGACAGCGCGCTCGTGGAGTCGGCCGACTGCTTCGAGATCGAGGACATCGACGACGCCGGATGGGAGTTCGTGACGCGCCCAGCTGACCCTCTGCCCAACGGTATGATAATTACAGCCTTTTCTCATTTTTTTTTTTTTATACTATTCGGATGACGGAACAAGCAAGAGGCCCACATGATGTTAAGCGGTAACCTCTGCCTATGAACAGTGCATTACCTCATAGGTCACGTCCAGATAGGACGCGCCCTATTTGGCATTGCACTGCGCCCGCCACCCTGAGACATAAAGATGAAAAGTCTCATGTGCCTGTAATTTCACCGGCACCCTTACCCTTCAAACCGGAACACAGCAATGCGAGCACTACTGCTTTGCGGCAGAAATAGGTATGGTGGTAGTACTTCCCCGGACGAACTCTCACAAAAAAGCTCTACTACTCCTACTACTAGACTTTAACTCGACTAGCTGGACTTGGTCGCCACTCGAGAACCTTTCATGCTAATTGCCTGGTGTTGATATTGCATAAATTCCATTATTGAGGATATCCAATCCAGTATCCGATAACCCAACTACTCTTGCAGCCTGCTGCTCGCCTGGTATATCTATTTGTGTACCAAATTTCACCGAAATCGGTTCAGCCGTTTTGCCGTGATTGACTAACAAACAACATCCAAACATTGAAACTCTTGCATAGGACTTACATCAAATCTTTCAACCCCCCTTTGATCCCTTTAGGTGTGAAATCCTTTACTAACCCATATTTATTTTATTTGTCAAGAATGTAAAACGCCTAAAGAGATGGCAAATACTTGAACTAGACCAGAGAACCTAACCAGTTCATCAAATTAAATGGTGTTATTCATTGGAATCACACCCAAACCACGTCAACCCATAAAACATCTGATTATGGCTAAATAGCCGATTGCAGATTAAAAAAAAAAAAAAAAAAAAAATTGTCAACCGATTTCATTGAAATAAAAACTAAATTTGAATCCAAGCTTATCTAGTACACCACTGAAAACTGCATCCGAATTTAGTAGTTCAGGTACTAATACTAGTTCAGGTACTAGTAGTAGTTCAGGTGCAAGTAGTAGTTCAGGTACTAGTAGTAGTTCCGGTGTTAGTAGTAATTCTGGTACAAGTACTAGTTCAGGTACTAGTAGTAGTTCAGGTACAAGTTGTAGTTCAGGTACTAGTAGTAGTTCAGGTACTAATACTAGTTCAGGTACTAGTAGTAGTTCAGGTGCAAGTAGTAGTTCAGGTACTAGCAGTTTTTTTAAATTATTTATTTATTTAATCCTTAAACAAAATATATTGTGTGCGGAACTAATTAATTAATCTTAAATCTAAAAACCAAAATATTGATACTGTTCATAAATTATAAATTAACCTACACTACAAACACAAAAATTACATAATACAAAAATTTAAAATAACTTACATGTCAATAAGTTTAAAATCTATAGTCAAATACAACAAAATTAAGAAAACAATAAAAAACACAAAGCAACACAGGAGATACAAAAAAAATTTGATTTAATACAAAACCTATAATAATTATGATGTCCCTAAATTAAAATTTATAATTCATCAATAGAATACAGACACCTGTCCAGAAGGAAACTCTTTAATTTTTTTTTAAACTAGTTTTCTTTTGAATGAGACATTTGATGTCCAGTGGCAGTTTATTAAAAATGAATACAGCTTGATACCTCGTAGAGTGTTTGACATTGTTGAGTGAAGGATTGATTTTATTCCTAATGTTTTTATTTCTACTATCAACAAGTAAACTATATTCATCTGGAGTCTCAAACTCATATAAGTACTTGGACAGAAACATGACAAGAACGATTACATAAATTCTTGGAACCGTCAAAATACCCAAAATCTTAAAATGATCCTTGCATGATTCTACTTGCGAAATCCATACCATAGTCCTAATGCTCCGCTTTTGCATAACGAACGCTTTTTCAATATTATATTTGTGCAAGTACTAGTTCAGGTACTAGTAGTAGTTCAGGTGCAAGTAGTAGTTCAGGTACTAGTAGTAGTTCAGGTACAAGTAGTAGTTCAGTAGTACTTTTACTCTAAAATATTAAAAGATAATAAAATATTATCTCTACGCCGATTTATGAACTTATTATTATTTATTATTATTATTTTATTATCAGGAGAACCAACAGCTTACCTTAAAATAATTGTACAGTACTTATATCATAGACAACTTTTATTGTTTGTAATATAAATTACGTTCATAATCACCAACGAAACATATTTTTTTTTTCAAACGGCATAGTAACGATACGGTACCTGCGTGTACGATAAAATAAATGAGGTCTCTTTGCTGTAACAGATTCTGAGGTGCTGCTGAGGGCGACAGAGGGCACGCCCGCGCCGGCGCTGCCTCGCGACGCGCCCGCGCCGCCGCCGCCTCGCGACGAGCTCGCGCCGCCGCCGCGCCAGCGCGCCTCCGTCTCCAGGGACTACTTGGATCCAGGTAATAACTCGGCTCACAGTCTACAGAAGGCGCGCCGTCTCTTGCGCTGCCTCGCGACGCGCCCGCGCCGGCGCCGCCTCGCGGTATACTCCAGTCACGCGTCGGAGCTGATACACGCCATTTTGTATACAGCTTGAAATGAGGGAACAAGCAGATGTGTGTGCTACTTTTAAGTAGTTCTCACACTCGCCTTGACTTATAATAATGTTATTTCACCATTGATGACAAGGCACTTCTCAGGTACACCACACCTCAGGGGCGCTAGCACAGGGTGACGAATAAAGAACCAGTGGCATGACTACAGAATATAGAATGTCATAATAGTGGAGAATGTTTGTGTTGCAGGATCGAGCCCGGGCGTGGCGCCGCGCGCAGCCTCTGAGCTGGACCTGCGCAGTGCGGGCTCGCCGGGGAGCGCGGGCGCGGACTGCGCCAGCCTCAGGGACGAGCCGCTCATGGACGCGGACCAACATGCAGACACCGGTCAGTCACATACTAGCAGTGCGCGGGCGCGGACTGCGCCAGCCTCAGGGACGAGCCGCTCATGGACGCGGACCAACATGCAGACACCGGTCAGTCACATACTAGCAGCGCACGCTCGCCGGGGAGCGCGGGCGCGGACTGCGCCAGCCTCAGGGACGAGCCGCTCATGGACGCGGACCAACATGCAGACACCGGTCAGTCACATACTAGCAGCGCACGCTCGCCGGGGAGCGCGGGCGCGGACTGCGCCAGCCTCAGGGACGAGCCGCTCATGGACGCGGACCAACATGCAGACACCGGTCAGTCACATACTAGCAGTGCGCGGGCGCGGACTGCGCCAGCCTCAGGGACGAGCCGCTCATGGACGCGGACCAACATGCAGACACCGGTCAGTCACATACTAGCAGCGCGCGCTCGCCGGGGAGCGCGGGCGCGGACTGCGCCAGCCTCAGGGACGAGCCGCTCATGGACGCGGACCAACATGCAGACACCGGTCAGTCACATACTAGCAGCGCGCGCTCGCCGGGGAGCGCGGGCGCGGACTGCGCCAGCCTCAGGGACGAGCCGCTCATGGACGCGGACCAACATGCAGACACCGGTCAGTCACATACTAGCAGCGCGCGCTCGCCGGGGAGCGCGGGCGCGGACTGCGCCAGCCTCAGGGACGAGCCGCTCATGGACGCGGACCAACATGCAGACACCGGTCAGTCACATACTAGCAGCGTGCGCTCGCCGGGGAGCGCGGGCGCGGACTGCGCCAGCCTCAGGGACGAGCCGCTCATGGACGCGGACCAACATGCAGACACCGGTCAGTCACATACTAGCAGCGCACGCTCGCCGGGGAGCGCGGGCGCGGACTGCGCCAGCCTCAGGGACGAGCCGCTCATGGACGCGGACCAACATGCAGACACCGGTCAGTCACATACTAGCAGCGCACGCTCGCCGGGGAGCGCGGGCGCGGACTGCGCCAGCCTCAGGGACGAGCCGCTCATGGACGCGGACCAACATGCAGACACCGGTCAGTCACATACTAGCAGTGCGCGGGCGCGGACTGCGCCAGCCTCAGGGACGAGCCGCTCATGGACGCGGACCAACATGCAGACACCGGTCAGTCACATACTAGCAGCGCGCGCTCGCCGGGGAGCGCGGGCGCGGACTGCGCCAGCCTCAGGGACGAGCCGCTCATGGACGCGGACCAACATGCAGACACCGGTCAGTCACATACTAGCAGCGCGCGCTCGCCGGGGAGCGCGGGCGCGGACTGCGCCAGCCTCAGGGACGAGCCGCTCATGGACGCGGACCAACATGCAGACACCGGTCAGTCACATACTAGCAGCGCGCGCTCGCCGGGGAGCGCGGGCGCGGACTGCGCCAGCCTCAGGGACGAGCCGCTCATGGACGCGGACCAACATGCAGACACCGGTCAGTCACATACTAGCAGCGCGCGCTCGCCGGGGAGCGCGGGCGCGGACTGCGCCAGCCTCAGGGACGAGCCGCTCATGGACGCGGACTAATATGCAGACACCGGTCAGTCACATACTAGCAGCGTGCGCTCGCCGGGGAGCGCGGGCGCGGACTGCGCCAGCCTCAGGGACGAGCCGCTCATGGACGCGGACCAACATGCAGACACCGGTCAGTCACGTACTAGCAGTTATGTCAGTTACTTACGAGCGGCAGAAATCTATACCTCATCTCTTGCCGGGTTCAAGTGAGAAATAACGCTGTTACTGTCTTGCAGCTATTGTTTTGTTGATAGACTCCGCCCATTCGATATTTTAACATATCGCCTTAACTGTTGAGTTGTGCAGCAGGCACGCCCAAGCACGTGACGCTGGAGACGCTGACGGACCCCTCGGAGCTGGAGTTGCTGAGCGCGCGCCAGCTCAAGGAACTGCTGGCGCGGAACCGCGTCGAGTTCCGCGGCTGCATCGAGCGCGCTGACCTGCTGACGCGCGCGCGCATGCTCTACAGGGACCACGCGCACTACAAACACGGTCAGTTCTCTTGCATTCATCCATCTATATGTTCATCTCTTTCTCAAAGCTTGGATTGCTTTGTTCCGGTTTGAAAGGTATGAGTGCCGGTGAAATTACAGGCACATGCGACTTAATCTTTATGTCTGAGGGTGGCGGGCATAGTGCTGTGAACAGTAATGCATTTTTATAAGCGGAGGCTGGCGGGCCAGGTAGGCCATCTGATCGTTCTGTCATTATTTCGTGTCAGTGTAGGTCGGCGCCCGCTAGACGGACCGATGATGACACTTTAAGGTCGCAGGAAGTCGGTGGATGTGTACCGTCGTACCACTCTTTGGGGAGGCCTAAGTTGAGCAGAGGACTTCTTCCAGCTGATGATGATGTAAGGATTTGGACTTCTCTTCCAGCTGTATACTTGACTAATTTGTATTTGGCTAGCACGCAACAACAGTGAGTTTGGGTTAGTGCCGTCATACAAAAATTACTCGCAAGTACTCCAAGTAAGGGTCTTAACCTCTTACTTTACCCTTTTTTTTAAACTGCTTGAATTGCGGAACAAGCTCATGGCCCACCTGATGTTAACATAAACCTGTCCTGATCCCACACTAGGATCCCCTGTGTCGTGGGTATCAGAAACTACGAGTACCATGGTACCATAACACCCAGATCCGGAACAAATATTTGCAGATCGTACAAACATTTGTCCCGCAACGGGAATCGAACCCGCAACCTTTCGCATCTCAGCCGGCTACGCGCCTGACGCGCTACAGTGGTCGTCAAACGGTGATGTTAAGCGGTAACTTCTGCCTATAACAATTCATTACCACATAGACATGAACCTCTGACATTTAGTTGAAGCTCTTCATGAACGAGCTGAGTTATCTGGTACGGAAATAGCCTGAGAGAAAAGACAGTGGGCTCTTGTTGCGTCAGCGCGCTGTATAACCTAGAACCACATTTAATCTGCAGAGCTGGACAACTTGCCCATCGAGGAGTGCTGCAAGATCTGCATGGCCGCGCCGCTGGAGTGCGTGCTGCTGGAGTGCGGGCATATCGCGGCCTGCACCGCCTGCTCCAAGCAGCTGGCCGAGTGCCCCATCTGCCGCCAGTACGTGGTGCGCGCCGTGCGCTTCTTCAGGTCCTGAGATCTACATGCACAACTGCCAATCCACCAAGTGAATAGCCTTAAGGGGTAATGCTCTTAGTCTGAGTTTATGGGTGAAACGATACCGTTTCTAAATCTGGAAAATAATGTGTGTTTCAAGAGCCCCAGCTGCTGACCATGTGATCCGAGCTATCAGGTCATTGACTGAGAACGGGCCTTTCAACAACAAATTTTGAAGCGAATGTGCCTAAGTGTATGTTTTAAATCCACATCTTTGTGGTAGCTTAATGGTTTGAGCGGCCGGGACCTGATGACTCCTGTCATCTACATGGTAACCATTTGGGTAGGCGCGTTTTAGGCCTGCACTGATGACCCGATGTCGTCCCCTGCTAACCCTCCGCCAACCGACCCGCTCCTTGTGGTACCGAAGCCTGTTAAAAACATGCTTTTGCATACGAAAAATAACGTCATCTCGGGGACGCAATTTATGCGAGAGTACGGGCTAGAGCCATGTGTCAGGTCTTTATTCCAGAATTAAACTCAAACTGAATCGAGACTCGGGCATAGATTTGGTGACAGATTTCCTTTGAAATCTGGCAAAACATCTATGTTTGAGGGTTGACTGAGTTTAGTTCAGGAATACGGGCCTAGCATGAACCTTAGAAAACAAAGTCTGCTGTTCCGAGACTAACACCAGATGACGTCACTACCCAATTGCCACTTTACGTAAAACGGAATTACGTATAAATATCTGCGATAATTCTGTTAACACTATATTTAAATCTACGTTTCTTGTGTCCGAATAAAAAGAAACAAGTTAGAGATTGAACCATTGATGATGACGTAGATGGTGTTTCCCACATGACCATAGTTTCTCGGAATAGCATACCTGACGAATTATATTATTATACCATGGGGCCTAGGTTATTATATTATTATACCATGGGGCCTAGGTTATTCCGGCGCCTCCAGGATTGTTCCCGTGACCGGATGTCTATGCTGGAAGAATGTTGTGAGGAGTTATTGGTGTATTAAGTTCAAAGTAACCTGTAGTAGGTACCCATTTGCTGGCTGTACGTTAATTTTCCCAGTATGCTAAATTACCTGATATTTATAAGTAGCTGTGCGGGTCGCAGCTTTCAAAGGGAGAATGTTCCGAATCACAAGCGACGCCACTGTATCCTGCGATTCGACGATATACACTGCGCTTGTGTCGTGGCGAGTATTTGCATCTCTTGCCGTGTGCCGATCGCCAAAATTATTTAAAACTAAATAATTACGATACCATTAAAATCACATGTAAATTTGTGTTTAAATCTAAGATTTGGTGTCTATTTTGAACTTTAAATAATTATAACTTGTATATTGAACGTGTATTAGACGCACTTTAGATTTGGAAAATAAATGTACGTATGACACGCTTGTGAAAGGAGCGATTCCTTCGACGGCTAAATAGCTGTTAGTTGTTTTGGGACTGAGTAAAATAGATTGTAGATAGTCTTTTATAAGTTATTGGTCGCCAGCTGACGTTACAAGTTTAATTTTGAAAGCAAGCAATCTTGAAATAATCCTGTCATTTTATCTAATTGAATAGCTAAATAACTTCACATTTCAACATATAGGATATTTTGAGTCGCTGAAGCTTGACCTACCTTAAGAGTACAATCTTGTTTTTCCCCTTATAGTAGAGTAGTAGAGCTTTTTTGTGAAAGAGTTCGTCCGGGGAAGTACTACCAGCATACCTATTTCTACCGCAAAGCAGTAGTGCTCGCATTGCTGTGTTCCGGTTTGAAGGGTAAGACAAAATTACAGGCACATGAGACTTTTCATCTATGTCTCAGGGTGGCGGGCGCAGTGCAATGCCACATAGGGTGCGCCCGAGGTGGACGTGACCTATGAGGTAATGCACTGTTCATAGGCAGAGGTTACCGCTTAACATCAGGTGGGCCTCTTGCTTGTTCCGACATCCAAGTAGTAAAAAAAAAAAAAGCTCCCCGTAGTTTTTAATTGAATTTATAATTGAATTTTGGCTTGCCAGTAGACAGTCTAGATATAGCATTCCCTCGACCTCGAACCTCGGCTTGAATGACTACTCTGGTAGCGAGCTTCGCTTATATACCTGAGCCTTGAAGTCTAGAATGTTCTGAAATCGGCCATTACGGCTATGGAATATTCTGGGCTCAGGAACCTAGACATTTCAAAGGTTCAAGATGTTTGTAGAATGTTCTGAATCACCTTAGATTATTCCAGACTCCTGGAGTTTTCATGAATTTTGTAGGACATTCTCGAACTATCCATAGAAAGTTCAGGTACAATGCGTTGCTGTCTAACTCGTTGCTGTCAACAGATAGCGCTAGCAATTCTGCGTTTACTACAGCGCATCCACTCGTCATCGGACGGCGCTAAGAAGCTCTAAACGCGTTTACGCCAATTGGTCGGCGAAACAATATATTTTGGGCGGTAAAAAATTAAAGTAACCGCCATTTTATCTTAAGCACTGCAAGTTTTTCTTCATCAAAGAGTGAGTGAGCTTTTAGCAAGCTATCCAAGCCTATGTTTGTAAAAAGATCGTCTGGTAACATCATATGCACGTCGAATGCATGCGAACCTACTGAGTAATTGTATCCGATTGCTTTCTGAACAGATTTCGGTGCAGTTTTGTGAGAGTTTTCAGAACTACCCTACTATTCAGAATGTATTACTACACCATGTTGGTGTGGCATTTGCCAGTTTCTCCACCTCCATGTACTTCAAGTTATTCCAGGTTGTAGTACCCAGACGTTAGTTGAATGAACCTTTCTTGATTTGCGCATCAAAAAAAGGGGAAAAAAACTAGGTTGTATTCAAGGTGGGTCAAGCGAAGGCTCGGACCTCCAATTGATAAATAATGTGACTAATATTAGATTAGTAGCCAAGGGCTGTAAGGCATCAATGGCAGACCGATATATTTAGGCGCACGAGCGCAGCGAGGGCGCCTATAGTTCGAGGGTGCCATTGATGCTTACACCCGAGCTAACTACTCTGCTTTACATCTCGATTGTAAGGTAAGTAGGTCCTATTACCCCCAAATGGGGCTTGTAGGTGACCAATTAGCGCTCTAGGGTAATAATGTAGCTAGAAAAGCACTTCACTCTTTAAAAAAGTTCGCGTACATCTAACCATCATTACCGCCCTAGGGCTTTTCTAGCTACATTATTACCCTAGAGCGCTAATTGGTCACCTACAAGCCCCATTTGGGGGTAATAAGGACCTACTTACCGAATATGAGAGATGTATATATATATATGACACACATACACACACACACACACAACATCCACTACACACCATTTCATAGTTATATTATATTATATTATATTATATTACACACCCATACATATAGTACACCTAGGTATATTTTATGTTCTTTTCAAATCTTTATTAGTATTATATCACCATGTAAAAGTAGTTGGTAACTATACAATTAGACCTAAGCAAGAGCGAGATCTCCTATGACAAGTATTTTTTACTTAAAAGGAGATTTCATCGTTGTTTTTAAATTAAGTATCTTTTGGAAACGCAATAAACATTTGTATTTGTATTTGTATTTGTATATGAGACGTTTCAAAGTATTGCGGGGGTCTACTGAACAGAACGTGGACCCCTGTTTGTTTCTAAAAGGTATCCACTTGAAAATATCCTCTAGTAATATTTAATAGCCCCAATTCAAACATGAGTATAGAATACTGTGATGCGCTGTATCTCACGATGCTTGCAACTAGACAATACTAATCATAGCCAAAAGTAAGGAACTGATGTGTACATAGTTTTGTATTGACGAGACTTATATTCGCGTCCTTTAGAGATGACAGCTACTATATAAGTTCTTAAATCATTTGGGATTCAAGAAGTTAAAAGATCGATTTTTATATTTTGTGAATCGGTGAAATATGTTGTTAGGTGTAAATATTGAGAATTTTTTGTTATACTTGCTCAATGTATTATTATTTAAATCACATTAACTTACTTTTTGCACATTTATCGTAGCTTCAGCAACAAAACTCGTTGAAAAAGTTACAGAAAAAAAAAATTGTTTGATGTAGGCTGTGTTCTAATTTTATAGGTACAAATCTTTGTACATAATGATTTTATAATACCTCAGATATCTTTGAATTGTTCATGCGCTCTGGCTCTCAGCTCGCCGCTTGTCCGCATGTTGGTGTTGGATCAAAATAAGCTACACAGAACAACCACCAAGCAGCTGAGCTTGCTTATTCGGAAGTGCTTAGCTAGTAGGGTTTGAGCGCACTACAGTATAGGGAATTTGTGATGTTATTAGGAAAAGGAATTAAATTAAATTGTTTATTGTCCAAAGTCATTTTTCGATATTTAAATGAGCGATCAACTTACAAATACAACGACTCTATGACATATCTACCTGACGAGTGTTTTGTCTGCGGTATTTAGATCTCTAATGGTAGTATTGTTAAAAATTTATAGTTTATGAGTTCAAGTTAAATGAATGAGAAGGTAAACACACTGCACTGAAAAAGTACTTTCATTCCATTGATTTTTATTCAAACAGTTAGGTTATTATTTTTGATATTTTATTATGAAATCGGATCAATGAATCCATTACTAGTAAAATTTAGGTAACAAATTGATAATTAGAATAAAATTTATTCATAATCTTAAAACGACGCCGATATACACTGTACATAGGAGTTAGATTGTTAAAATCCCCTTTTCATATGATGATGAGGTCGCTGGCTGGCTCTAAAATAGAAATATTTTATGAAAATGCTTTGTATGTAAAGGATTCAAGTTGGTGTATAGCGCGAACATGCCATGGTATATTGTATTACAAAATGTATTTAATTTAATTGTATTGTATTGTCAAATAAACACAGCAATATTACATTTACTTTTTTATTAACAAAAATAACAATTTGATAAATTAACATTTGATAGTTAGAGAGGTAGTACTAGTCTCGGCCGAGCGCGTGCGTCTCGGCGGGCGGGTCGATGCGCACGACGGAGTGCGCGAGTGAGAAGTAGCCCTCGTAGTGCGCGGCGTCGGGCGTCGTGTCGTAGTGGTAGTGCCCGCCGTGCCCGTGCGCGCTGAACCCGTGGAAGTGCTGCACGCGCAGGTCCAGACCCTGCAACCAGACAGATAGCTGCAGGAGACCACACCCTGACTCGAGACTCGCTAACGGCTACGCTCCTGCAGGCGACGCCATCAATTAACTCCGCGCTAGGGATGTGCACGTGTCGATAGCAACAATCTGGTTATCGAAGTAATCGATACGAACACGGTACATTACTATCCCGTTGTATATTAAATAATGCTGAACAGTTCACACAACATTATCTAGCCCCAAGCTAAGCAGAGCTTGTGTTATGGGTACTAGGTAACTGATATTCTTAATACAATATATTACATAGATAGATATTTTTTATTATACATTTATTGAACAAATATCTGCAGATCGCACAAATATTTGTTCCGAGGCGGGAATCGAACCCGCAACCTCCTGCGTCGCAGGCGAATCGTCGCCAGCCGCGCCACAGAGGTCGTATAACGCCTCTAGGTGCGAACGAGATCGCGATAGCGTCACCATCGATAACGTCACTCTGTTAGAGCGTTGGTGCATAAGAAACCAAAAACGTGTTATATAGAGCACACGCCCGTGTCGTCACTCGTTAGTGGCGGAGTCTCGTGACACCGAGGTCGCCGGTGACCAGCGTGCCCACGTTGACGCAACACTCACGAGGTCGCCGGTGACCAGCGTGCCCACGTTGACGCAACACTCACGAGGTCGCCGGTGACCAGCGTGCCCACGTTATCGCAACACTCATGAGGTCGCCGGTGACCAGCGTGCCCACGTTGACGCAACACTCATGAGGTCGCCGGTGACCAGCGTGCCCACGTTGACGCAACACTCACGAGGTCGCCGGTGACCAGCGTGCCCACGTTGTCGCAACACTCATGAGGTCGCCGGTGACCAGCGTGCCCACGTTGTCGCAACACTCATGAGGTCGCCGGTGACCAGCGTGCCCACGTTGACGCAACACTCACTAGGTCGCCGATGACCAGCGTGCCCACGTTGACGATGGGCGCGCTCAGCTCGAAGTAGTGCAGCCAGCCGTCCACGTCGGAGTCGGAGCACAGCGCTGTGCCGGAGAAGTCTGGCATCACGTGGAACTTCGCCTTGCCGTCGCGCAGCACGAACGTACCGCCCAGCCCTGCAATCGGTATGCTTTATTAACTACTAGCTCCCGCCCACGTTATTCTCCCTTTAATGCAGGTTTTGACCGATGTATACCTACCGAATTTCATCAAAATTGGTCCAGTAATTTTAGCGTGACAGCAAGATTAATAAACAGAACAACTCCTGCAGCCTGCTGGTTGCCTAGGTTGGTATTGGGTAAATTCCAAATATCTAAGTATCCAGTGTTCGGAATACTCTTGCAGAGTGCTGCTCGCCTGGTAGATTATTGAATTAACGAATTATTCCGGATACCTGGATAATGAATACCAGATAGCGTGTCCTCCTAGGATTCTAGGGATTGTTTTTCCGGATAAAAAATGTCCTATAGCTCAATCCATAATCTATCGATGTGTATCGATGTGTTTGCCAACTTTCTCAGTTTGCCCACCTTTCGAACAATCATTAAAATCATGTCCACTTTTCGTGTACCTCACCGAAATCAGTTCAGCCGTTTCGGCGTGATTGAGTAACAAAAACAACCAAACATTCGCATTTGTAATATTAGTGTAACTATAGTGTCCGTCTGCAGCTTCCTTCGCGTTAATCCATTAAAAATAGCCTGTCTTAAACCAGGACATAATCTATCTAAATCAGTTCAGTCGTTTAGGCTTGACTGAGTAACAAACAAACGTCCAAACTTTCACATATTTTATATTATTAGTAGCTGTACGTACATCTGTAAATTACCTACTCTGAAATAAACAATATAGGCTTTTAGGGAAATGTCAATAGGGCTCTTAATGGCAGGCAACGCTTTTGCAACACCGCGGCTGTTGGACATGTCCACAGGCGACGGTTACCGCTTTCCATCAGGCGGCCGTCTGGTTGTTTGTTACCTTATAATAATAATAAAAAACGTACCAACGACCTTCTGTCCATAGTGGTTCTTCAGCGTCTCCCTGATGGCGGTGATAAAGTTAGATTGTCCTATCCTCTTCTTCGCGACCACTTTGATCACCTGAAAGCGAAACATTTATACATGCCGGAGTTGTACACCAGAACAGTTTTCACCTTGTGACTTCCCCAGGAGCCACCTGGACCGTGTCAGCAATGGTAAAGAAACGTACCTTTCCGGGTTTGCCCTCGCTGAGTAAGTAGTTCCCGAGCAGCGCGGTCCTGGTCTCGGTGTTCGGCAGTCGCTGCTGCAAGAAGCCACTGGAGCCCTTCGCGGCCCCGACAGGCTCCACCGACACGATGCGCGTGCCTTGCTCGACGGAGCCGTTGCGCACGCTCAGGTTGATTATACCCTGGAACCGAATGATTCATAATGTTGAATGTAGCTCGATCGGTATGTCTGAATCACAAAAACAATCCTGGGTCAGCAGGATTGACGCTTTTTCGCCGCACGTTGAAAAGCCAATTCAAGACCGGCCCCAACCACGCAACATTGAACGTTATTACCAAAACATAACCAGAACTGTTCACGTTATTTCGTACGTCTGGATTGAGGGATCCTTGCTTGAATTGAGCTGTAATTTTACTAATCTAAATTCCTAATATTATTCCTAAATAATCCTGATACCATAATTTTAGTTTCAGGCCATTTCAAACAAGAATCTCTCAATCCAAACCCCCAATTTGTTGCCGCCGCAGAACTTGACCAAAACAGACGCAGTAAAGTTCAAGCGCTCGAACGTTTGAACGTTCAGAGTTAGCCAGGTTAGTTAGTTCAGGTTTGGGCCCAGTTAAGGTAGCTTCATCGGTGGACGTGACCTAAGAGGTATTGTAGTAATGACCAGGTGAATAAAACAAAAATAATCCAGACATGCATAGCTCCTCCCGACACACGCATACTGTGTGTGTGTATATATTGGTATACCTTCTATTCGCACAAAACGTTTCGGTTCTACCTTTATAATGCGAACTGCTAAGGAGTGGAACACACTGCCGTCGTCTGTCTTTCCTGAAAACTATAATCTGGGTCTCTTCAAGTCAAGAGTGAATAGGTGCCTTCTAGACCTTTGTGCTCCATCTTCGGCCACATCGTCACTTACCAACAGGTGAGATCGTGGTCAAACAAAGGTATATTAATGTTAAAAAAAAAAAAAAAAAAAAACTAGGATTCTGAAGTTTACTCTAATCACAACTAGATGTCGCCACTAGTAAAATAGAACGCGCTATCGGTGTCATTCCTCTGTTGGAAAACTCTCTGTATCGGGATTTGGTATTTTGAATACCAATTTGGTAATTGGAGCTAATTTAAATAAAAATGGTCATCGAACTGATCTGATGATGAAACGGGTAGAATCCAGAACTCCGTCATAAAACAATGTATCCGAGCTGTGTTTCGGATTATTGGAAATGTCATGAGATGCACTCTGGCTAAAAAATTAATGATTTTAATCAAAGTCAAAGTCAAAGTCAAAAGTATTTTATTCATTGAAATCACAAGGATCATTTTGAATCGTCTTAAAAAATAAATTTACAGTTACTCCTGTTCCAACGCAACCAGACCTAGAAGAATCAGGCAACAAACACGGTCTGTTTTTCTTTTGATGATCCTTCTTACTACTAGGTGGAGAGCGCCTGTGTGGTGCCTCGAGAACAAGTGGAAGCTGATTCAAGGAAAAAAGGAAAACCAAATTAAAAGCCTTACTTAGGTAGGCAGTCAAAAGTAAGATGATAGAGAGAATCAGCAAAAGTTCATAAGGCAGCACACACTACGCTTGATATACACATAAATAACACATCAGTAATAAATTATATGCAGGTACAGACATTGCAAATTGACAAATTAGGTGTCGAGGGGCAGAGCGACATCAGGCCACGCGGCTTTATCATTAACATAGTCATGTAGTGTGTAATACGCTTTCTTAATTAAATTATTCTTTATGTAAGATTTAAATCTTCGAATCGAAAGTTTAGAAGCACTTTCTGGAAGTTTATTATAGAACCGAACAGAATTCCCCATAAAAGACCCACTTACTTTTTTTAATCTAAATTTGGGAATACTCAGTTTATTTTTATTTCTCGTGTTAAAACAATGCACGTCACTTTTTTTCATAAATCTATCTAAGTGTTTATGTGTATATAATAAGGTTTCGTAGATGTATTGCGATATTACGGTGAGAATGTTAATTTCCTTAAAACGCTACCTCAAGGAGTCACGTGGCTTCATTTTATAAATGGCACGTATTGCCCGTTTTTGTAAAACAAATATTGCTTGGATGTCTGCTGCTTTCCCCCACAGAATGATGCCATATGACATAACACTATGGAAGTAGCCAAAATAAACTAGCCTAGCTGTAGCTTCATCAGTAAGCTGCCTTATCGTACGAACTGCATATGCAGCGGAACTAAGTCTACCCGCAAGTGCCTCAATTTGTGGTCCCCACTGCAAACTTGCATCAATATTAAGTCCTAAGAAAACAGTAGAGTTTACAAGATTGAGTGTCTCGCCATTTACTTTAATATTAGTTGGGTAATGTTTTACATTTGGCAAAGTGAATTTAATGCATTTCGTTTTTTTAGCATTAAGCAACAGATTATTTACTGTGAACCAATCAAGAACTCGCGATAGTGATTTATTTAGATCATCGTAATTAGCTTTTGACCTATCAACTTTGAAAATTAAAGACGTATCGTCAGCAAATAAAACTATATCACATATGTCTTTTACATAAAAAGGGAGATCGTTAATGTATACTAAAAATAGAAATGGGCCTAGTATTGAACCCTGGGGCACTCCCATAACAATAGACGATCCTGAAGACCTTTCACCACCAACGTCAACTTTTTGTACTCTATTGGATAAGTAAGAATTTACAAGGTTAATTGCCTGATTTTGGATGCCATAATGTTTTAACTTCAAAATTAGAGTAGCATGACTCACGCAGTCGAATGCTTTGGATAGGTCGCAGAATACTCCGATCGCGTCTTGCGAGTTTTCCCATGCTTGAAATATGTGTTTTAAAAGCATGGTACCAGCATCAGCTGTTGATCGACCCTTGGTAAATCCAAATTGATGACTATGAAGTAGTCTGTGGAAGTTAAAGTGTGACAATAATTGAGTAAGAATAAGTTTTTCAAAGATTTTACTTAACGCGGGCAATATAGAAATCGGCCTATAATTAGATGGATCTTTTGCATTTCCAGACTTGAACAAAGGAATTAATTTACTATGTTTCATAAGATCTGGAAAGATTCCGTCGTCAACACATCTATTAAAAATGTAGGCTAAGCATGGAGCAATATCAATAATTATAATACCTAACACCTTTGTGGATATTCCCCAAAGATCTTCAGTATTTTTAATATTAAGCGACTTAAATGTCTTAACAATACTATCGGCATTTACGTATCTAAAGCTAAACGCGATCTCACATTTAGCAACACTTAGTTCCAATAAAGTAGATGCTCCAGAGGCAGATGATTGTAATGACTGGGTTACAATAACTGGTATATTAGAGAAAAAATTGTCAAAGGCATTCGCGACATCAATCTTTTTTGTCAATGTTGTATTGTTTATGTTTAATTTGATCTGCTTATTGCGTGTCTTCGATTTACCTGTTTCATTATTAATTAATTTCCAAGTTGCCTTAATTTTATTCGATGATTTTTCTATTTTTTTTCTCAAATGTAATGATTTTGCTGCACGACAAACTTTTTTAAAAGTATTTGAATAGTTCTTTATATACAAAATAAACTTTGGGTCATGCAACATTGATTCCCTTGCCGCATAGAGATCATATAATTTATTCCTACTTCTATAGATACCGGGTGTCGCCCAATCAGCTAACCCGACATTAGATTTAGCTATACATGTTTTTAACTGAAATATCTTAGTATGTTGCTCATTTATCAAATTAGACAAGGAGGTAAAAAGTTCATTTGGATCATCTACGCATGGTAAAAGGGGTATTTTAAGTTCAATACTGCTCTGAAACTTCATAATTCGACTCCCTGTGATAGGCCGATAAGTGAATTCCTTAGGTTCATCTACCAAATTACAAGTAAATATAGCACTGTGACCGTAATGATCCGAGGTGAAATGTTTAATTACTGCTTTATCAATTGGAACACTACTGCAATATATATTATCCAAACAGGTGGCTGATGTAAGTGTCACCCTTGTAGGTTCTTCGAAAAGGTGACGTAAATTAAAACATTTAAATAAGTTAAGAATTCTCTCAGATAGAGGATTCACAGGAATATCTATATTGAAATCTCCGCAGACTATTAACATTTTACTACGTCCAAAAGTTATAAGCAGTACTTCTTCCATAGTGGATTCAAATAATGCGAAGTCCGCGTCAGGGGGACGGTAAACACTCACAATGATATGCCGCTCAAGCTCAACACACGACAGCTCAATAGTCCTCTCAATAGTGAGATTTGCAACATCTTTACGTTCTTTGCATTTTAAATTATTTCGTGCAACAATTAAGGAACCGCCACGTATGGCGTTCTTGCGTTTGAATGAACTTACAATATTATAATTCTCATAATAAGGGAGTAAATCAAATTGTAATAACCAGTGTTCAGTAACACACATGATATCTATATTAAACATGTTTAAAAATAATTCTAATTCTAATATTTTGCTGGGAAGGCCTTGCACATTTTGATGTACTACATGTAATGTGCCAGGCTTTCTCATTGTCGGACTCGTCAGTTTAAACAAATATTGTCAGCTGACCCTCCTGCTTGTGTGCCCCCATTAGTAATACTACTAACTACAGGCTCGTCGGTTAACTGCGTTATATTACTTATAACGGGATCAAAAATATTAAATGCTAACAATTTAGCAATTATCAGTTTACTATGTCTACTAAGAAGCACAGTATCTCTGGTCAAAATAAAATTACTAATAAAATTATTAGTATCATAAAACAAAACGTCTCTATGACGACAAGTCAAATTATACAATATTAAATTAAGATTCCAAATTGCTTGATTGTCTTTGGAACTCAAAGATTTTGAGTACGGGAATGCACATAAAATTAATTTTCCCAAACCTGAATCTAGCTTATGTAGCAAAGTCTCAACTAGCTTAATTATATCTAGTCGCATGACACCACTACTCTCACCTAATTGAACTATCAGAGTGGTGTCATTGTCAAAGCGATCTTCGCTCTTTATACAATCTATAAACTTATGAATTGGGGCATTTTCAAAGCAATTATTAGTGACGACTTGCCCTAACTGATCACTTAGTAGCAAACCCATGCCAACGCCTATCTTATCAGAATACACCACAGTCTTCCGGGTCTGCCGACAGGATTTTCCCTGTCTAACCGGAGACTGCGCACCAGGTGTATGAATTACTTCAGTCTGTAAAGTAGATGTAGCTTGACTCTGTGATGTCAGTGGTGCCATCTGTATAAAAGAATCCAAAGATGATATGGAAACCAACTGGTCTGACACGGGATGGTCAGTCTGTGAGCTACTATTACATACTTGTACATATATGCTATCATTATTCACTATCTCTACAATATTGTTCATTTTCTGAACATTGTCAGCTGCAAATTGTTCAGCTTTTTTATATTTATGTGTTACATCAAGAAGTGATGTTTCTAAACACTTAATTTCTTCTGACATATCATCTAATTCCTTTGAATTACGTCCAATTAAATTATAGCAGGAATTAAGTTCCTCATTTAAATTACATTTCTGCTTAATATGCTTTGCATAATTAAATACATTTTTATGCTTCTTTAGCTTTTTCTCCGACTTTTTTATCTTAATGGGAATTATATTTAATGGGAATATCCAGCGTTCAAATTGCGCTACTTGAGTCGTATGTTATGTGTCAGACACACAGAAGGCAGATTTCGTAGCCCGTTATTGTGTGTAACGCGATATCTTCGCTGACTGTGAACCGATACGAATAAAGTTAGCGTTTGTTGTAAGCTTTAAAGTCTGTTTTGTTTTAAAAAATATAATTTGATGAAGTTTGACAAGGAAATGACCATGACATCGGGACCATACCACACTCTGTAATGTGCAGATGGTTTACTGCAATGTAAGTGAGCTATGAGTGTACCTCGCAGTTAACTCCCAGGTACGGCCAGGGCCCCGCCCCCGCGCCCGCCAGGAAGCCGGGGTCTCTCTTCAAGTGAGCTATGAGTGTACCTCGCAGTTGAATCCCAGGTACGGCCAGGGCCCAGCCCCCGCGCCCGCCAGAAAGCCGGGGTCTCTCTTCAAGTGAGCTATGAGTGTACCTCGCAGTTGACTCCCAGGTACGGCCAGGGCCCAGGCCCCGCGCCCGCCAGAAAGCCGGGGTCTCTCTTCAAGTGAGCTATGAGTTTACCTCACAGTTGACTCCCAGGTACGGCCAGGGCCCAGCCCCCGTGCCCGCCAGGAAGCTGGGGTCTCTCTTCAATGAGCTATGAGTGTACCTCGCAGTTGACTCCCAGGTACGGCCAGGGCCCAGCCCCCGCGCCCGCCAGGAAGCCGGGGTCTCTCTTCAAGTGAGCTATGAGTGTACCTCGCAGTTGACTCCCAGGTACGGCCAGGGCCCAGCCCCCGTGCCCGCCAGGAAGCCGGGTTCTCTCTTCAAGTGAGCTATGAGTGTACCTCGCAGTTGACTCCCAGGTACGGCCAGGGCCCAGCCCCCGTGCCCGCCAGGAAGCTGGGGTCTCTCTTCAAGTGAGCTATGAGTGTACCTCGCAGTTGACTCCTAGGTACGGCCAGGGCCCGGCCCCTGCACCCCCCAGGAAGCCGGGGTCTCTCTTCAAGTGAGCTATGAGTGTACCTCGCAGTTGACTCCCAGGTACGGCCAGGGCCCAGCCCCCGCGCCCGCCAGGAAGCCGGGGTCTCTCTTCAAGTGAGCTATGAGTGTACCTCGCAGTTGACTCCTAGGTACGGCCAGGGCCTGGCCCCCGCGCCCGCCAGGAAGCCGGGGTCTCTCTTCAAGTGAACTATGAGTGTACCTCGCAGTTGACTCCTAGGTACGGCCAGGGCCCGGCCCCCGCGCCCGCCCGGAAGCCGGGGTCTCTCTTCAAGTGAGCTATGAGTATACCTCGCAGTTGACTCCCAGGTACGGCCAGGGCCCAGCCCCCGTGCCCGCCAGAAAACCGGGGTCTCTCTTCAAGTGAGCTATGAGTGTACCTCGCAGTTGACTCCCAGGTACGGCCAGGGCCCAGCCCCCGCGCCCGCCAGGAAGCCGGGGTCTCTCTTCAAGTGCTGCAGCAGCAAGTGCAGGTCGTAAATCTTGTCGCGCTTCACGAGCGGCACCAGGTATGGAGGCCCGCCGATCTCTACGAGCTTGACGTCGCCTGACAAACCTGGATCAAACGAAAATGTTGGGGGAAAAAACTGTCCAAGATAAAGTCCTAAACGAGGCGAGAAGTGTACCGTTCCCGCTCCGTACAAATCGTAATTTGATCCTCATTTAGATATTTATTGATTCATTCAAGTCAATAACATTTTGTAGAGACTAGCCGTGCTACTAATAAAAGCTGAATACCCTTTGAATATTTACACCTTGTAACTGCCTGTCAATGTCAAAAGACAAAGTAAGTATTCCAAAGATAATCCGCGTTTTATAGTAACTCGGTAGTAGGCTCGTCAGTTTTCCATTCAAATCTTTAAGTCATTGTGATTTTTAAACTATATAATTTTATAAGAAACTGACAAACCACTAAGTGTGGTTGTATTGATCACGACGCGTATACAAAGTTTCATGGAGTTAATATCCTTAATAGGAGCAATCTTCATTTCTATATTCACAGCACTGGTTCTTTCACCAGTAGTCACTATAGGCCGTTTTCAGAGCCACCATTCCACAAGCTGGTCTCTGACAGCAGGGTTATCAAGAAATGTAACTCCTGGGACTTGTGCCCCAATGCAAAGAGGTCACGCGCCGTGGCGTGGCGACGACCTCTTTGGCACGGCGGGCGAGTAACTGTCTGAGATGCGAGACGTTGCGGGTTGAATATCTGTATGATCTGCAACTATTAGGTCTGGGTTTTGTGGTACCATGATACTCGTAGTTTCTGATACCTACCCACGATACAGGGTATCCTAATATGGCATCAGGACTCGTATGCGACTGCTGGATATATGTTATATGAAATTAGGCTTGACATTTTTAGCTCCATGATGAAATCATCTGCCGATTCCGTTGGTAATTACAATTTTAATGTGTTAGTTCAACACATGATTGTAAGTAGGTACCTAGCAATACAAGTTCAAGAGCAAGTAAGATAACACACTACTGACAGTATACGTATAGATAACGACTGTAAACATTAATCAAAGCTGCAAGAGTGTTTGCTTGCCACTGATTTTATCTCAGGGTTCATCATGTATTGTGGTTTGTTCAGATCATGACTATCATCATCATTAGCAGCCTTTAGAGTTCCACTGCTGACGGAGCCTCCCCGTAGAATGCAATGGCCACAATCACCGCGCTTGGCAGGCGTGTCGGTAATCGCAGTATTGGTGTCGAGTAATCGGGTGAATGCTGATTCCCCTGGTGTAATCCCATAGTCGCCTTTTACGACATCCACGGGAAGAGACGGAGGGGTCCTTAGACTGGACATGCATGGCACATTATGACAATACATTGTACCTAATAATTTATGGAATCATTGGCTTGACAGCTTCTAACGCATTACCTACTCTATTAAATAACCAGCTTGTGGTATGGTGGCTCTGAAAAAGGCCGATTGACCAATAATGAAAGAACCAGTGTGATTGCAGGATCCAGTGCGCCCCGCAGAGGCCCCTTTCAGGCACATATCACATGTCTTCAAATTGTTTGTGGACTCACGATGTTTTCCTTCACCGTTTAAGAGCAAGTTATTTTTTCGATTGGAAAAATCCATTGGTGTACGTCCGGGATTTGAACCCATGATCTAAGGATCGAAAGCCCAGCACTAGACCATCAGTGCTCACATTTAGCACTAAAGAACTTCATAGAACTGGCGTTTACTCATATCAGTGTAAAAATAAAAACAATTAACTACCAGACATGTTCGAACGGCATCTCTTGAACGGGATCACGCTAAGGATGTGAACCAACCTGGAGAGGTGAGGCTGAAGGGCTCCTGGGTGAGGTCCGGCGCGTCGACCGCTGACACGCTGACGGTCTCGAAGGTGTCTGGTACAAGACATGTTCGAACAGCATCTCTTGAAAGGGATCACGCTAAGGATGTGAACCAACCTGGAGAGGTGAGGCTGAAGGGCTTCTGGGTGAGGTCCAGTGCGTCGCCCGCCGACACGCTGACGGTCTCGAAGGTGTCTGGTACAAGACATGTTCGAACAGCATCTCTTGAAAGGGATCACGCTAAGGATGTGAACCAACCTGGAGAGGTGAGGCTGAAGGGCTCCTGGGTGAGGTCCAGTGCGTCGCCCGCCGACACGCTGACGGTCTCGAAGGTGTCTGGTACAAGACATGTTCGAACAGCATCTCTTGAAAGGGATCACGCTAAGGATGTGAACCAACCTGGAGTGGTGAGGCTGAAGGGCTCCTGGGTGAGGTCCGGCGCGTCGCCCGCTGACACGCTGACGGTCTCGAAGGTGTCTGGTACAAGACATGTTCGAACAGCATCTCTTGAAAGGGATCACGCTAAGGATGTGAACGAACCTGGAGAGGTGAGGCTGAAGGGCTCCTGGGTGAGGTCCGGCGCGTCGACCGCCGACACGCTGACGGTCTCGAAGGTGTCTGGTACAAGACATGTTCGAACAGCATCTCTTGAACGGGATCACGCCAAGGATGTGAACCAACCTGGAGATGTGAGGCTGAAGGGCTCCTGGGTGAGGTCCGGCGCGTCGCCCGCCGACACGCTGACGGTCTCCAAGGTGTCTGGTACAAGACGTGTTCGAACAGCATCTCTTGAAAGGGATCACGCTAAGGATGTGAACCAACCTGGAGAGGTGAGGCTGAAGGGCTCCTGGGTGAGGTCCGGCGCGTCGACCACCGACACGCTGACTGTCTCGAAGGTATCCGGAAGGCCGCGAGCTAGCACTGCAACCGGAAATACAATTTATCGAAACCTTTGTTTCAGTAACTAGTTCTGTAACGAACATTCATTTTAAATTACATAACAAAAACTCTATTTACATTGTGAGATAACTGGGGTCACCCAGAGATAAGGAAATTAACTAAAAATGATAATTTAAAAACTGTAGACTCACCGTTTACCACCTCTTCCAGCGGCGGAACATGCAGCGCCTTCTCCGTGATGGGCACCTTCGAGTAGTCTACAGATGCCATGCTGTACACGTTCAAACTATTATTGTATAGTAACCAACATTTATGAGATACCATATAGGTAAGTACATTTTATAATAAATAAAAAACCCCGGCTTATTTTCTGCGTTCCATTAAAATGTATCTGGATTATCCTGGAAACGACCGGAAAAGAGATGGGAGGATATTTTCATAGAGATAGCTGGATCAGGCTGGATGTCAAAGGCCAGAAACAGAATTGTGGAAGGAAATGAGGGAGGCCTACGCCAAGGAGGCGACTATTACTGAAGAATGAATAAAAGGAGATTAGTATAAGTATTATGTACAGTACTAGAAATAAAGGCTCATTTTATTTTTATTTTATTTATCCTGGAAACGGCTACCCCAATTTCCACCAAACAAAGCTAAGAACCAAATCAGCATCCGTTCTGAAAAAAATATGCCATACAGACAGATACACTTTAGCCTCAAACTTATAAACATCAAAAAAACATTAAACAGTCCATGCTTCAGCAGTTTTTTGTTATATATGCATAGATAATTCTCTAAAATAATGTACAATAATATGTAATAATAATATAACTTTAAAGGCAACAATAACTAATACCCAAAATACCTACATTGTATTGCTATTTCCTTTTAAAACACGACTTTATAGACAAACAGACACAATGACACACCCGCTCACTCCGGATCTCGACACCCGACTGGATGGCAAACACTTTCACTTACATAGCTCCCAAGGTCGCCGCATTTGCCGCTCCACACGCGATTAAAAATACACTAAGTTTTACAATCATTGTTGAATAAAATGTATTATGTAAGTACGTACGTTACTTTGTTGTTTCCATATAAAACTGAAGTTCAGACATATATGTCCGTGAAATACAAAAAAAATACGAATTATATAATTGAGTTGAATCTGCGGTGACCCGCGCCGTGATACGCCGGCTCTGATAATCAGCTATAGTTAACCTCGCCCCTCGCGGGCACTCTCGCGCCTTGATATTGCTTTTAACTCTGGTTTGATTGTGAGTTCCGTACCTGTAATTTCGAGAGCTTTGTTTGATTGTGACAGAGACGTTGCAGAGGCAAACTTGTAACTTTAAATTGAGCCAGCTTCATTATTCTGTGGGTGTCGTAAAACCCGACTAAGGAATTATATCAGGGGATGGACAGCAGTTTTTTTTTGTAGTTTTTGCTGCTTTCCCTGTCTGGTATTGCCGACGTAGGTGACAAAACAGCCAGGCTTAAATGGGACTGGGCGGGGCACGTCAGTCGAATGCTTCCCAACAGGTGGGCGAACATCAGCACACCCTGGATACCAGAAGGACGGCGACCTCGGGGTGGGAGACTGCCAAAAACAGGGACAAGTAAAAGTAAAGTAAAGTGTATACGGGGAACATTTCTGAAGAAAGAAGAAGAAGAAGAAGAAGAAGAAGAAGAAGTGGAAGTAGAAGAATTTTAAGGATATGTTTTTCATGTTTTGACTTGCCTCTCAAAACACATGCTTAATTGTAATCAACATTTAAATAAAACACAATGTACTTAAAATATGTGTCAGTTTATTGCTTTAGCCATTACAGCATACTTCAAATAAACCATCATAGTATATGCAACAACAAAACGTAACTTATAATAAATTACAACATAAATATAAGCTTACACATTAAAACAAAAACTTTACTTTGGCTAAACCCGAATAACACTTTCTTTTTGTTTACATTTTGATAAATAGACTGTTTTACAAATAAATATACAGCCAGCCCAGCGCCGACAGTGCGCTTAATGAGCTGCAAGTAAAGCTCAGGGGGGTTACTATGAGCTCTTATATCCATTCAGTTCAAAAACTATTCAATACAAAATATCGGTTCATCGTTGACATTTGTCATCGTTGAATAACTTTAATCGCAGAAGTCTGTAGACCCTCTGCGATTGTGCCTTTAAGTATAGTTGCGGACATCACGGAACCAATATTTTGTACTGAATAGTTTATCAACTGTATGGCAATAAGAGCTCATAGTAACCCACCAGCTCTTACTCATTACGCAGACTTGTCCATAAAGTCTGCAGGGTCCGTTGCGAAATGCGCAAATTGGTTTAGGAGCGAATTACCATTAAAATACACAACTTATTTCTAGAATTTTTGACATTTTCTTTTTTCTAATATATTTAACAAAATCGAACACCAGAAGAATCGGCTTATTTATGGTTGCTTATCAGCTGGTTTAAAGCCTAATTTTAAAAGAAAACTTGCAAGATGTAATTTTAAAATATTTCAGAACAAAGTAAGAATCCCAAAAAAAGTTTCGAGACAAACTTGTTTATTTTAATGCGAGCATAATTCGGCCTGAACCAGTTTGCGCAGTTTTCAACAGCCCCTGTATATAGCCACATCATTTTAAACATGCTGTATTGTTAGTACGTCCAAATATTCATTCCTTTATATGAAAATAAATTATATTAACATTATTCCGCACATTGCACTCACATCGCTCTGTTTAGTATCACAGCCTTACATTTTAACTTGGTTCACCCGTTACTCTCTCCTTACATTTTAACTTGGTTCACCCGTTACTCTCTCCTTACATTTTAACTTGGTTCACCCGTTACTCTCTCCTTACATTTTAACTTGGTTCACCCGTTACTCTCTCATAATAAAATGCAATTATATTTTATATTTTTTTGTTACATATAAGTAAACGTATTATATGTTAATTATTATAATATAAACTGGTAATGTTATGCAAAATCATTACAACCCAAGTAAATGAATATATGTAAGAGATCGCCTCTAAGTGGTAAGAGCGTCCATTGTACTATGAGTTATTTCTGTTTTCCTTTAAAAGAATTGTACCGCGAGGGCGTTTGAGCCATTCGTATGTCCACGGAGTTTGCTCCTATTTTATTATCTCATCAAACTCCATGAAAATGAACACATGATCACATGAAACTAACTAGTTCCGTAGGTAGTATATGTTTTTTAAAATTGTTTTGAAAACCATTTAATTTTCTAACAAATTGACAAACCACTAGATATTAGCGTATTGATAATGTGTACAACATTTCTCGGAGTTTGATGAGATTACATCGAAAACAGGAGCAAACTTCATCTGCATACAAATGTACAATCCTCCAATGTAAAGGAGTACAATGAAGCGTCTTTATTTATTCAAAGTTTTCAAATCACGCACACAATCAGCTACCGAAAATGTAAACAACAATCACCGAGAGTGTGCCCTTTACAACGAGTACCTACCCCGGAGAGAGCTGCATCAACGCGCATTCTCACCCTTCTAACCACACGCCGTCCACACATACTACTTAGCTAGTTAGGTACAGTTATCACAACAGTGGCGATAAGTAACCCAAAGTTGAAAGAAACATCGAGCTTAACGACGTAGATTTAAAGACCAATTTAGTTCGAACTTCAGTGTGGCGCTTGCGACGAAAACACAGCACCTGTTTCAGATTTTAATCTACTATATAAAAATAAGTCGGGTTTTCCTTCCTGACGCTATAACTCCAGAACGCACGAACCGATTTGGCTGAAAATTGGTGAGGAGGTAGCTTAGAACCAGGAGATTGTCTTGGGGGGGGGGGGGGGGTTCACCGGGTGCTACCCTTGCGAAGCCGGGGCGAGTCGCTAATTGGTTATAAATATTTATTAAGCTTTAACAAAAATTAAAATTTGGCACCTTGATTGTCTAGTAGGTACCAATTACAATATTCTGGGTATATTTTCATATCGTATTAGTAGGTATTATGCAAATAAAATCTGTATAAACCCACAAAATTACCCAGCTTTAGTTCTTTCCATCGAGCGAAATATACGAATCGTGTTTAAGGCACCTACAAGAGTTATATAACATACCGAGCTTGTATGTAATTATTTTCTGAATTTAAAAATCTATAATTACGAAACATAACTATTTCTTAAAATTAACATTTGGGTTACTGATCATCTTAATGGAATAAATATCTGCTACACCATCATGTTACTGATCATCTTAATGGAATAAACATCTGCTACACCATTATGTTAACATAATACATATAAGCCTATTTTGAAAATGTTTCAGCTTTGCCATCTCTTCATAATGTCATACTTATAGAGACAGATATACAAATTTTAAATACCTCGGAGTCAAATATACACAGTATGTTATTTGTTATGAATCAGGTCAGTAAATATAGACTAGAATGATTGATGTACCTGGAGTTGAACGCGAGGAGGTATATAGATATGAATTGGACACACATAATACTTACAATGATGAACACTATACTAATTCTTACATCTAAAATCCTACCAGTCAATATTAATGCTATAATTGTGTTCAGTTCTTTACATGGGAATTAATTTAAGACATTCGTAGGCCGTCACGTTGAGTCCAAGCAAGATACAGTTGAGTAATACTATCCTAATTTACCATACTGTTCTCTTTTATAATCAACAAAATGTTCGTAGGTTGCGTTTAGTGTTCCAACTTATTTATTATTTTATTCTAATTCTCTCGAGTCCTATCATCTTCTGTGTTCAATCAAAGTATTTATATCTGTGGGCAGTCTTCTCGAGTGTATACCGTTATGACGTGGCACGTTCTGTCAGGTCTCTGGACCGAGCGTCGACACACCTCTACACAGAGTTTCATTTGTATCACCACAAGAAGTCCTTAAACAAACGTTTTTTTTCCACAACTTCCATTATACTGTAGAAGCCCTGTCCAAGTCCCTTTGACAAGGGCAGAAGTTGTTGAGTTTTGTTAAAATATATAAATGTTTTATTTAAATAAATGAACCAATTTCGTCTTCTTTATGAAAGAAAGTGGCCAATGATATGTTTATCAATTGTTGAATGACGAAAATACTATTGGATTTTAGTCAAAGAGGAGTTGTCATTGGTATTGGTACGTGTGCTGCGCGATATAATGTGATGGTAGCAGGTATCGAGGCCGAAAAGATGCGTGTCGCACTGCCGCAGCGTGCGAGGTCGCGCGACCCAGGCGGCCAGGTCGCGGTGTGCGAGGTCTCGGTGCGCTAGAGGTCCGCGTGCGGGTGCAGAGTGTGCACGCCCTCGTGGTACAGCTGGCGCGCGTAGGCCGCGTGTCGCGCGACCCAGGCGGCCAGGTCGCGCGTGTCGCACTGCACGCGCGGCCGACGCACGCCCTCGGCCGCGCCGCCGCGCACGCCCAGCTCCACGAAGGTGCCGCCGCCGTCCGCCGACACGACGGTGCACGACACCAGGTTGCTGCACATAAACTATATTATAACAGGAACAGCCACCGGCTCCTGATAAACACAACGTTCATAAATAACACAACACCCAACAGTCACATACATAGTCCTGGTTCCACACTAGGACTCCCTGTGTCATCAGGAGCCCCGGGTACCATGCACAGTATCCACGAGTACATTTTCAGGCAAACTGGACCGATTTAAGCCTTTAAATTTTCTTGGTAGATTCATCCAAGCAATAACAAAGTAGGATTTTATATGATCGTTTCTAATTTAAAAAAAAAAGTTTTAATCGTATACGACCTTATACAAAATCCAAAAAAGAAACCATCCGAAATAATAGTTTATCAATGCGTCGCCCTTCGGATGAATATAACAGAGACGAAGGTTATGGCGAGCATCTCTAACATCACAGACCCTCACATAATGGTTGGCCATGAGAGATTGGAGATGGGTGACAGGTATGTTTATCTTGGACATATTCTATCCTTTGGCAAAAAACATCAAAACAAAGAAAGCAAGAAGAAAGAAAAAGAAGAATACAACTTGGATGGACGGCGTTCAGCAAACTGGACAACATTGCTCCGCTGAAATTCCACAATGCCTGAAGACCCGACTTTATTACCGGTGTGTTCTGCCTACCATGACTTACGGTGCCGAGACATGGACGCTCACGCAGGAGGCTGTGTACAGGATGAGAGTTGCACAGAGAGCCATAGAACGCGCCATGCTCGGCATCAAGCTTTTAGACCGTGTTCCCAGCGTCGAGATACAAAGTCGAACGAAACTCACAAGATGTTGGGAATCGTATAACGGAACGAAAATGGAGTTGGGCACCTGGCAAGACGAGGTGACGATAGGTGGAGTAAGGCCTAACTGAATGGCTTCCAAGAACCAGGTACAGAAAAGTTGGTCGTCCAGCAGCGAGATGGGCAGACGATATCGCATGCGTCGCGGCCGAACCTGGATGAGACTGGCATCGGACCGTAAGGAATGGCACTGCCAAAGAGAGGCCTATACTCAACAGTGGGTGAAGTCAGGCTGTGGATGATGACGATGAGTGTTACCTGAGGTGCGTCTCCATGACGACGTGCGGCGCGGCGTGCTTGCACGTGAAGATGCGCAGGTAGGTGTCGGAGAGCAGCGCGCGTATGTCGTGCGGCGTGTCGCGCACGCAGCGGTACGCGAGGAAGCGCTCCGTGTAGTCGTTGTTGTTGAGAGCGTGCAGGAGCGCCGCGCCCTGCGTACAACACATACACATATACACCACCCACACCACAATATCGGCGTTATTATCGCTGAGAGTGATCTCTTCCATACGACCTTGGGATGGACTGTAATTGACGAGAACGATAAAGGACGGTTGCATTTCAATAAAATGATATACACAATTACACCGCACATATTATACTAAAAAAATATATATACATATTCTCAGAACTAACTCAACAGTTTTGTGAGACGGACAAAAATTGATTGAGCAATAGCTTTTAGAAGATAGGAAGAGCTTGTGCCACCGACTTAGGTGCTAATGCAAATCACGAACAAGCACTCGATAGACAATTAGTACACTAGCGAAGAGCGTACATGGTCGCTGTGAGCCAAGCGAGACATAAAACTGGCTCGGTGATAATTTAGCAGGACAGCAGGAGTCCCCCAGCGCTCTGACGGGATCCCCCAGGCCGGCTCGTCTGCTGAGTCCTTCAGATGTGCGGGATAGCACTCCGATGACGGGCTCGGTGACGTACCACTACGGGCCTGCTTACAGTGTATCGCTCACCTGCGCATGCGCGGGGCAGTACCTAGGTAGCAGCCCCCCCGCGCCCCACACGCAGCGCGGCCCGCGGGCTCGGGCCGGCACTCCTCTACCGGCGCGCCTGCTGGACTCCCTGAGCGCCGTGGCGGTCTCCGCGGCCAGGTCCAGCACGCCGATGACGGGCTTGGTGACGGTGCCGACCAGCCCCTTGCCGACGCCGGTCAGGAAGCCCCCGAGCCCCTCCTGCGTGGCGCCCTCATAGCTGTGCTTCACGAGTGACGTCATGCCGCCTGCCAAACGACACAACACAAACTTGATCAACGGTCGCGAGGATCACGCGTTAAGTTATAGGTTAGCTTATAGGGCTATTCAAAATGATTCACAATGTTTCAATTAATAAAATCCTTGAGTGTTTTTTGGTTAAAATGGAGTTCAGTTGAGTACTTTATCCCGAACCCTAGCTCGGAACAACACCATCAGACTAAGTGCATGTATATTGTTTACCCATCACCGCGATTTGGGCTACACATGTGATAATTGATTTCAATGAAGCACAGAGTGAAGTGATCGCGAAGAGCGGGGGGTGGTGGGGGGTGGTAGGTGCGCTTACCTAGGATGCCGAGTCCGAGCCCCCGCAGCCCGGCGGCGAGGTGGGCGCCGGACGCCTCGCTTCGTATTCTTCGGCGAGTCTCTTCGTGCGATTCATCGCCCACCACTCGTTCTAGACCGTCGCCCAGAGATTCTGTTAACACGTCCATATCATTAGAAAACTCAAGTTCCATTGAAAGATTCGATAACTATTAGGGAAAACAAGTTTTATTTCTTTTTAGGATGCTAATATAACTTTGAATTCAGGGTTTGGAATATACTTCCAGCTGACGATGATCATGGTATTAGTGCGATAAACAAAATGAGCCCAAACACGGCCAGTCTACACATCCATCGGTCATCAGATCACTTCGGTGTCACCAAAGTATCGTATTACCATTGAAACTATAAACCTGCAAGATTTGAGCGCGATCGAAACAGATTCATAAACAGCTTGCAAGTTTAATCAAAGCGTGATAATTAATAGTAGTAGTAGAGTAATGCCCGTAGTGTATTCGGTTTCTTCGTTTCCTCCCGGATGTCGGCAACAACCTAATAAGGGAATACAAGGTTTGGGCAGCAGAATTCACTCAACATCAATACTGCAATCACCAATCCACCTGCCAAACGTGGTGACTCTGGCAAATACCTTCATTGCATTCTATGGGATGGATGTGCACCGGATGACGATGGTAGTGAGGAGTGGGCACTGACCTGAGACTTTGGCCGCGGAGTCGGAGATGCCGTGCGTGACGTTCTGCATCAGCGCGGCCACGTTGCATTCTATGGGATGGATGTCCAGCAGGATGTGCACCGGATGACGATGGTAGTGAGGAGTGGGCTCTGACCTGAGACCTTGGCCGCGGAGTTGGAGATGCCGTGCGTGACGTTCTGCAGCAGCGCGGCCACGTTGCATTCTACGGGATGGATGTCCAGCAGGATGTGCACCGGATGACGATGGTAGTGAGGAGTGGGCTCTGACCTGAGACCTTGGCCGCGGAGTTGGAGATGCCGTGCGTGACGTTCTGCAGCAGCGCGGCCACGTTGCATTCTATGGAATGTATGTCCAGCAGGATGTGCACCGGATGACGATGGTAGTGAGGAGTGGGCTCTGACCTGAGACCTTGGCCGCGGAGTTGGAGATGCCGTGCGTGACGTTCTGCAGCAGCGCGGCCACGTTGCATTCTATGGGATGGATGTCCAGCAGGATGTGCACCGGATGACGATGGTAGTGAGGAGTGGGCTCTGACCTGAGACCTTGGCCGCGGAGTTGGAGATGCCGTGCGTGACGTTCTGCAGCAGCGCGGCCACGTTGCATTCTACGGGATGGATGTCCAGCAGGATGTGCACCGGATGACGATGGTAGTGAGGAGTGGGCTCTGACCTGAGACCTTGGCCGCGGAGTTGGAGATGCCGTGCGTGACGTTCTGCAGCAGCGCGGCCACGTTGCATTCTACAGGATGGATGTCCAGCAGGATGTGCACCGGATGACGATGGTAGTGAGGAGTGGGCTCTGACCTGAGACCTTGGCCGCGGAGTTGGAGATGCCGTGCGTGACGTTCTGCAGCAGCGCGGCCACGTTGCATTCTATGGGATGGATGTCCAGCAGGATGTGCACCGGATGACTATGGTAGTGAGGAGTTGGCTCTGACCTGAGACCTTGGCCGCGGAGTTGGAGATGCCGTGCGTGACGTTCTGCAACAGCGCGGCCACGTTGCATTCTACGGGATGGATGTCCAGCAGGATGTGCACCGTATGACGATGGTAGTGAGGAATGGGCTCTGACCTGAGACCTTGGCCGCGGAGTTGGAGATGCCGTGCGTGACGTTCTGCAGCAGCGCGGCCACGTTGCATTCTATGGGATGGATGTCCAGCAGGATGTGCACCGGATGACGATGGTAGTGAGGAGTGGGCTCTGACCTGAGACCTTGGCCGCGGAGTTGGAGATGCCGTGCGTGACGTTCTGCAGCAGCGCGGCCACGTTGCATTCTATGGGATGGATGTCCAGCAGGATGTGCACCGGATGACGATGGTAGTGAGGAGTGGGCTCTGACCTGAGACCTTGGCCGCGGAGTTGGAGATGCCGTGCGTGACGTTCTGCAGCAGCGCGGCCACGTTGCATTCTACGGGATGGATGTCCAGCAGGATGTGCACCGGATGACGATGGTAGTGAGGAGTGGGCTCTGACCTGAGACCTTGGCCGCGGAGTTGGAGATGCCGTGCGTGACGTTCTGCAGCAGCGCGGCCACGTTGCATTCTATGGGATGGATGTCCAGCAGGATGTGCACCGGATGACTATGGTAGTGAGGAGTGGGCTCTGACCTGAGACCTTGGCCGCGGAGTCGGAGATGCCGTGCGTGAAGTTCTGCAGCAGCGCGGCCACGTTGCATTCTACGGGATGGATGTCCAGCAGGATGTGCACCGTATGACGATGGTAGTGAGGAGTGGGCTCTGACCTGAGACCTTGGCCGCGGAGTTGGAGATGCCGTGCGTGACGTTCTGCAGCAGCGCGGCCACGTTGCCCTCCAGCAGCAACCCCGACACGCCCTCTGACACGTCCGCCACAAACCCGAGAGGGTTGCCCAAGAAGTCCACCGAACCCAGGATCTTGGCCGCTTGCCATTTCAGCTCCTTCAATCACAATAGCATGAAAGCTAATTTTAAAATCTATTCTTTAATCTTAGAGAGAGAGTGGAGACCTTTTCCCGGCAGTGGGACAATGTAGGTTAAGAAAAAAAACTTTATCTACTTACGGGTGTACTATTTGCAAAAAAACATATTTCTGTTTAAAACTAATATGTTGTATGAGTGAAATTTTAAGTGGACTGATTTTCTTTATCTGATAGCTTCCAAATGGTTGCTGGGTCGTTAATCTTGAATAGTTGGATATTTCAGAGATATTGCGGGATATGGGTATAGGTAGAATGCACCGGGTACCTTGTTTTCCAAATATATCACTGCAATCCAGGTTTATAATGTTGTCGGCTCGCGATCGCGTCACAAGGGTAACGGTTGTGTGCGGTTCTTTCTTCTTGAGTGCAATTTTTGTGGGTAGGGATGTAGGGAAGAAAGGATATCTCTGTTTTGGATATATATATCTTATAGATGGCGCCACCATATAATAATAGCATAAAGTAATAGCAAAATTCTGCATGTTTTAAAGCTACTTTGACATTCGCGTCACGACTTAACGATTTTGTAAACAAAGATAAGCAGTTCGGCCACATCGTCACTTACCAACAGGTGAGATCGTGGTCAAACAAAGGTCTAAAAATGTTAAAAAAAAAAAAAAAAAATAGTAACTATTATTTAAATTGTGCCAGCGATGCCGGTGCGTTTCTTTTGGTCCTATAATTCAGACATTCTTGAGCTTCAGAGGCGTGACGATTACCTCACGCTTGTGACTGGGGATAGCCGTATTATGTTTATCCTTCAGTCCTTCGGGAGCTGGAGTACTCAAACGTGGTCAAGGCAATCTGTATGTTTGTAATGTGGGGAGGGGAACATATCTCTGAGAATGCCAGGCTCGTGTTTGCTCCAGCCATTGACCGTTAAATGAGTCAGTACCTTCACTTGTCAGCAGCTGGTAACACTTACGTCCTTGAAGTGCGCGAGCATCTGTCGCGCGAGGAAAGCGGCCGTGTCGAACACGTGCGCGCGCACGAACGGCTCCAGCTCCACCGCCGCGTCCTCGAACTTGATGAGCGTGAGGCCGAGGCGCCGCTTCAGCGCGCTGAGGGACCCCTCCAGCTTGTTCGCAGTGCACATCGAGAGACGGATCTGAGAACGCATGCTTCAAATATAACGCACCGTGCCCACTTACATACCGCCCACACAAACAACCGACATTTATAGTAAGTTTACGTAAAAAGAACTTGTAGGGGATGAGTCTGGGCAGTGCACGACTGACGAACCAGTAGAGACATGCGGCGAGACATCCCCCGCCGCACCTCGCCTCATACTTGGTGGTATCAGACACAAATAGCTTCTTTTTTTACGTGACGCGAGGTATAGCTACTTTCACTTTTACGGAAACCATTCTGTGGCAGGTTTTTCATAGAATACAGCATTAATTTTTTAGCAGCTAAGTATTTGCGGAAACTCGGAGAAGGAGGACATGATGCTTATTTTCACTAAATAATTACGGCACACCTAACACGACACACACAACTCAAAATAAATTCATAGGTCTCTATGAAAATCTGCCAATTTGACATGATTTAAATGTCTCGTTAAGTCAGGTATCCCGTAAATAGTTGCTGAAAATGGAGTATAGCTTATTTATCTTCATAAAACTAGCCAAATTCTTACTCTGTGCCGACATCGCTAGATAGACACCACACGTTTGAGCTGAAGATGAAAAAATCCAGAGATCAAAATATTGGGAATAAACATGGAGTCAAATAAATTATTTCATAATGAGTCGTTTTTCTTGATGATTGAGCCTATTTGAGACTAGCAACAAGATGACGCGTGGAAACTGAAACTACAATCTAACCTGCTTGTGTGTCGCCTTAAGCCTTTGGATACAAACAGAACATTCATCATTAGAACTTGTTTCAAAATACTAGAAACAAAACTATTGGTCACGAGGTGTGTAGTTCGATGGCTCTAATACTGTATTTTATTGGTCCCTATGAAAGTAGAACTCAACCTACCACCGCCTGGTCTACTTCCAGGAATAGTTTCAGACATACTTTCACACAAGGAGTTCACTTAGCGACATTTATCACGGTTTTAAAAGGTCTTTCACGTCTATATTCAACAATGGTGTAACGCACTGTGAAAAGAGGTCCGTTGAGGCTCTGCCTACAAAGGTGTGTCACCGTCATCGCTCGCTCACCTGGCTCGGGATGAGCTCCACTCTCGCGAAGTAGTACCGCGTGGCGTGCAGCGCGCACAGCTCGTCCAGCATACGGCGCGTCTCCCACTCCGCTTCATCGGGCTGTTCCCGCGCCGACCCACTCTCCGCGCCCGCCCACGCCCACAGCTGGAGGATCAATCTGTGCAGAGACACATACACTTAACTCATTTGTAACAGTCACTAAGCGGCTTCATCTGGATAGATTTCAGAATAAAATAAATTGTAGCAACCGCGTTTGGGTAATTTGAGATTTGAGAAACCTTCAGAAAAAAGTCATTTACGAACGAGGGGTAACCAAACTTAGGGACAAAGCCAATTATGACTTCACCATCATCAGCCGTCTTCAGACTTCCACTGCTGGACGTGGCCTCCCCCATAGAATGCAATGGGGGATTTGCCATAATTACCACGCTTTGCAGGGAGATTGGCATCGCAGTTGTGTTAAGTACTCACTGCCCATGGTGTAATATTAAGGCTTTTACTATATCCACAGGAGGAGACCGAAGGGTCTATTCTTAGGCCAGACACATCACGGCCACTTAAGCATGTCAAAGTCAAGTAATCGGGTGTTTCGTCGCTCCGGAAGTTGCGCGCTTTCGGAGCGACTTCTGGAATGGAGTGCGAGAGCTCTTTAAGCTTAAAGCGTTTTTTAAACCTGGCTTGGAGATTAATTAAGGTGAGAAGGAGGGAACTCACCTCTCCTCGAGGCGCACCGCCAGCGGGCGCAGCGCCACCACCAGGTGCTTGAAGAAGTACGCGTTGTAGCGGCGCGAGGGCGCGCGCTGCAGCTCCACCGCCGCGTGCAGCGCCGGCGCCGCGCCCGGCAGGCAGTACAGCAGCACGGGGCTCGGCGTGCCCAGCAGCTGTGGGAGGCACACATGCACAGAACATGCATTAACTGTATGAGGAGCGCCGCCATCAACCGTACATGTACAGGGCTGTACGAAAAGCCCTGAGTTCAGCATGTGCTGTGAACGAATTCATAACGCTTATTTTAAGTACAAGACTCAAAATTACGCACCAACATAAATAAAAGTTATAAATAAGTTTAAGTACCTACATACCAAAAGAAAAAATATAAATGTATAAAAAAACAAATAAAATAAAAATAACCACTACGTACGTATTGAATAAAAAACATACATAATAAAAGAAAAATATAAATACTCATGACATACTATAGAGGAAACCCAAAACACCCGAACTCAAAATAACGAATAAGATAAATATATTGTATTCAAAAAATTCAAAATCTTTTATTTCAGGCTTACTGAGAAATGCACTAAACCTAACCAGTAAGCTCATAGCAATATAAATACCTTAGAAACTAACATACACATAAAAACACTTTATTTATAACTTAATATAAAACACGTGTGATCGCCGACGCGTCGCGGCCCGGGGGATCACGTGACAGGCGGCCCTTGAACCGCCGGAACTTCACCCCTTTCGGCCAGAAGTCAGGGCTCAAGTAAGTCTTTACATTTTCCGTAGGGACCCTCACCATAAATGAGCTAAAGCTCACATTATGACGAGGGTCCAACTTCATGACCCTCAATCCCACTCTGGCTTTCTTCCGGATGTACTCCACCACCTCTGCGGCCTTCACGTCGAAGTAGACGCGAGACACGTAGATCTGCGTAGTGGGTACCTCCGCTCGGAAATGCTGCTCACTGGATATATGAGTACCACACTGGTTCCGGCTAGAGGGCTTTCGTTTCTTCCTTATCACCTCGATAAAGCCCTCTGCATCACAGGGCTCCTTCCTTAACGCAATAGCGGTTGCAGCGCTGCGAACTGGTTCACAGCTCCGCTTCTTCCCCTTTTTCTGAGAGGCAGCGGAGTTGCTAGCCGTTGCAGAAGCGTAGCCATGCTGTCGGGGAGGAACCAGCGTGACCGGTATCGGCTTATCTGCGGTGCGAGAGAGCTGGGGCACGCGTTCTGTGTAATTAAAACAGCGACCGACAACTCTGCTGAATAGACACATTCTGACTCGACACTCAACACCGGCACAGTGCACTTTGCACCTTGCTGCACGTTGACCTCGTTAGAGGCGGACGACCTACTTACTAAATTAAAGTCACGTAATTACACCAACTCAGCACGCAGACCGGAGATAGCAACCTCCAACTTAGCCAGCACTACAGCCAGGCTTGTCTTCAGGAACGTGATATCCCTCAGCAGCCTGGTGACGTCGACGTGGTCGAATCCCACTGGTTGGAGCTTATGCAGCTCCTTCGCAACGAAATCGGGCAAGTCGAACTTCAACAGCGTCACGATTTCCTGAAGACTTCTTTCTCCTCCATCTCTCCGATGGGACGGCATACTGGCTTCCTTGCCGAGCGTTCGGAAGAGTAGCAGCTTGCCAGTGCAGATTTCCTTCTCCTTGAAATTGGACTTGCAGATCTGCAAAATGCTGATCTCGTCCATGATGTCGATGGCATTCTGAATGAACGCCAACAACTCGTTCACGACGATCGCCTTGTCAGCAATCGTGGAAACTTATCGGGCATCGGCTAGAGCCGCGCGTACCGCGAGTTAAATTCGTAAATGTGCAAGAGCGAGACACGTCCGTTTCCAAGCGCGCATCGCATTGCACTGAATGTATGCACTCGCTGTATGTACTTATTTGTATTGTATGGGTAGTCGGTCTCCGTGAAGCAGCTATCAGCAGTCAACATAAAAGAGGGCAAGGTTGTCAGGTAGAAATCGCAATCGAATCGGCCAGAAAAAGAGTTGTTTGCGTACCTGATTGTCCCACTGCATGTCCCGCACAGTGAGCGTGGCCGCCCTGTACTCGGGCGCCTGGCACAGCTCGAGGCTCACGCCGCTGCTGTGCGCGTGCACGAGCTCAGCGCGCGCCACCAGCGACACGGACAGCCCCGCCAGCAACACGCGGAGGCCCCACTCGCGACGCGAACACATTTCTCTCTAGAACATTAACAAACGAAGGTGAGGGCCTCGTATCTCGTCCTTCACCCTGCAGAATGAGCTGCAGTACATTGTGCTTACGTTATCCTCGTCGTCGTCAGCGCCGCCCTCGATCCAGCCCGCTTGCGGCGCCGCCTGGTCTCTGATGGTGATGAGCCGCGTGGGTCCGTCGGCCGTCAGCGACACGCTGAGTCGCCCGGAGCCCGGCCGCAATGAATGCCATCCTACGGCCTGCGGGATAAACTAAATCTGATCAACTATTCGATAGATAACTTACAATTACTTTCTTTGCTTTTCTTGCCTTTCACTTCTACTAGGCATATTGTAAATGTTTTCATAAATCATAAATCATTTATTTGTTTATGAATCTAGGTACAATACAAAATGCATTAGATGTTAGGTTGTAGGTAAGATCGCTAGATTCTGCTTTTCAGCGTACAAACATTAAACAGATAAGTCGAATTGGCCAATTTATACAAACAGATCGGTTTTTATATAGTATTGCATATATATACGTTTATTTTATTATTTTTTGCTATGTTAGTGTAACACCACCCCCTCCCTCACGTTCTGTCCGTCAAAAGGGTGCCTGGAAGAGACCGCTTTTAACTATAAGGGCGTCCATTCTACCACCGTGAACTAGTTTGTAACATAATATAAGTATGCTATGTTTTTTTGTAGCGTGAATTCATCTATCTATGTGTCTACACAGCTAGGCCATCAGCAGCCTTCACATGTCCACTGTTGTCCACTTGTCCGCCTCCACATAGAAAGCAATGGGGAATTTGGCATAGTTACCACGCTTATGGCAGGCGGATTGATGGTCGCAATATTGGTGTTTAATACACAGGAGGATGTTGTAATTCCTTAGTCGGCTTTTACGACATCCACGCGAGGAGATGGAGGTGTCTATTCTAGGGCCGGACACACTACGGGTTGGTGCGGGCTGGAAATGTTGAGGTAATAGTTTAGACGGGCTTGCTTTACGCACGAGCGTAAAGTGTGCATTTTGTGCATTACTTGCACAATCAATTGTGACAAAGTTGCAAATCTTTATAAATCTAATATGCTATGCATGTTAATCTGTTTGAGGTAAGGCAGAACCTTTTTTAAGAGACTAAGTAGCCACAAACTTCCTTCAATAAGTTCTGGGTTGATATGGTTTAGACTACTTATACTTTACACACAACTTTATTATGATGTTGTATAAGTGAACACTGTTCAAGGTCAATACGTTTCTATTAATTATGTGCCCATTTTCTTATTAAGGGCTGTTTGTTTCCCAAATATGTAAAAATTAAATAATAGAGTACGCGTTCCGTGAGTGCATCCCATTCGAGCTCAGAACGTGCAGAGGTCACATAGATATCTCAACCGGCGGTAAATGTATGTGTACCTGTTCTGGCGGCGGGGTCGGAGTGCGCGCCGACATCGCCAGCACGACCCTCGCGCCGGCCGCCAGCGCCATCAGCGTGGCGCCGTCGGGCTGCACGCACAGGTTGCGGTGCGCGCACGCCATGCGGCCGGCGTGGAGCCGCCACGCCTGCGTGGAGGCGCGGCGCGGGTCCGCGCGGCGCAGCACCAGCGCGGACGCGCGCCCGGGCCGCGGGGCCGCATCCTCGATATCCAGCACCTACCGGGAACAACATCATAGTATTGAAACGTGCTGATACTCACGTCTGCCGAGTGACAACAAGCTAGTAAACCAACCTAGGATAGTAAGGATATACCTACCGAAAGTATTACATCTGACTTGATTTACTAGCCTCGTGTCGAATTTAATGAGGATAAAATTGAACTAAATCAACAATAAAGCAAGATAAACATACCATAAAAAGCGATGGTAGCCTAACGGTTCAATAGTGCAACTCAGAATCCAACGATACCGGGTTCGATCCTAGGCTCCGCACCAATGACTTTTCTAAGTTATGTGCGGATTTCCATCGCTCTGTGCTTCGGAGGGCACGTTAAGCTGTCGGTCCCGGCTGTTATTGATTAATAGCAGTCGATAAGCCATGTCAGAGGCCCTCGGGCGGCTTGACAAACTCTGACACCAGAGTCCAGCCCCCCATACGAAACGAAACGAAACATACCATGGAATGTGGCGAGAGCGGCGCGTCATCAGATAAAAGAACATCGGTGGGTTGAGGCACAGAGCTGCCCTCGTGGATCAGCTGGCCATTCGGAGTGCGACGCCATAGTTGCGAACTAAACAAATTTATTTAAATTACCATACTCAGTTCTTATTTAAAATTTTGACTTTTGGAAAGCATTTGACACAATTAATATGTAATTTATTACGTACGTTGATAAATTGAACATGAAAGTAAATTTGGACTATGCAATGTATGTATACAAAACAATGAAGAAAGATACGGATATAAGACTACATGGTACACAGACAACAATTTCCAACAATAAAGTTGCCGGTGTATCTCAAGGTAACACTCGGTCCCATTTTATTCACTCTATATACATAATAATATATTTACCGGTCTCCATATCTCTTGTTAGCGAGCACAACTCTTGTTGACCCCAGGGGCACTTCTAACACGAGGATGGTGTCGTCTCCTGCCGGCCCACTTTGCATGTTCCCGCCAGCAGTCACGGAGTTGTCTCTAGAACTGAACACCATATTATACTATTATTATCACTAGTATTTACAATCACTTCCACAATAAATAAAATAAAAAAAAGACTTTATAAGACTTAAAGATCCATAATTTGGTTAGTAACAAAATACAGCACTAGATTGAGAACTTGAGTATGAACAACTTATAATAGTCTCAGTTGTTTTTTTTTTTAAATCATGTTCTGTGGTTTTTAAAATATCTAAAAGGGGCTGATCTTCAGGCTAAATCGATGGCCTTGTAATCGATCGAAAGCCTCTAAAGTGGCCAGTAGAGCACACACATAGCAAAGAAGGAATCGCAAGAGTCGCCGACATCCGCGCACGAAAAGGTTTAGTTCTGTCAAAAAATATTTAACCATTTTTTTTTAAAGGGATTTTAAGTACACAATTAGGAAAGCTTAGGTAGTACCTGTGCCGCGAGTGGATGAAAGCTACGTAGATAAAGTTTTGATAGAGCAGTTGGTGATGGTCTCCCAGCGCAGTGAGCGTGACGGCGGTGCGCGGCCCGCCCGGCGCGCGCAGCGCCAGCGCGCCCGCGCCCTCCGGCTCCGGCAGCGCCCAGCGCGCCACCCCGCGCGCGCCGACCACGCACTCCTCGGCGCACCCCACCTGCGACACACGTACATCTTCGAGGGGGAGCCTACAATACTAATAATACTTGCCCGAAGTAACAAAAAACATATCATAATCATCAGCCCCTAACGTCCACTTTTGGACGTGGCCACCCCCATATAATGCAATGGTGAATTTCCATGATCACCACGCTTAGCAGACGGATTGGTGATCGCAGAATTGGTGTCGAGTACTCACGTGGATACTGCTGCCCATCCCCTGGTGTAATCCCTTAGTTTACTTTTATGGCATCTATGGAGACGGACGGATCTCAGGCCAGAAACACTACGGTCGACAAAACAGTCAGTCGGTCGTGAGTTTGAACGTGGTAAATCTCACCAAGTGTTGCCATAATCTAGCGATAAGGCGAGTGTTAGTCGGTTACCTGGTGGAACATGATGGAGACGGGCGAGTAGTTGTGCAGCGCGAGTGGCGGCGGCGCACTCTCCGCGTCCGTCAGCACGACGAACAGCGTCGCGCCCTGCGCTGCCACTTCCACGCGCACGAACTGGTACGCTCCGCCCGACTCCCTGTGCACATAGTATCAAACCATACGGATCAAGTTCACTGACATGACAAATGCCTTTCCTTTCCCTAATAATGAAGCGATGAAATGAAGCCTCCTTCAGCCACAACCTCTCACGACCATGGATATATTACTTGAAAAGGATCGTACAGTTTGTTACTAAAAACGTGTGAAGATCCCGCAGCGAAACGAACTCACGAGAATGGTGTAAAGCGAAAAGGGAAGTGGAGAGCGTAGCAAGCCACTAACTCCACGTGAGTGGAACGATGGTCGCGATTGAGTGAGCGTAGCGAAGGAGCGACGCGTGAGCATATCCACCAAGATTTTAAAAAAAATCCTTTCGCGATTGCTTTTAAACTCGAAATCTGAGGGTCCCTGTGGTCAGAGAACACGAATGTGTTGAAAGATTAAAAGAGGTATGTTTTTATTTCGTGTTGCATGAAGATATAGCACACTAACAATTATATGTTCCAGTTTACAGAAATCGGGTTACTTATAGTTTTTTTGTAACTTTCCAATTATTATTATTATTATTTTCTCCAATGGATATGTAATGACCTGCATGAGACGGTGAGGGTCCGCGCCGAGTCGACTCTGAAGCCGCCGGACCAGGCGGGCACGCGCACGCACAGCAGCTGTATACTCTAGTGGATATGTAATGACCTGCATGAGACGGTGAGGGTCCGTGCCGAGTCGACTCTGAAGCCGCCGGACCAGGCGGTGCGCGGCTCACTGCGGCTGTCGGCGCCGGCGCCGCTCGCCGGCCGCAGCACGCGCACACACAGCAGCTGCTCGCGCTCCCAGCGCGCCCAGTGCCACGGCAGGTAGCAGCCGGCCACCGCAGACACGTGCGTCGCGCTCGCTCCGGGGTCCTTCTGACATGCACATATAAACAGCAAACACATCAATTATCTATTTAATATTAGGTTCTTACCTATCAAATTGAACACTTTAGTGTGAACATCGACATCTTTTATTCTAGTTAGAATTCCAAACTCAAATTAATTTTATAATAAATATATAAATAAATAATGCAGGACAGTTCACACAACATTATCTAGCCCCAAGCTAAGCAGAGCTTGTGTTATGGGTACTAGATAACTGATGTACTTAATACAATGTATTACATATATAGATATTTTTAATTATACATAGAAAAATACCCAGAACACCCTGAACAAATATCTGCGATCGCACAAATATTTGTTCCGAGGCGGGAATCGAACCCGCAACCTCCTGCGTCGCAGGCCAACCTACGCCCGCCGCGCCACAGAGGTCGCATAATAGCCATACATTTCTTTTCAAAAATCATTTGTTTATTAGTTTTAACGCCGTTCCATTTATCTTTGAAATCGCTGTCTCTGTGACCATGAAAAAATCTAAATTGTGCGTTATTTTCGAATACCAGTTCTGTCGTGGCACCAACGCAGCAAGGACAGCACGCATTACCCACGACGTGTATATAGACCAGGTACCGCAAGTGAACGCACGGTGAGTATTTGGTTTGATAGCTTCCGTTCTGGAAATGTTGATCACTACACAACAACGAGCCCCGTGGCCGAACGGAGACGAAAGTCGATAACGATGAATTGAAAACTAGATTCATCTCAAACCACGTCGGAAATAGCAGCCTTTAATGTAAGTGATAAAACTATACTGAAACATTTACGTCTGATTTCAATTTTACGGAATTCGGATAAATTTTTACACGGGAAATTTTTCAAATCCAATGAGAAGTTACTAAATAAAGGGTAGGTATAGATGGTTACAAAATCTTACAAGTGTGGTGGCGGTGCACTTCTGCGCGAACTGCAGGTGATGCCTTGTGTTGTTGTGCAGCTGGTAGCGCGGCGTGAACGTCACGATGTTGGTGTGGCGGTAGCGCGCGCGGCCGGCGCGCACCGACACGCCCACCGCGTACACGCGCTCCTCGCCCGCCGCCTCGCCGCGCACCTCCAGCTTCTTCACGCCCACGCCGGGGCCCAGCCCGAACGGGGAACACCACTGACCAGAAAACACATGACAGAATTAAAGCAACTCATGGATTGTACTGACATAACACGGACGCACTCTCGGATTCGGATTCGCACCTTTAAAGTTTTGTTCCACGCAATGGCGTTTTAGTGTGGAACAAAACTTTAAAGGTCAAAGAAACTGTGGTCGTCACCAGTTTGTACTATTTGTATACACTCTTCACTATAACCATAATATCGAAATAATGGAGTTAAAAGTTGCAAGAAGTCGGTGGACGCAGGCGGCTCAAGAAGTCGTCGTGGCATTCTAAGGGGAGTCCCACGTCCAACAGTATACTTGTACAGGTCGATGTTGATGATGAATCGTCCGCGAGCTGACGATAAGGCAGACATACCTCGGGTATCCCCGGCAGAGCGCGGCCGAGGCGCACCTGCAGCGTGGGCGCCGCGTCCGAGTCCGCGAACGCGAACAGCAGCGGCGCCACCATGCGCGCCAGCTCGTGCTCCGCGAACTGTCCGGCGGCCTCGTGCGCGCCGCCCTCCGCGCGGAACACGAGCGGCAGCCCCGTGCGGTTCACCAGCCAGTACGCCGCACTCACCTGCACCTGTCACACAACACACATTACCCATCAGAAATCACATTATCCATGAGAAACTGCTCGTATTACTTTCTGCTATCAATTTGAACATTGAAGTTGACATTTTTCATTTTAGTGTTATTTTGGCGTATTTGGAGTGGCATTTTAGTAGTAGTAGAGCTTTTTTGTGAAAGAGTTTGTCCGGAGAAGTACCACCACCATATACAGTGGTGGCCATATAATTAAGAACGCTGATATAAAGGGAAGATTTTTTCCAACTAAGATGCAAAACTAATTGTATGCATTTGTTTTTATTTCTCTCGGTATCGTAAAACATTTCCATATTACCACTGTATTCATTGATACACATGATTGGCTAAAAATCAATAGGAAAACTTTTTACACTACTTTTAAACAAAGTATTCCTTATTACTGGCTGGTCACGTAATTAAGAACGCTAAGTAGTTTATACCTTTATTCAAATTTAAATAGAGAACACTCAGTCGATTTGTTACTGTTTGTATAATTTTGGCGCCATTACGTGCTGTAAAAGATTAAAGGTGATTGCTTCTTTAGAAAAAACAATGGGAAAAAATAAAAGTTGTGATAAATCTACAAGGGAAGTAATAATAAAACTTCGCCGGAAGAATTGGTCTTATAAAAAGATAGACGACCATCTGCAATGTTCAAAAACGATGGTTTTCCACGCTGTAAAGCATTTTGCTACGTATCAAACTACTTCGAATGTTCCACGTGTACCTAAACAGAGAAAAATAACTCCTCGAGATGACCGAAACATCGTTCGTATGGAATAACAAAATCCTTTTAAAGGGTCCAATGAGCTTAGAAAAGAATATTTTGGTGAAAACAACCCTTCAGCAATCACAGCATGCACTATTCGAAGACGTTTGGTAGAAGAAAAATTGCACGGTAGGATAGCAAGAAAGGTACCCATGTTAAAACTTTGCCACAGGCAAGCCCGGCTTGCATTTGCGAGAAAGTATGAAAACTGGACTGTGCAACAGTGGAAAAATGTACTTTTTTCTGACGAGACGAAAATAAACAGAGTATGTTCTGATGGAAAACGATATGTACGACGTCCCCCGAATACAGCATTCGACCCAAAGTACACGAAAGTTACATTAAAGCACGGTGGTGGAAATGTGAAAATTTGGGGTTGCTTTTCTGGACATGGTGTAGGACCTGTAAAGTTGATAGAAGGTAACATGGATCAGTTCCAATACAAAAATATACTGGAAGAAACAATGTTACCATACCCTGAAGACGTTCTACCGGTCATTTGGACATTCCAGCATGACAATGATCCAAAGCACACTGCACGCACCGTAAAGGAATTTCTTACAGCGCAATTAGTTTCTGTCTCAGACTGGCCTGCTAACAGTCCAGATCTAAACCCAATAGAGAATCTGTGGTTTGAAGTAAAGAAAAAGGTTTCAAATACAAAGTGTGGAAATTTAAGAGAGCTGTATGACGTTTTTTTAGAAGAATGGAACTCTATTTCTCTTGCGAAATGTCAAAAATTAATAGAGTCAATGCCTCGCCGGTGTAAAGCTGTAATTAAAAGCCGTGGATATGCTATTAACTATTAATTTTAGTTAAATATTTATTAAATTTCTTTTTATGTTTCCTGTGCTACATAATATTGTGATTTTTTAAATCTAAGTGTCATACAAAACAATTCCCGAGCAGTTAAATAAATCGTTCTTAATTATTTGTCCAATTTCAGTACTATTTGAATGTGTTACTTTGATAAAATCAATAAAATGTGCAAAAAATAGTTAGCGATTTCATACTTTATTCTTAAGTCAGGTTGCTCTATTAATGTGACTATTATATAACATAACTAGTTGCTTCTCAGAAGGTACACATCTCTGTGTATGATACGATTTAAATAAAAAACTTCTAGAACTTCAAATCGTTCTTAATTATATGACCACAACTGTATATTTCTGCCGCAAAGCAGTAGTGCTCGCATTACTGTGTTCCGGTTTGAAGGGTGCCGGTGAAATTACAGGCACATGAGACTTTTCATCTTTATGTCTCAGGGTGGCGGGCGCAGTTCAATGCCACATAGGGTGCGTCCTAGGTGGACGTGACCTATGAGGTAATGCACTGTTCATTGGCAGAGGTTACCGCTTAACATCAGGTGGGCCATCTGCTTGCTCCGTCATTCAAGTAGTATAAAAAAAAAACATGTAAATGCAACATGCAAATTGTCGGTCTATAAAAGAAGATTTCAAATATCTCAGCGCTCGTATAGTATTCATCAAGCAACTCGACTCAAACACTGTAGAATCCCTGTTGATCAACCTCCCTATTGGCTATCAAACTGGTAATCACTTTCGATTACCAATTTACGCCGCGTGTTTTAGGTTATTTTGAATAATAAAAATATTCCCAACATACCGCGCAATGTACTGGAAACTGATAATAGAAAGTGATTACCAGTTTGATAACCAATAACGCGGGGCAGGACCAGGGTCACAGATTAAATAATAGTTGTTCAGGTTGTCAAGCATATAACTACCTCACAAAAATATATCTAAGTATATAATTTTCACTAGAAACGGGATATTTACCATGATTTTTTTGAGTTTTAAATGTTCCCGATATTTCGGCACAGTTGCATGCGCCATGATCACGGGAGAACTAACTAAAGTCTGCGAGTAGATGTAATTGGCAGATATATCGATCTACCCTCATTCTCACTCTTTTATTACGAACGATACCACTACCATCGGTTTCATTGTCACAATTCACACCAACTCGACACACAACACTAACGGTGTCCGGACGCGTAGCATGTACCACACTTTTTAAATCATGGTAAATATCCCGTTTCTAGTAAAAATGATGTACATAACCATGATAGTTTCAAAAGTTATATATCTAAGTATGCTGGTTTGCCAGAAGACTTACTTTAACTCCATCAGTCTTCTTCATTGTGACCCTCGCGTTGAGATAAAGCCTCCTTCCCGAAGTATCTCTGAGTTTCAGCCTGGCACTGAACGACCCCCCTTGCCCCCCGGCGCCACTCGAGCCCCCGATCACCAACGGCGTGGACCAGCTGAATCCTTCAAGCTTCACGCTTACTTCTACGCCTTCCTCCACATTTACCTGCGAAAGCAAATTGCGAAAATTGAATTTAGATACATACATAGACACACGCCTTTTTCCCCGAAGGGGTAGGCAGAGCCTCAACAGGCTTTCACAGTGGGTTGCACCATCGTGGAATATAGACGTTACGAGTGGTGGGCTTATCGCCGCCATTGCTTCCCACGACTGACTCAGCTAACGCTTTCTTCCAGTATTATCACATTCCATAAATAGGCTAAGGACAAATCTATACCAACGAATCTTATAAACAAGTGCGGGTATTAGATAAGCTGCATTTAGATAGTCTAATGATTTTGTAAAGTACGCCCACTCAAACACCTACCAACACCATACCGCCTGGTAGCTGACCAGTGAAGGTTACAAACGAAGACGTATCGAATAGAGTGAACGAGAAAAGACCTCTAATAAGAACTATTCAGAATAGAAGGGGAAATGGTTGGTCATCTTACACGACACGACAGCTTTATAAAACCATCTAGAAGGGAAAATAACCGGAAAATGAGGAAGAGGAAGCCCGCGAATAAGCTACATGAGCCAGTGAAAAAAGGTCGCTGTTATGACGTACAAGGAGGTAAATTAAAGGAATTGCATCGGTTGCACCGACAAGAGCCCAGCTCTTAAAACTTAAATGGGTCATGGCACAGCAATGTTTTTTTTTTTAACTTTTATAGTCCTTTGTTTGACCACGATCTCACCCGTTGGTAAGTGACGATGAGGCCGAAGATGGAGCACAAAGGTCTAGAAGGCACCTATTCACTCTAGACTTGAAGAGACCCAGATTATAGTTTTCAGGAAAGACAGACGACGGTAGTGTATTCCACTCCTTAGCAGTTCGCATTATAAAGGTAGAACCAAAACGTTTTGTGCGAATAGAAGGTATACCAATGAGGTAAGTATGGTACTGAGCCGTACGCCTGCTTGTCCTGTGATGAAAAGGAGATGGTGGGATCAGATCGTGCAGTTTAGTTTTCCTGCAAAGTAAACTAGTGTGATGGATCAAATTTTTTGTATTCGTCGCGTTTATTTACAATGGAAGTTACGATGCGAAAGTGTCAGGTACGAGAACAGTGGAGAAAAGGGAGGTAGGTTTGTCCCTGCAGTGAGGTACTGTTCAAAATAAAATCCGCCGTTCAGAGTCAGTCAATCTGCGACGGACAACAACATTACTCTGATCAAGGCCTGTTTAAAAAAAAGAATAATTGCAGAGTCCCAGTTGTGGTAACGTCATAGATGGGTTTTACCTGGTGGAAGGGCGTAGTATCCCCGGGGGGTGCGGCGCCCGTGGTCGCGCGGGTCCCGGCCGCGGCGCGGTACTGTAGTTCTAAAGGTAGCAGGTTCTCGAGCCGCAGCGCCGGTACTAATGTCAGTGTGTGTCCGGCTATAGGAGTGCCTTTGTCGGGAGGGAACCGCTCCCGGATTATAACACAGCAGAATCTGTAAAATGAACAATTCTGTTGAGATGCAAAAGATGATTGTTTATCTCTTTGTGGAAGAGGAATTCCGTTTACACGATCTCACATCAAAAAACAAACCCTAACCTCCATATGGGTTAACAAAGGTGATTTCTGGTGGTGGACTCATTCAACTATCTCCTTAACTCTTTTCTGAATGAATGCATGTTTATCCTGTTCCAGTCGGCCCAACACGAGCGTGCAGTACCGACATGCTATCGCCTTCGCGTCTAGCTCGAATTGGTTATACTTAGATGAATGACTGAATGAAAATGCACCGGTTGACCTTGGATCGCCACGCACGAGCACGCACCGTAACTTGAACTTTTTTAAACAAATAGACACAGCCCACCTGATGTAAAGTGGTCACCGTCGCTGATACACACCGGCAAAACTGGGCGCAATGTCGATGCGTTGCCTACCCTGAAGGATAGGAAGCGGGAAATACTCAGATTGCAGCCCATTCCACAGCTCGTAGGTCAAGAGAAGAAATAATAAATAAATAAAAAAATAATGCTGGACAGTTCACACAACATTATCTAGCCCCAAGCTAAGCAGAGCTTGTGTTATGGGTACTAGATAACTGATATACTTAATACAATATATTACATAGATAGATATATTTTATTATACATAGAAAATACCCAGAACACCCTTAACAAATATCTGCAATCGCACAAATATTTGTTCCGAGGCGGGAATCGAACCCGCAACCTCCTGGGTGGCAGGCGAACCATCGCCAGCCGCGCCACAGAGGTCGAGAAATGATCTCACTTAACGAGTCGTACGAGAAACCCAGGGTTCTATGATGTTTGGATGAGCTTTGTGAAGGTGCCGAGAAGTGCGATGGTAATATCTCGAAGCAGGGATGAGATCAAAAAGCTCGTCGGAGAATACCCCGTTGTAGAGGCGGTAGAACACGCAGCGACACAACGCATGCCTACGGACCCGTCTGCCAAACCACAGACGAGCCTCTTCCCAGCACGGTGCGCCCGTGCTAGCTCATCAGCTAGCAATCTTATCGCTAAAACATTGTTCCAGACAACCATTGGATAGAGAGGAGCTCAGGTATACGGAAGACTAGTGTGCGATGTTACCTGTAGACGTGATCGGGCGGCGCCCGGCACTCGTAATGTACCAGCGTAGAGTTCGCGCGCCAGTCGATAGCCGCCGGGGCTGGAGGCGCCGCGTTCCCCGCCAGCGGACGGGTCCACAGCGCGCCGGGGTGCGCCGCTAGGGGAGCCGCCCACCTACCACCAGCGGCCACTTGAGCGCAGCGGACTCCACTGCCGGTCCATTGAGCTGCCAGAGGACGAAATGGAATAATGGTAACAGTTAAAGCAATCCCATTTGCTGCCACAGCGGAACCAAAACGGTCGTCAACTACAGACTACAGTTTTACAATTACTTTCAGACAGCAAACTATTAAAATATTGTTCTACAGCAAACTTGCTTAGTTACTTACACAATACTTTCGATATTAAACATTGATAACTTATCTATCTAAATTGGGAAGACCAGAAAATAGTTTGGAGTACCGCACTCAGAAGCCCAAAAACACACTGAAAGTTGTCTGTATCAGATTTCCATGTTATTTAGTAGTTATTTAGTAGAATACCATTTTTGATATTTATGACATCGACACTAGATCAAGGCATGATCCGAACGATATTTTACTTATTTTTTATTTACTACTTTAGTGAGGTATAACGAAGCATGTCGCTTTAGTTAGGAAGAGTTTGGCCTCTATGTATGTTTTTATGTATAATCAGAACTCGGAAAAAACCACAGAGCCGATTTTGAAAATGAGGCGCCAATCGCTTCGCCTCGCATGGAATGGCGTTTAGATTTAAATTATTTAAAAAAAAATGGCGGTAGTGACTTTATCTAAATGGGGCAAGACAAATGAAGTGATAATCAAAATAAGGTTTCATTGGTGATTTTTGCAAATAAGAGCGGGCTGAGGAAAAAATAATTTTGAAGTTTTCTATGTCTCAAAAGTTTATAAATCAGCGTGGAGCCACAAGCTCAAGTGCAGATCCAGAAACGAAACGAACTGAAACGATAGTCGATTGAGTGAGATAAGCGAAAGGGAGAACGCGCGAAATATCAAATAAAAAACCTATGGCTTTCGAAATCGACATCTAAGAGTTCCTGTGATCAGAGAACACGAATTTGTTGTCAGAATTAGAAAAAGTGACCGCCATATTTTTTTTTGGTTCTGGATCGATTGCTTTCAGAATCGATATCTGAGGATCCCTTTGGTCAGAGAACACAAATCTGTTATCGGCTTTAAAAATAGTGGCCACCATATTACTGATAATATTGTGGTAATTTATTTTTATACTGTCCACTTGTTTATTAAGCGAATTGGGCTTCCGTTTACGAGCACACAAAGAATTTAATTATCCACAGGCAACCGTATCTACACAAAACAACCAACTAGGGATATGTTTAGTTTGGGTACCGCAGTTGACAAACATGGGATGTAGCTGGTGGGTGAGTGCAGGCGGCAACGCGCACGCGGCACGGAAGGCGCGCGCCCGCTGGAGCGCCGCGCACGCCGCACGCGTCTGCCGAGACACACATGCGCTCCACATGCTTCTCTCTGCCATATATTGACCACATCAATATCAAACAATATTCTAGCATTGGACGTCTGTCGGCCGATGATGATGAATGTGAAAAGTGGAATTTGCATGGTCGTAGTCCCTTCCCGGTAACGGCTAAAATATTGTTGGTTCGTCCAATGCAATGTGTGAAAGAGAGGCACTGAGAGAAATGAAAGACAGCGCCAGTTCCCTTGGTTGGAATTCGGAAAATTCCGCTTTTTACTTGCGATACGGCAATTAATGCGCAAATTTTTTATAAAACTTGTTCCAAGATGTAAGCATCATTAATTTGTGAAAATACACTAACTAATTAACTGCTGAGCTGGACGCCAATTTGTGTCAGTGATGCATGGCTGGTATAGTACCAGCCATGCATCACTGACACACAGAGGCACAAATTAGTTTTATTTTTCTTTGTTTCTGTGTGTGTGTGTGTGTGTCTTTTAGTGTGCAATATTGTTGTACTCATATTGTTGACACAAATAAATGCTATTTCTTTCTTTCTTTCTTTCTTTAATTAATTGTATACTAATTAAAATAAATTGACATTTAGAATCTACATTAAAAGTGCGTGCGTTCTATAGCTATTTTTTCTTTACTTTTGCAATTTATGAGTAAATTATGAACGGCCAAAGTTCAGGTGAAATTTGTTCAAAAAAGTTGTTTTCGGAGGCTTCTAAAACGAAAATTTACAAAAAATATACATAAATAGATATCAAAAATATTATATTGCATGTTGTGTTCACTAATATTAGAATTTACACCGGGAATGCCTGTTAAACAAAATACTGTAAAAAGTTGTTATGGGTATAATTCGAGTTGAGAACCAAATAAAAAATAAAATAAAAAAAAGGCGCGCCTTGGCATCGAAGCCGACTCGTATGCCGTGACGGCAAATTAACTCCATTTTACTCACATCCCACTAATATCATAAATGTCAATGTCAAAGTGAAACGATTTCGGTGAAATTTGGTATACAGATAGATTTTGACCTAGATAGAGCTATAGGCCACTTTTATCTCGGTAAAATACGAGTGAAGCCACGGGCGGACCCTAGTATCTAATAAATAATAAAAAGAGCCCTGGGAATAAAGCAAAGATAGTTTTAAAATATGTTCGCGATCAATTTATGAACGATTGAAATCGGTTCATCAAGTGCGGTACCACGTGACGCGGCGCTCTTACCGGCAGAGGGCGCGTGGTCCACGCGCACCTCGACGGGATGCGGCAGCCGGTTCACGAGCTGCAGCGCCGAGCGCACCGTCACCAGCTTGCGCGCCGAGCCCTCCAGCGACACCTCGAACACCAGCCACGCACCACCACCCGTTTTCTGGAGATCAAACAACCTTCCAATTAACTCGATAAACAACACTTCACCTAAATTATACGCTTGACGCCAGTTTACATACCATATTTCACAGTAAACATAATGAGTTCAAACGTAATGTTCAAATACGACAAACAGTAATATCACATTTTCTATAGGTGCAGAAGGCTTTTTTCTAGGTCCTATCAGACTTCCTACTCATAATATGACTGAAGGGTTGGTTGGATGTTCGTTTTTTTCACAAAGAACCGATTTTGATGTGATAGATATTGATTGAGATAGTACTACTAGTCGAGCGAAGCCACAGGTGGATGCTAGTTGTTGATATGTGTATAACAGTGAAGGTACCGCGTGCGTCAGATGCCTGAAGAAGACGCCGACGCGGTCGACGCACACGGGGTCCGGCGGCGCCCAGGGCTCCAGTCGCAACGCGAGCTGGTGCAGCGTGTGGTGCGGCGCCCGCCCCCTGCCCCGCGCCCGCCCGCGCCGCGCTCCGAACGAGAAGGGCTCGGTGTCTCCGGCACGCACCGCCACCCACGAGTCATCGGGGCCCGCCCAGCTGCTGTTGTCTTCACGCAACCTGAAAATTTCACATTCTATACAAATGAACAAAAGGTACGTGTAAACAAATTTTCAGCTTGGTTGGAGTTTTTCCGAAATTTGGCCCATTTTTCGTCTTAAGTTCCTGGACTAAATATTGAATGCCGGCTTTCAGTCTGCCTGTTCAGCTGCGAAAGTCTTGATGATGATATTGATGATACTCACACGTCGGAGGTGGTGATGAGAGTAGTGAACCAGAGCCGGTGTCCGGTTTGATTCCGCAGCGCGTACGGCACGAAGGGGGAGCGTCGCCGGTGCCCCGCCGGACTACCCTTAGGAGACAGCTCGGTACCGCTGCCCTGAAACACCAACAAATTGATGATGGTAATGTCAGTGCTGCTGTTTGTTGATTGCAGACGATAACTGAAAATGAAGATCGCTGACGGTCTGGAACTCACCTGAGGTGCGTAGTAATCGGCTGCCCAGTTAGCGCGGACCAACTGCCAGAGCTCGATGAGTGATGACGTCACGTTGGTGTTGAGCACGTCATGCGAGCTCACTTGGACCTGCACTCGGCCGAGGGATAGCTCGCTGGATAACGTGTACTCCCACGATGTTTCAAACCTGATAAAATGTTCATTCTTTAAAAACCATCAACTACATAACACCAACGGTCACATACATAATCATGATCCCACACTAGAATCCTGTGTTGTGGGTATCTGGAACTACGAGTAACATGGTACCATAACACCCAGGCTAGCCGGAACTAATATTTATACCGCAGCGGGAATCGAAACTGCAACCTCTCGCGGCTGTTAATGGAGGCCCTATGGCTTATACCCTGGATTTGCAAAGTTACCTCCAGGGCTCCACGACCGGCTCCCAGCCCGACAGCGTCCGGTTGTAGTAGTCGATGCTCAGTAAGCCTGCCAAGCGACCACCTCCCGCCCCCGCCGCACCCCGCCCCGCAGTTACCTCCAGGGCTCCACGACCGGCTCCCAGCCCGACAGCGTCCGGTTGTAGTAGTCGATGCTCAGTAAGCCTGCCAAGCGACCACCGCCCGCCCCCGCCGCACCCCGCCCCGCAGTTACCTCCAGGGCTCCACGACCGGCTCCCAGCCCGACAGCGTCCGGTTGTAGTAGTCGATGCTCAGTAAGCCTGCCAAGCGACCACCACCCGCCCCCGTCGCACCCCGCCCCGCATTTACCTCCAGGGCTCCACGACCGGCTCCCAGCCCGACAGCGTCCGGTTGTAGTAGTCGATGCTCAGTAAGCCTGCCAAGCGACCACCGCCCGCCCCCGCCGCACCCCGCCCCGCAGTTACCTCCAGGGCTCCACGACCGGCTCCCAGCCCGACAGCGTCCGGTTGTAGTAGTCGATGCTCAGTAAGCCTGCCAAGCGACCACCTCCCGCCCCCGCCGCACCCCGCCCCGCAGTTACCTCCAGGGCTCCACGACCGGCTCCCAGCCCGACAGCGTCCGGTTGTAGTAGTCGATGCTCAGTAAGCCTGCCAAGCGACCACCGCCCGCCCCCGCCGCACCCCGCCCCGCAGTTACCTCCAGGGCTCCACGACCGGCTCCCAGCCCGACAGCGTCCGGTTGTAGTAGTCGATGCTCAGTAAGCCTGCCAAGCGACCACCACCCGCCCCCGTCGCACCCCGCCCCGCATTTACCTCCAGGGCTCCACGACCGGCTCCCAGCCCGACAGCGTCCGGTTGTAGTAGTCGATGCTCAGTAAGCCTGCCAAGCGACCACCGCCCGCCCCCGCCGCACCCCGCCCCGCAGTTACCTCCAGGGCTCCACGACCGGCTCCCAGCCCGACAGCGTCCGGTTGTAGTAGTCGATGCTCAGTAAGCCTGCCAAGCGACCACCACCCGCCCCCGTCGCACCCCGCCCCGCATTTACCTCCAGGGCTCCACGACCGGCTCCCAGCCCGACAGCGTCCGGTTGTAGTAGTCGATGCTCAGTAAGCCTGCCAAGCGACCACCGCCCGCCCCCGCCGCACCCCGCCCCGCACCAGGAGGCCCCGCCGGAGTCGACACGAGGACCGGGTCTTCGAACGCTTCTTCTACTTTGCGAAGATCCTGAAATAGCACCAAGGGGTTTTTTTTACTCCTCCCGTAAACGTTTCACGTTTGTTGTTCGTTTGCATAAAAACGCAATCCCATATCCCATATCTCTTTGTGTAATCACAGAAGTTTTGAGATACAAAAAAACATTTTCCGTTATTACAAAACGTTTTCCGTGATAACAAAAGCCAGATTTTTACTATTTGTGTTTGTTGAACCCTAAAAACTTCATTTTTTAAAAGGCCTTCCTTACGCCTAAAGAAGACCCTGGAATAAAGTATTTAAAATCGTTAAAAAGTGTTTTATTTTAGACCGCGTTTCGTAAACTCATCATCATCATCCTACAGAAGTTCACGCCTGGACGCTAGGCCTCCCGCACAGAATGTCACGACGAACGGTCTTAACCTCAATTATGTCTTTGGTCCATCGCCGGCATTCCTCTTTTGAGTCGTCCGGTTTGTGGTGCCACCTTTCTTCCCCAACGATTATCAATTTTGCAAGCTATATGGCCTGCCCATTGCCACATCAACTTGCTAATTAGACCTAATATGTCAGTAATCTTGATTCTTCTACGGATCTCCTTATTCCGGATTATATCACGTAGTGAAACTCCGCTCATAGCTCTCTCCAAAGCCAGCTACGCAACTTAGAGCTTTCCTATGCGGCTAATAGTTAGCGGCCACGTCTCAGTGCCGTAAAGCTAAGGCCAAACCAACGCGTTCTGCCCGCGTCCGCGGTGGCGATGCATTGATCGTTACCGAGCACGCCACTCAACACGCGGGCTGAACGCGTTGGTTTTGCCTTAGTCATCGCTGGCGACACGCACTGATTATCGTCTTGGCTCTGCGGTGTCCGTGACGAGAGGCTTCTGGCGCAGTTTCCCGTAGTTTATCAAATACCTGTTCGAGTTGCAGGTCAGTCAGCGAGACCTCCAGCAGCGGCACGTCCGAGTCCAGGCAGTCGTCGATCACGCACAGAGTTATGCACTCCGCGTTCACCTGCAAACAGCGCCTTCTTACCAATCTACGACAATATGTATACTGCCGAAACCAACATCTATACAGTGTGTCTGCAAGTACGACATTCAAATTTTCTAGATCAATGAAAATAAGAGAAAGTACCTACTACTAACAAAGACAAAACTTTGAATTTTTTCACTTAATTTCGTTCGTTATAAATGTATCGAAGAAGAAGAAGAAGAAGAAGCTAAACAAAAGCACATTCATTTTTTTTCACTAATACACAAGTAATCAGGAATGTTCTTAAATAAAATATTTTAATATTTGACCAAAGTTTTTTAATTAAGGTGAATGCTCACGTTTGCGGCGCGAGATTCAAATTTTTTGGTATTTTTTGCCCTTTACAGGTCATCAACACTTCTTCAGATGACGAAAGTTGAGTTCGCGACAACTAGGAGACCTAACACACATGTTTTAATTGATTGTATCTCATAAATATCATCAGTTTAGCTACGATACCCCTAAACAAACAAAAACACTGTAAAAATGTGTTTAGGGGTATCGTAGCTAAACTGATGATATTTATGAGATACATAAATATCATGTGTGTTAGGTCTCCTAGTTGTCGCGAACTCAACTTTCGTCATCTGAAGAAGTGTTGATGACCTGTAAAGGGCAAAAAACACCAAAAAATTTGAATTTCGCGCCGCAAGCGTGCGCATCCACCTTAAGTCGCCGATAAAAGGCAAAGTACTACCAAGGCAAGTACCAAGACACAAGTTTTCTTAACTTAATTTGGTTGGTAGGGCTAGTTAACACAGTAATATACCTACAAAGTGAAATAAAAATTTGAATTTGAATTTGAAATATAAATAAATGAAACATCTGATTTATTATTGTGACAAGTTCGCAGTAAAGGCGACCACTTCGCGCCGCGCATGTTCGCCGGGACACAGACACAAAGAATGACGAATACCCACCGGGCGAGTACGTATGGAAACACACGAGGACAACATCCACTGTGGGTACTACTTGCTACAGAGGGGCAAGTCCGAGTTTACACACACTATCGTAACGACGAGTGTACGTGTATTTCGTAGTAACTAGCCATTCGTCTGTGACGTTTTTGGCACAGATTAATAGCTAGTTATTATGTTATACACGTACGATCGTCGTTACATTCATCGTTACGATGGTGTTTGCAAAACTCCGACTAGGGCCTCTGGTGTAATAGTGCAGTGTAGTCACGACACTCTACCTATATTGAGATTTGGTAGGAACGTTCCTTTCGGCTTCTAGGTGCTGATTAAGAAAGGAATTTAAGAAATTCAACCACTAAGGGGATAAAAAGGGGATCGACACATTTACAAAAGACTTTTAGGTGTTTATTGCACTTGTCTAAGGGGCTATCTATTGAGAGAGTGTTATATCCCCTACAGAGCCTTGGCAGGATGATATAATATGGGACTGGCCACAAGGCCTAGGATCTAGGTAGCCTTTCTAGTTAGGTACATCTAGTTAAGTTACGAGCAGGTCCGCTAGATAAAATCGTCACGGGAGAAGGACTTATTAGCTTCATTTACCTGTACAGCTTTGAGTGGAAAAACAGTGGAAGCAGGTGGCGTAGGGGGCGGAGGGGCCGGGGGCGCGGGCGGGGCGTGCGCGCGCATCCAGCGCGGCGCCACCACCCAGGGCGCCGCGCCCGTCACGGCGCTCGTCGCGGCAGGCCTGCCGTGGGCGCGCATGTGCCCGATGTTGGCTGGCGCATCCTCCTCAGCATCCAGGGTCTTACCTGCGAGCGACGTCACCAGTTACAACTCATTGTAACATTGGAAGTAAAACATATTCTCGCATAACATTAACGGCAAGACTCTAAACATCACCTCGCGTTTCAAGTATCTGGGTCATTGGCTCACTGATAACCTGAGGGATGATCTCGACCTGGAAAGAGAGCGTAGGGCATTGTGTGTTCGCGTTAATATGCTGGCCCGGAGGTTTGCAATGTGTACTGAACAGGTGAAGGTAACGCTCTTTAGAGCATATTGCCAGTCCTTTTACACTTGCAGCCTCTGGACCAACTATACGCATACAATGCCTTACGCGTTCAGTACAACAACGCGTTCAGGGTGCTGGTGGGGTGGCCTCGTTTCTGCAGCGCCTCTGACATGTTAACGGACAGCAGAGTTGATGGCTTCCATAGCATCATGCGCAAGAGGTGTGCGTCAATGAGGGGAAGGGTCCGTGGAAGCCCGAACAGCATCGTGAACGCGTTGTCGGACAGGTAGGACTGTCCTATAGCAAACCACTGGATGCGCCTGCATGTTGGGTTTGCGATAAATAAATAAATAAATAAATAATGCTGGACAGTTCTCACATTATCTAGCCCCAAACTAAGCAGAGCTTGTGTTATGGGTACTAGATAACAGATATACTTAATACAATAAATTACATGGATAGATTTTTGTTATTATACATAGAAAATAAAATACCCAGAACACCCTGTACTAATATCTGCGATCGCACTAATATTTGTTCCGAGACGGGAATCGAACCCGCAACCTTCTGCGTCGCAAGCCAAGCTTCGCCCGCCGAGCCACTGAGGTCGAATGTTTTTTTTTTGATTGTAAATGTGCCTCCCTACTGACATTATCATAAGCGCAACTAACAAAATATGGACAATGTCTGAAATAAATAAATTGAATTTTGAATTTTGTATTGTAATGCAAATAACCTTAACTAAGGAGTTGACTTACCGGACAGCGCCGTCCTGGCTTGCACCGGCAACGACTGCAGCATGGACGCAAACATGCGCATGTCGTGATACGACAACCGCAGGTCTAACGTACTCATCGCCACCTGAACACACGCAAACACAAATTACATACTATACATTACCATACTTTAAAAACACATACTATACGAAAACAGAGACTACTCTTGTCTTATTTTTTTTGGCTTGACTACTAAGCAGTGACGCACAAGCCTAAAAGCCTAAAAGCCTTCTCTTATGCCTCACTAGTCTTAACTAGTGAAAAGATAAGCGAAGGCTTTTAGAAAAACTTTAATTTTTAAGTTTCGTTTGTTTAAAAGTTTACTTGTTTAGGCATGGCCTACGATATACAGATTTCACAGAAGAATTAAAAAATAGCCCATAATATTTCTGATATAAATATAAGATTTGGTACAAGATTTGTCCTGGCTGCTTGCTTATTCAGGAATGTGTGCTTCTTATTACTGTAAGAAAGCGTTATCCGAGTTATTCGTGAGCAATGGCGGCGATGATTCCCACGATGGTGTAACCCACGGTGAAAAAGGCCCACTGTCGAGGCTCTGCCTGCCTTTTCAGGGAAAAAGCCGGGAGTATTTGTATGTATGTGTATTACTGACAATATTGTAATGTTACGGTTGACTGTAGTCAGGCTGTAGTGTTTTTAAACTGTCTACGAGTAGGACGGTTGTCCGTCCTGGTAGGTATTCGTACATGCAGAACCCTGGCAGCGTCAATGGTCACGTGCAGCGCCGCGGGCTCCACGATGGAGAGCGCCGTCTCCTCCTCCAAGCCCAGCACGCACGAGAACACTTCCAGCTCGTTGAGGGAGCAGGAGACGGGCTTCTCGGCATCCGCCGGCCGGTATGTGATCACCGTTGTACTCTGCAAACAAGCGACAACACATTAAATTCATCAATTTTTATACAACTTCGAGTGACTGATCAAGCAGATGGCCCACCTGATGTTAAGCGGTACCCTCTGCCTATCAACTGTGCATTATCACATAGGTCACGTCCACCTAGGACACGCCTTATGGGGCATTGCACTGCGCCCGCCCCCCTGAGACATAAAGATGAAAGTCTCAAGTGCCTGTAATTTCACCGGCACCCATACTCTTCAAACCGGAACACAGCAATGCGAGCACTACTGCTTTGCGGCAGAAATAGGTATGAAGATAGTAATATATTTCCCTGGACGAACTCTCACAAAAAAACACTACTATTCCATGAGGCTATTTCAAGGTCAAGCACAATGTAAGACCTGGGAGTCACATTCGACCAGAAGCTTACCTTCCATGATCATGTCGCCGCGTTGGCTAAGGAGTCTTTCAGGCGTCTAGGTTTTAGGAACGCCCGTGACTTCCGTAGTCAAATCAAATCAAATACATTTAATTCAAGCAAAGCTCATAAAAGAAGGTACACATGGTTACACAATAAAAAAAAACGATAAATTTAAGTTATTAATTGAGAAATGCTATTATAATATTGTCGAATTCCTGAATGACAAATTTTAATTTTAATATAATATACCTAATTAATGTAATTTTTTTAAATGTATTGTTAGTAATTTCCTAATTTGTCTAATTTTTATTTTTATTTAATGTAACATTGACCCATAATAATTGTATTTAATAATGGAATTTGAATGATATTATTTTATATTAATTGGTTTTATTTTTAAATTTTCTATGTAAAAATAAATAATTTAAACTAACTAAATTAGCATGCCATCCTCTCCATTTGCACGCCGGCAGCGGCCAAACATATTGTGTCTTACTAATATTTTTACCATCAATTTGTACATATGTTTAAGCAAATAAATTATCTTTATCTTTAATAAAAACCTTAAAAACTAATTGGACTGCAGGGCAGGTGTCGCTCGCAGCAGTGCCTAATATAAAGACAATCCACCCTAGCAGCAATCATTGCCAGCACGGTGTTGGAGCTGGCCCGCAACCTGAGACGTGGCGCGCTTGCGCATGGTGGCGTGAAAACAGTTGACCCGCGCCGCCGCAAACATCCCCGATGCGCTGCAGTAGCGGGGCAGCCCCAACACCGCCCTGAATGCATTGTTGTACTGGACGCGGATGGTGCCGTACGTCGCGAGCGTATACTTCGCCCACAAGCTGCACGTATACAGACAGGGACAGTATGCTCGAAACAATGTTAGTTTCACCCCCTCTGAGCTACGCGCAAACCTCCGCGCGTAGTGATCATGTGGTTCGTTTAATCTTCAGCGCGCTCGTCCGATGCAAGATTGAATCTAGTGCCTGCGTGTGGAACCCGCATGAAAGTACATATGCACTTTTGCTTGAAAAGATCCAGAAGGCCTTCCGTCGATTTCTTCACAAGCGTCGTTACGGGTACTACCCTTACCTGTATCCCACCAAGTTTCTACTGGGCTGCCTGGGGTACAACTCGCTGGAGGTTAGTCGGGCTAACGACCAAATCACTATGGTCTGCAAGATTTTCCGTGGCAGGATAGACGCTTTTGACTTGAGTGATGAGCTGTGTCGATTCTTTGTCCCGAATAATTATTGTGCAGCTCGGAAGCATAGGTTGTTTGCTGTGCCGTTTTGTCGTACGGTGTGTAACATTACAAAATTATTATAAAAACTTCTAGAAGCTTCCATACTCACACAAGTAGGTTATTGACAAAAACTAACGGACAATAGTTACCCACACATACATAGTGTAATGATATAGCTCCCTAGCGGCTATAAAACCCGACGCACGCATGTGCCAGGCCGATTCAACTAAAGCAACGCGCTGATTAACCACTACAAACTTAGACTATACGCCCATTTTGGGTCCAACTCTACGGGTCGAACCTTACGGTTGGTGGCTTCACAGCCACCAACCGGACTCACCAGCTACCTGCTGTCTACCAGCTGTCTCCAGCCCTACCTGCTGCTACCAGCCTGCCACGAGCCACCTCGCAGACAAGGGGCGCGCTCTTCACCATGACGTCTAGACCACGTGCTTCCGATCTACAGCTCACAGGACAGTACCGTGGAGAGTCCACACCTGTTCTTGGGTTCCGTACTACGCGTGTGTCCAAGTGTTCTTTTCTACAAGCGTGACCTTTTGAGACCTATTCTACTGCTGAGATTGAGACCCTTGATCAAACCCCGGCCCATAGCCGTCTGGCCTTCTGCCTGCTACTCTGGCCCTCTGCCTGCACTTCTGCCTTCAGCATAATACTAGACTCTAAGTTTAACAATCCATTCAGTGACCTTATTGTTAGCATTTTAAGTTTAATATATGTATAAAAATGTCCTAATCGTTTTTCTACCTACTCCTAGCTCTTCTATCAGGTAGGATAGGAACCTAAAACCTAGACTACCTAACTGTCCACGGCTGCACCGTGACAGGTGGCTCGAGCTTTTTCACCCGTACCGCGTGCCCTCGCTGCGCTTAATGCTCTTCTGGATGCTAGTCCTGAGTGTGATTTGTTTACGGATGGCTGGACGAGGATTTTGTCGGAATGTTTGAGGTTCTGTGAGCGTGATGTATAGCTGTGTGTTTCATTTATATTATTTTATTGTTATTTTACTATCTTTGATTAATGTAATTGGTGTCCATCTTAATTAAATAAGTTAATTAAATTAAATTAAATTAATTACTACTACTAAACAGCTCTACTCTACAATTGGTTGAATAACAGCCACTCTTGGCGATGACTGTGCCATAACAGATGCATGTTGTACAGTAGTGTGCGTCTCACCCTGAGGATGACCGCGTTGGTGTCCCACACGGACGGCTCCTCCACCAGCACGAGCTGCGAGTCCGTCACGTTCAGCTTCAGCTCCACATGCTGCGGCGGCTCGCTGCAGCTGGGCCGCTGCACCGACGGCGACGCTTGCGAACTGAAACAACATTATTTCATAATTGAACAAGTAATTAATTTTGTAAAAATTAAAAAAACCCCCAACGGAAAACGGCTGAACCGATTTTGATCAAACAAAGCTAAGAACACTATCGACAAATACACCTTTCAAACAAAAAAAGAAAAATTTAAATCGGTTCATCCGTTCGGGAGCTGCGATGGGACAGCCAGACACACACACACACAGACACGTGAAACTTATAACACCCCTTCGTTTTTACGTCGGGGGTTAAAAACCGGTATTAACTCACGTAGGTACTGTTTCGAGTAAAAACACCCGACTCGAGTTTCTGGGATTTAATATCCCCTTCCTGAAGGAGTATTCGCGACGGCTTTTTTTATCTTTAAGTATTAAATCATTATTATTATTCTTTATAATTTTTTAAATAATTACCTACACGTAAAATGCGTTTTTTTCTCGTCTATCCCGTGGAGCTGGGTATCGTCGGATAGGTCGTTCAAAAATATTGCGAATGTGTGAAAATCATTTTTCGATTCAGGGATCCGTTTGCAAAATATTAAGCTTTATGTGCTAAGTGCTAATTTCTGTTGGAGTCAAGTGTGTGTCCGAGTCACCGTACTTTAAATAGGTACCAAATTTAAACTATTTTCGTTCAGTAGGTTCGTAGGAAAGAGGCTCGTGATCACTCTCGTGTCTATCACACAGACAGACACGAGAGTGATCCTTTAAAGTTCTGTGGTATAAGCACGCTAAAAACCAGTACTAATAAGTGACACACTAAAATAAGATAATCTAAGGGCCGTATTTCAGAACTATGCTGATGCGTATATCAAGTGAACAGGATTTTTGATAGTCTTCAATGATAAATTGACAATAAATGTTAGCGTGACCTCGCAGCTTGCATACAGTTCTGGAGTACGTTCCCCTGATCGTTGTCGGCAGTGCCGTGCGTACTGAATAGGGTGGGGATGAGTCGCCAGCTCGGACGGCGGCAGCGGCGGCTGCGCGAGGAAGTGGTGCGCGCGCTCCCACCACTCCAGAATGGCCATGAGCCGCATGTTGTTGATCAGGATGGTGTACGCGCAGGTGTCATGGCGCTTCCTGGAATACACACAATATTATGCTTGTTGCTATTTAGGGTCTAATAACAGGTTATAGAATGGTGTGCTTTAAGAGTATGTACCATTTACCTCACATTTTTTTTATGAAACTAATAGGCAAACTAGCTTACGGCCCACCAGATGTAAATTGGTCACCGTCGCTTATAGACACCGGCAACACCGGGGGTATTGTCGATGCGCTGCCTACCCTGAAGGAATTTATGAACATTTTTCTTGAAGCGGCACATGTCGTAACCAAGCGGAAAACCTCAGATGGAAGCTCATTCCATAGTTTATAGGTATGGGGAAGAAATGAAACAAGTCTTACCGAGAAACCCAGGGATCTATGATGTGTGGATGAGCTTTGTCACGATGCCGGGAAGAGCGATGGTAAAATCTCGATGCGTTGATGAGATCGAAAAGCTCGTCAGAGCATTACCCGTTGTACAGGCGGTAGAACGCGAAAAGCAATCCAATGGCTCTGCGCTGGCAAGCGGTTCTAGAGTATTGGAGAGCTTAGGGTCGCCGATGATTCTAATGGCTCTTCTCTGTAGGGAGTCAAAGCGAAGCAGCTGGTACTTGGGTGCCCCTTGCTATAGATGGGAACAGTATTCAACGTGCGGCCTAACTTGTACTTTATAAAGCAACAGCTGTAGATTCGGCGTAAAATACCGCTTAGTACGGTTTAGCACTCCAAGTTTTTTAGAATTCAGTGCAGCTTTCGCTTCGAGATGACTCCCATATTGGACCTCATTAGATATCTCGACCCACAGAATCCCAATACTTGCCGAGATGGATAAGGGAATGTCTTTGAATCGCGGCGACACATCGAACGGGGCCTTCTTAGAAGAGAACGCACAAACCTGTGTCTTCGTTGGGTTAAAGGTGATCAAGTACCGGTCACCCCAATCGGAAACTTGCTCTAAGGAGCTCTCAACATCAGACACAAGTTTACGCCTGTTCTCATCAACTTCAGAACGAGAGGCGTTAGCGCGGCCAGAATAAAAGGTGTTACCCGTACTATCATCTGCATAACAATGAAGACCACTAATTTTCAGCATATCATTGATATGCATAATGAATAGCGTAGGCGACAACACTGTTCCTTGCGGAACACCAGCATTGATAGGCTTCGGGTCTGAGCATGACCCATCAACAACAGCCTTGATGCTCCGCCCGGATAAGAAGCTGGCAACCCATTTGCATAGCCCCACTGGAAGCCCGAACGATGATAATTTCGTAAGAAGTACACCGTGCCAAACCCGATCAAAAGCCTTAGCGATATCTAGGCTAACTGCCAGGGCTTCCCCTCTACTCTCGACGGCTACAGCCCAACGGTGAGTGAGATAGACCAAAAGATCAACAGCCGATCCGCCCATGACGGAAGCCGTATTGATGGTCACTGATCAGTTGGTGCTCCTCCAGGTATACCGGAAGCCGAGTGTTTATCACTCGCTCCATCAACTTACAGAGTAGAGAGGTTATCGCAATGGGCTTTTGGTTAGTTGGGAGGGTTGGTTCGATCACCTTTTTTGGGGACCGGATGAACTTGGGCTTTTTTCCACGAAGTCGGCACGATACCCGAGGTGTACGACAGAACAAAGAGGTGCGATAGAACGGAACACCGCTCAGGAGCACACTTTTTCAGCACAACAGCCGGAATACCATCTGGCCAGCTCGACTTTCTCACATCAAGGGATGCGAGATCCTTGCATACCACTTTATGAAAAAAAATTACTTCCGGCATGGAACTCGAACACTGGAGTATTGACGGAGGTGTGGCACCCCCATCATGGAGAGTCGAGTAGGAGGCCAAAAGATATCCAAGAAGGTCGGCTTTCTCCTTTGCACTATTGGCCATAGAGCCGTCCGTCTGCAGAAAAGGTGGCAGAGAAGACTGACAAAAGTTACCCTCGGCAGCTTTGGCAAGAGACCAGAATGGCCTACTTCCAGAAGAATACTCCGCCAGTTGGTCCCCTATTCTGCTTACGTGTTGCTTCTTTGCTGTGGCTATAACTTTTTTAATGTGTTTGGAGGCAGCATTAAACTTTTTCTTCAAAACGGAAGCATTTGGGTCCTTGCACTCACGCGCCTTGGTCCAGATCCTGAATGCTGCAAGTTTGCAACCAACCGAATCGGCGCAAGACCTGTTGAACCAAGGTTGACAAGGACCGCCAACGCGTACCACAGAGTTAGAAATAAAACATTCCATTCCCTGAAGTATAACGTCAGCCACGTAGTCGGTTCACATTGCTTAGCATGGTCCACTGTTCTTCTTCTTCTTCTTCTTCTTCATCTTCCTGCCCCTTTCCCAGTTCTTCTGGGCTCAGGCCTCATAGTAACGAGTTTTTATATCGTTCTCGACATTGGACCACAACGTAGGCAGGGGTCTTCCTCTGCTTCGGGGTTTAGTTGGATGTTAAGGAAGGTCTTCAATGAGTCGCTGTCATCTCTTCGCACAATATGGCCAACCACCGCAATCTGCTCTCTCTTAGCTTCTCTGTTACTGGTGCTACCTTAAATGATCCCCTGACGTACTCATTGCGAATCTTGTCTAGGCGCGTCACGCCGGTTCGTTCTTTTTGAAGGTGGTCCAGCACTCTGGTCCATAAATTATTGCAGGTCTGACCGCTCTTTTGTACACTTAGCCCTTCGTTTTTACTGGCATTTCAGTGTCGCATAGTACGCCGGTTAGGGATCGACATTTCAACCAGGCCGAATAAACAGGCAGTGTTTATTCGGTGGTTCATATCTTGGTTACCGCGTGCATTGAAAAGGGAGCCTAAAGCGTCGTCCTACAGACTCTTTCAATGGTTCCTTGTCAGTACTGTTATGTTCAACGTAATGACATTCCGATTGACAAAGGCCCCAGCTACGCCACATCTTTTCTCTGAGAATCTAATTCACCTCATTTGAATAATTAAAAAGCTATATTGTATTGTACGTCTGTACGAACCTGGCGTGTACTTCTGCCTGAACGCTGTGCCGTTGCTCGGCCATGGGTTGTATGATGTGGCTAAACACGTTGCCGCGTCGGTTGGCCGGCTCGTTCGCGAACCGCGTGTCGCTCACTAGTATCTCCTGTAAGTTGTATTATCACAAGAAGCAGCATGACTAACAAACACATCATGTTCATATAAAAACGTGCGATTCATCTACTCAGCTAAACTGCTCCGCGCTAGTCTACTAAGCGGTGAAATATTGCCCGTGAGTTGTAAACCTTAGATCTGAACACAGAGAATCGAGAACGTGTTGGAGTTCCTGCGAGCTCACCTGTGAAACCAGGTCGATATCCTGTCCCATATCGGAGTATGTGTCCAGCACCAGCCGTGATTTAATGAAGTTGATGCAAGCCAGCGACGACACGCCGTGAACTGGCTCCAGGTGTACTGTTACGTCCTGAAGATCCAGCTTTATGGAGCTGGTGGTCCACACCTGTTTTCAAGACACAATTTATGTATCAATTTTCTGATTATCATAATTTTCAACGTTAAGTACAAATATTGTAAGCATTTTTTTTTTAAATCAGAGCAAATCCTTGAGCTATGCCGTTAAAAAAGTCTATACCTGCTTACCACCGGATATCAACGCACGGTCAATTGCAGGTGTCTATAAGGTTGACCATGTGTTGCCAACACTTTAATTATTTTGAATTATTTTGTTTCTGGGCCATACGGACGGACCGACTACATTTAGCTGCGGGAGACTGTGAAAGGAACTATAACAAACTGAGACATGACACAAGAAGGGTGCTTGACTGACCTCTCGCTGGTTGAGGGCAGGCTGCGGGGGCGGCTCGTCCAGCGCCTCGCCCAGGTTGTGCGCCAGGACCCCCCGGACGAGCTGGTACTGAGCGGGGTCCAAAGCACATTCCAGGGTCGTGAGAGTGCCTTGGATCGTCATATCCGGTACTGGAATTCAAAAATTGGTCAATTTTTAAGGTCCCGTATTTTTTAAATGAGGTCAAACGCTGGGGAATTCGAACGGAGACCACGAAGCGGGAAAATCTGTGTTGGACGGCTCCTTACTCGATGCACCGAAGACATACTCGTAGTAACGATTGCAGGAAGTCGGTGGATAGAGACGGATCAAGACCATTCAAAATAGCATTCTATGAACGAGGCTTGTGACCAGTACTTATTACAATAGATAATAATGATTGTTCGAGTTATAAGCATATAAACGAACACGCTGCAAATGTGTGTTTCAGCATTGTATGCACAAAATACGCATTTGCTCGTACCAGGTCAGAACGAACCATTTATTATATCTAAATAACCATATACCAACACCTAACATGGCTACCAGCGTTAGCCAACGTAGGTTAGAAGCAGGGGCTACGCAACCACAACCAGGCCCAGCATTTGCCCCGCAGCGAGATGATTTTTTAACATCAGCGGGAGGGTCCAGCAAGCTAGACGAGTTGATGAAAAAGCAGAACATCAATTTTAAAGCCCTCATGCGAACTGTGAGTAAAACACAAGTCAACAAGTTCGAAAACCAGTGGCAATTTGAGAATGCTTTAAGATCACTGGACAGCCGCTGGAGAGAGATAGACAAACTTCATTGGGAAATTGAAGGCGAAAATGGAAGTGAAGATATCAACTACCAAGAACTATTCTGCGAGCACGAGGAAACGTACATCGAGTTGACAGAGACCATCAACACTAAAATGTGGTCGGTGAAGCATCGAGAGAGGTCAGCTCCTCAGATGGATATCCCCGTGTTCCATGGAACCTATGACCATTGGGTTTCGTTTAAGGATTTGTTCAGCGAGGCTATTGACAAAAACCCTTCGATATCCAATGCGCAAAAAATGCAATTTCTGAAGAGTAAGGTAGCAGGAGAGGCAGAGCGCCTCATTCACCATTTACAAATAAGCTCTGATAACTATAAGGTATGTTGGGAGATTCTTAACCATCGGTATGGAAACAAGAAACTAATTTTTACATCCCATATCAGCATTTTACTAGATCTTCCCAACATACAGCACCAATCGCTGATCATGATTAAAAGGCTGCATGACGTAGCGAAAGAGACGCTTTACGCTATACAAAACCTAGGAGTCGATATTTCAACATGGGATCCACTCTTAGTGCACCTACTAGCGCAAAAGCTCGATAAGGAGACTTTTACTGAATATATAGAATCCGTCAAGAAGCCCAGAGAGCTACCCTCTCTACAGGAGTTTCTGGAATACTTAGAGAGAAAATTTACAGCATTAGAAGCGTCCCGGCGTAAACAAGAACCAAATAACCAGAAAACCATGCTATCTAACCAATACAACCAAAACTTAAAGAAAAGTTTTCAACGAAATAACCAATTATTTAACAAAGATTATTCGAAGCCTAACATGAGTGCATATCATGTTTCGCAGTCGATAACCTGTGCATTGTGCAATACTGAGCATGCATTGTGGCGATGCCCTACATTTTTAGAAATGACGCCTTTGCAAAAATCAAAAAAGATTGAGCAATTAAACTTTTGTCAAAACTGTTTATGCAATCATTTCAAGGAACCGTGCATATCGGTCAAACGATGTCGTAAATGCTTAGGCAAACATAATACTTTACTTCATGACGCTTTAGTGGATCAAAGTACAACTACTTCAAAACCAAACGCTAAGCAAACCAATAGCGAAGCAACAAAAGAAAATACATTCAGGTCATCACACGTGTCCTGGGATGACAGGTCGGAGATACTTTTAGCTACTGCCGTAGTCAAGGTCACGGGGTCTGATGGCACTCAGCACACCATGAGAGCTTTGGTCGACCAGGGTTCTCAACTGTCGTTGATCAATGAGAATGCGGCCCAGATCTTAGGATTGAAGAGGGCTCATTTTAAGGGTCAAATTTACGGCGTAGGAGAGAAAGAAAACAGTTCTAAAGGCATGATAGAGATAGCTATACAATCAACGCATAGCAAGTTTTCCTTCGCGACCAACGTTATTATTATAAATAATCTAATTAAACGCCTGCCGAACAACACATTTACCAAACCATCATCATGGGATCACATCCAAGGTATTAACCTGGCTGATCCGGAATTTAACGTAAGCCGACCAGTAGACTTGCTCCTCGGGGCGGATGTTTATAGCAAGATAATGTTAGGAGGTATCTTGAGAGGAGACAAGGATGAGCAGCCCATCGCGCAGCAGACGCAATTAGGGTGGCTGCTCGTTGGATCTATGAAACCATACTACCATTGTAACGTTGTTCTCAACAACACAGAAGAGTTACTACAATTTTGGGAAAACGAAGACATAAACCAGAAAATAGAGATGTCTAACGATGACCATGAGTGTCTTCAATACTTCCTAGAAACGACTAAAAGACTTGATAGCGGTCGGTACCAGGTGCGGCTACCGTTTAAGCCGGCCCTCAAAGAAAAATTGGGTGCTACCAAACCCCAAGCTCTAGCTCAATTCAGAAACTTGGAGAAAAAGTTGGAGAAGAACAGTGAATTTAAAGTAGATTACCAAAAGTTCATAAATGAATATATAACTTTAAATCATATGATACCATCAACCAATAACCAGACGCCTGAGTGCTATCTACCTCACCATTCAGTCACTCGAGCTGAATCAACTACCACCAAACTGAGAGTGGTTTTCAACGCCTCGGCAAAATCATCATCAGGATACAGTCTGAATGATGTAATGTACAGAGGTCCTAATATACAAAAAGATCTTCAAGAGCTTATTCTGAAATGGCGACAATATAGAAAATAATTATGCCAAACGTTGGCCTAGCGCGAACTACAGTGCGGTTAAACGAGGTAAAAAGACGGACCCGGTTGTACCAAATGACAATATGGCTCTCGAAAACTCGATAGTTTAGTTAAGTTTAGAAACATTTACACGTTTTTATTAGATATTTTATGCTACCATGTGCTTTTATATTTTGCTTATTTTATCTTATGTTTATAATGTTTTATAAGTAACGTCAACGATTAACCAGTAAGATTTATTGTTTGCTTTTATTGTTTCGCTTAAATTGATTTTATAATTGTACCATCATTTCATTTCATGCGATTTCATCTTCATCTCGCTCTCGGGAATATGTTCGAGTTATAAGCATATAAACGAACACGCTGCAAATGTGTGTTTCAGCATTGTATGCACAAAATACGCATTTGCTCGGATTACCCCAAATTGAGCGCAGTTCGCGAACACCAGCCTTACAGGCATCGCGTACTCTCATAAAACCATACCAATAATATACCATAGATTCATAGTCATACCGATTCAGTGTAATTGTATAGACTTTCTTAATACAAACCATTTACCATCTTATACAAGACTTTTAACTACATTTAACACCACCAAACCATATACTACCGAAAGAAGGAGGAGTGGTCTAGATTCACCATAGCAGTCCAAAGACAAGCTTCTTCCTTCTTTCTACAATGATTAACCTCTCTTAGCTCATTGGAAGTTGTATGAACTGTTCTCGAGTGGAAATCACGAAAAGGAAGACGCAGTGTAGGTAGGCCTTTTTCTGAAGCACCGATGCTATTATGAAAGCAGCGGCAAGTAGGTTAAGAGGCGGCCCAAAACCGTCGTTGTTTTTAACGATCTCTATCCAATCGCCCAGCACGTTTTAGATCAGCCAATAGTGAGGACGGTGCAGTCTTACCGTTGTGAGTGGCGCTCATATTGTGCTCTATCTGAAGAGTGAGATGCGCCGGCGCAGTGAGCAGCGGCGGCCCGAGCCGCAGCCCCCGGCCCCCGCTGCGCCCGCCGCGCGCGCCGTGCAGAGTCAGAGACTCCAGCTGCACCGTGCGCACGTCTAACAGCTCTCGAACACCTGTACAAAGAGATGGAGATTACCAATAGAAATGCAGCGTTGTCATCACGCGGTGTACGACCACTGCTAGACGAGGCCTCCCCATACAATGCAGTGATTTTGTGAATCCTTTGGTGTCATCCATCAATCAGCCATGACAAACAAACAGTCATGACAAAGTGAGACACGGTCGCTATCTGTTTGAATGGCTCTACCTGGACCCATGAAATCTTAACTACGAGTATCTAAATATTTACGACCGAATTACGTACGGCTGCAAGGGATAAAGATAAAAGATAAAGATATAGATAATTTATTTGCTTAAACATATGCACAAATTGATGGTATAAATATTAGTAGGACACAATATGTTTGGCCGCTGCCGGCGTGCAAATGGAGAGGATGGCATGCTAATTTAGTTAGTTTAAATTATTTATTTTTACATAGAAAATTTAAAAACACAACCAATTAATTTAAAATAATATCATTCAAATTCAATTATTAGGATACAAAACGACCGAATTGTGTGCAATATTTAATTAAACAAAACTTATAAAATAATTAAATTAAGGAAGCGTGACGATAGTCCGATATTAGGTACTAAAGTGACACAGCCAGTTCACAAAATCACACAGGTCGCGCGGTATGATTATTCCAGGTAGCGCGCTGCAGGTGGGTCAATGCACAACGCGGCCAGAATATCAGGAAATATGTCGATTGCTTAACAACCGAGATACTGTTCGTATAAACAATTAGATTTTTCCCAACAACGGTGAATAGAGGCCCATTGAGGCTCTGCTTACCCTTTCGTGGAAAAAGGCATGTATGTGTGTGTTGTGTGTGTGTTGTATGTGTGTGTTGTGTGTGTGTGTTGTGTGTGTGTGTGTGTGTGTTTGTGTCCCCTAACACACACAAACACAAAAACTACTTAGCTGGGTAGCTAGGGCAATAAGGTTAATAATAGATTAGGTTATAATAATTCCAGTCCATCCCAAGGTTGTCTGGCAGAGATCGCTTATAGCGATAAGACCGCCCATTGTACTTCCGTGATTAGCTTAATATTAATTCTTAATTAGCTTATTTTCTGTGTTGTGCAATAAAGTGTTTTCTATCTTCTATCTATCTAGGTCGTTTTCTTGCCCCGAAAACTAAAACTATCTAAACCGTTAGCGCTATTATATTATGTAACGACAAACAAACAGCGCTCGTTTGTATAATAGTATGATGTACTCACTCGCATCTGGATCAGTGAGGGTGCTGACGCTGCCGGGCGCGCCGGCGCGCTGGAAGCGGTTCGAGAGCTCGAGGCGGCTCGCCTGCACGGCCAGCGCGCCGCGGCTGTAGCCCGACACCGGCACGATGATGACGGGCGCCTCGCACGCCAGCGCGATGCGCATGCGCGACAGACGCGTCGAGTCGCCCACCGACACCTGCAACGCAATGCCATACTGAATGCGACACGACACAGATCTAGTGAAAATGTTCTGAGCTCGAGTCTAGAAATATAAAGGCTAAATTCGACTAGTGGTCGTCCAGATCGTAATCGCCACTCGAGAATGTTTAGTCCCCAGCGGTTTTCGGTTCTGTTCTATTTCCGTAAAGAGCGAGCGAGAGAGAGAGAGAGAGAGTACCTTGAGTCGTGCCTGCATGATGACGCGGCGCAGCAGCCCGAAGTCCCTGGTGAAAGCTTGCAGCTCGTGCACGAACCGCTTGGTGTGCACGTAGCTCACGGGCCCCATCGCGATGCGCAGGCTCGTCTCGTGGCCTGCCACCGTCGCCTCGTAAGCACTCAGTCTGCAAATTGTATCAGACCGTTCATTTATTCATAATCGTTGCTAAATTCAACATAGGAATACAAAATGGTTGGTGAATCGTCAATGAAACTAAGACTACATGTGTCCGAGCGAAACGACATTTTCCCGTAACTCTATCCCGTTCTAAACAAGAACGTAACTCGAACGTAATCGACCTGCCGATGCACATTGATTCCTATAGCGAATGCGATGTTATTGAGAAAATGTGGTCCAGCCCTAGAGTTTATTTTTCCGTGAAACGCATCGTTGTACGTAGACTGCAACTGACCTGTTATATTCCACAGTGAGGGCGTGCTGTGAGTGAGTACGCAGTGTGTCCCTCCACAGAGGCGCATGGGGCGTCAGGTCTCGCAGCGCTAAGGTCCCGAGCCTGGCTCGCACAGCACTAGTGTGCTTCTGAGCGTCTCTCCTAGCCGCGACGCGCACGCGGGCCACCCGCGCCCCGCACCACTCGCCCCGCGCAGACACCACGACCGCGCTCAGAGAGCGGATGCACATCTCTGTCACTGTAATCCCACCTTCCTCTTCTACACTCGTGAGGGCTCCGTCAGTCTCTGCAAATAGAACATTCCAAATTATAATAAGTATTATATTGCAAAAAAACAAACACGCTTTTCTAAAATTAATTATCGGAACCGTTCTATGATCGCAGCGGAACCGTGAGCACTTCAAAATGAGCCCAAACACTGCCATGCTATTTAATCATCGAGGAGTTCCGTTGTCCTTCCGTCTCCATCATCATATCAGTTCGCTGTCACCATAATATTGTATTGTCTTCGAAATTCCACAGGTATGCCAAATTTCAGTTCAATCAGATAATGGGAATCTCCATTTAAAATTTCAATCTTCTACTACCAATGGCCAGCACTATCTCATACGAAACAAACAAACAAACTACCAATGGTTTCTGAAATACAGAGTATTTTTAAACCCCATTCGAACCCCTAAGGATGCTATTTTTGACAATTCTTAATTCTTAATTAATAGATATTAATTAAATTTCCTCAAGATTTGAAATGAAGGTTTTCACATGTTCCTAATATCCACTATCTGATAAATAACGCGAGTTACCTTTGGCAAGGTGATCTCCTTGCGGCTCAGTGTCAGGCAGGTCGTCGCCGGCTATGCCGAAGAAGTCGAGCACGGCCACCCAGCTGTCGATGTTCACCACCAGGTTCAAACTGTTGAACTCCACCTTCGTCAGCTTCGATACCTGTAGAGTGTAATCTCTATTAGCAGAACAGTCTTTACGACGTTATCACAACATCACAACGCTCGCAACCTGATGCAAGCCGTTGTTACAATGCGACGACATACCTTGTCAAAGGTATCGTGGAAGCGCGGATGCCTCGGATCCCTCGTGTGGACCCACACCCACACCAGGTTATCGTCGGCCCCTGTCTCCTCCTCACCGTCCCCATCATTATCTCTTGCTCTGTCCTCGCTGCCTGTCTCGCTCTCCCCCGGTGCGCCGCATTCCGGCGAGCAGGGTGGTGTGAGCCCGCACTTGCTGTCTTGTCGTTTGTTTTGACGCTCCTTGTGCTGAAAACAACAACCAAACTTCTAATTGTATCATAACTTTTTATCTGAGCCTGGTATAATTTTATAAAAAATACTAATAATTTTCATAATTCACTATTTTCAATAACGATAGGACATAATTAAACATTTAAAAGTGTCAATATTCCCCCGTAATGTTTTCACGATATTTTGAATACGAGATGTATTCAAAACTTCGTGAAATCATTATGTAAAACTGAATCTGACCTACCTCGGCGATGACGTTTAGTTGACCGGGTAGCGAGTTGTAGTTATTCTTGGCAAAGTGTAGCGAGCTGATGCTGGCCAGGTCCTCGCCAGGGTGCTCCGTCAGGAAGTCGGGACAAGACTTGGAGACGAATACGGCCTTGGGCGGCATTTGAGGAGTGTGGGAGACCATCAGCATGCGGTGTTTGGAGTCAGGATCCTTGGTCAGGTCCTCCATGGTGATGGAGTGCAGCGAAACCTGAAAACAATCATTGGAATTTTGAAAACCGTTGAACTTGGAACTAACCACGTCTTCTGGTGCAAAGTTCATGGGTACAAATCCGGTTGTGTGCAAAGATTATTTGCACATCACATTAACTACGTCTTATGACGGTCACAGCATAAATAAAAGTACAATAACGGTGAAGGAACGACACTGCAAAAGCTGCTCACGTGACTTAGCACAGATAACGGACATTGGATGACTTCACCTAATCAGACTATACCCGCCTGGGGGATTTTGGTCTCTCTAAGAGCCTAAGAACCAAATAAAAACATTCAGCGCTTCGATTTTTATGATGATATTTTTATGTGACATAACTATTTTACCTGCAGGGTAGTCTCATACTCGTTGGTTTTCTTGTAGTTTAGGGAGAACTCGCGGAACGACAGCTCCACCAGGCTGCGCTCTCCTTCGCCCAGGTCTGCTCTCAGCTCTACGCTGAATATCGGCAGATCGAAGTTCACTGCAAACCAACACGTACTCGTTGATGTTCACTGCGAACTGAACTGCACTGTTCATGTTTACGAGTAGTGTGTTAAATTTAACACATATCCTCTTGACTTAGCTCAGGTCACGAGCACTACTGGGTATAACAGTTATAGCCAGCACTACAGATGTCACTGCCTACCTATAAGCAGCGGCGTGCTGCCGGCGTGCGCGCTGGCGGGCAGCGGCGCGGGGCGCGGCACCGCCAGCACTGCGGCGCGCACGGCCGGGTCCAGGCGCAACGTGGGTACCGCCGGCTCCACCACCAAACTAGAGCTGGACTCACTCTGAAACACAACCATTTTGTTCTAACACAAAGTTGGCATATATTCTATATTAAGCAATCGTGTGTGGTGTGTGTATGTGTGTGAAAGTGTGTAAGTATGTTGGTGTTGTTAACTAATCTAGTTAGGTCTGATAATCTACATGACTGCTTAGCTTCAACTAATATTTTGTGCCGTTTTAAAGCGCCACTAGCGGGAAACCCTAGAACTATCTTTGGCTATATCTACAATCGAGACTCAACCATAGACCTTGTCCGCGTTATGATACCTCACTAAAGCTAGTCCCAAGTAATCTCGTCATGCTCGTAACAGCTTCAGCATCAACGAAATCAATTACAAAGTAAAATGTTTTGAGAACAGTTTTTGTACGGTTGACCATTCTGGAGTTAGCAGTTTGGCAGAGCGGTTGACAATTCACAGCCTTATGCAGTGGCATAAAATTAATGTTGTGTTTCCACGGCAAAGTTTCGGGTATTCATCCGAATTGTATATCATACCTGTACAGTAGGCTGTGACTGCGGGTACTGCGGGTGCGGCGGGTGCGGCGAGGGCGGCGCCGGGGTCGCGCCCGCCGATATCCATTTGAGCGTGTCCAGTAGCTGCTCGTACTGCTCGCGCCGCGCGCACACCTGCAGCCCGCCCACCACGGCGCCACTCACTTCACACTGAACAGAAACACATACTAGTAGTTGTCATCATAAAACGGTACAGGACCACTGCGAGACGCAATATAGAATATCACGATGTTAGTTTCAAAGACCCTTTAAGACCTAGAATGTAATCGACCCAACGCCATAGAAGAGGACCGTCTTACAACGGATCTTCCAACTCGGAATCGTCACTCGAGCACCTGTACTCCCAAGAAGTTGTCGGTTGTAAGTGAGCTATACGACACGTTACATACACGAAAGCCCCGCTTTAGGTGTAATGTGCATCTTGATACAACAGACTAATTCTAACTTATCGGCCACCTAGCGCTTGTGAAACACTTTCTTTTCATGGAATCCTGGCAATTTAAACACGTTAAGTGACCCGTAAAATAAGAATTCGTTGTGAAAATGGGCACAAATTAAGATGTTTCTAAAGGGAGCCATAGTTCCTTAGCTAAAGAGTTTATGAAGGCTCTGTTTGTAGGCGGTACTCTCTACCTGGCACGAGGAGTCGTCAGCGTCCGACAAGTCGATGTTGAACTGCAGCGCGGTGTTGTGCAGCACAGGCTTACCGCACGACACGTCGTATATCTGCCGCATGCTGTCCGCTGTGAGCCGGTGCTTTTGTAACTTGTCTGCCACATCCAGCTACAACATATTAATTAGTACATTACTGCAGCGACCGGCTGCAGCCGAGCGAGTCAGCCATTTATGGACGACATACGGGAGGGCGGCCAAGGCTTCTATGGTACTTTTCTCAAAATAAAGTATTTGCATGTTTTTAAATAGTTGACTTTTGATTTTGGCGGCAACAAGTTTCCTATTACGGCTCTTGCCACTACTGGAATGGGTGGCGGCAAAATATCTCTTTATTTGCTTGAGCTCAATTTTAAACGGTTTTGTCTGTTTTTAAGGTCAAATTTAGTAATTTAAATACCCTTTTTTTTACCCCTTTCCTGTTGAGCGATTGATATGAAATTTGTTACACACCTTTAGTTCTGATGACAATATAATTATGTGTATTCAGTATCATTGTAAATACAAGATGGCCGCCAAGCTAAATAAAACCGGACAAACAATAAAACATGACAGTTTTTTTTTTATTGATATTCCCTTTTGATGTACATTTTGTTCGATACTAACCAAAGAATAATATAATAATATTTAAAGATACTAACATTAGGTCGATTTATCTTAATAATTATCAAATATCCAGGTATGTTTAAAAACATAGGTAAGCAATCGAAATATGCGTACGATAGAAATAAAGGCCAACATTATAATCTGAGCGCAGTTTTTATTTTTATTTGTCAGTTGGACACTTGGAACTTTGCTAAATGAGAAGAGTGACACTTACCGACGCCAGCGAGATGTCTCTGATGCGCACTTTATACGTGGTGTTCTTGGGCGGTCCGGGCCGGTTGGAGAGGCTCATGCGCCCCAGGTGCGCCACTAGCACCTGCGTACTCCGCGCACTGCGGGGCACCACCACCACTGGAGACTCCAGCTCGATGCTCACACTGCAAATTATTGAAACCAACATTTGCATGCTATGCTGTCTTATTGTTCGGTAAGTTTTTGTTAAGCGCGGCGCCAATGGACGGTGTCAGGTTGAAAAAGGATCGTTCGGTATGCCGCAGCATCCGGTCGTGGCATCGTATTAACGCATTCTTCCCGATCAGTTCCCCGCAATAAATAAAATAAATAAAAATTTTTATTCAGACAACATAGTCCATAGTGTTAGTAAGCTTAAGATTAGGGGCTAGTAATTAATAACTAACACAGATTTCGTCCTCTAGGAGAGTTTCCAAACCAGAGGACATGCGTAATTGTTTGCAATTTCTTTCTGGATGCTGTTGTTGCTCACGCGAACTCTGCTTAGTAGTGAGGCCGTTTTTTTCCGCCAGATGGCTTCGAACGTGTCTGTGCGCGCATCGGCGAACATGCCTGAAGGAAGCTTCAACAGCGTCCTGAAAGCGTTATTGAATTGGACCCGCAGAGCATTGTAAGCCTTTGAGTATGCTGAAACCACAGACTCGCGGAGTACATGGACTTCAGTACGCCTTAAAAAGGGTAATTTTGACAGAGTCTGTACATCGTGCGAATCTGCGGCATCTGAGCATATTGACTCTGACTGAGAGTGCTCTGCGTTCCCGCTCCATATCGGCGTCGTCTTTCAGGTTCTCTACCAAATGCCCGAGGTATTTAAATTGTGAAACCCTCTTAAGGGGAATACCGGAAAGAGTAACAGGAGGAACAAAAGTGGGGCATTTGGTACCCGCTCCAAAGACCATTAACTCCGACTTTTTCACATTATATACAAGCCCATGAGAGGCCACATACGACTCGCAGACGGCAAGTAGCTTTCGCATTGCACTAACTGAGGGAGCCAGCAGCACCATGTCATCAGCATAGCTCAGTTTGTTCAACAGGGAACAACAAACAACTGGAACAACTGAACAGTTGTTCCAGCAACTGTGTGCAATGCCACAGGGACGCCACAGGATGCCATGTGTTGCCATGGCATTCCGAGTTGTCAACATACTCGGATGCCATGTGATGTTTTAATGCATTAAATCCTCGCACGCTCATCGCGCGGGGACTATCAAATGACTTCAAAGACTACCGAGTAGTTGAAGTGCGACTGAAAAACAGTCTTAGTGAAGAGTGAGTCAAAGTTTTAAATAACTTTATTAAAAGTGTATTTTGGTTATAAGATAAGATAAATTTATTCGTTCCTTCAAAAATATAGTACAGTTTAGAATCATCAAGTAATGACTTAAACAATAATAACCCCTTATTGTCCTTTCATATATTGTAGTTATAGTGTACCTGAGTACGATATTATCAGCGTGTCTGTCGGAGGGGTCGTCGAGCGAGGCGCCGACGCTGACGGTGCGGCGGCGCGGCGAGACTCCCTCCATCGACTGCGACAGGCGCGGGTTCATGTAAAGCGACTCCCTGGAAATATACATTGCGCAATCAGTTTATATCCATCTACAGCCTCAAACTAGTCATCCATCTGTGCACATTTAAAGGTTAGGTTTAAGTTTAGTGCAATTCTCAATAAGCCTGAAATAAAGATTTAGAATTTAGAATTTGTATTTGAAGGCTGCTGATGATGATGAAGTGTCTCGTAATTTGGAAGTGTCTCGTAAGTGGTTACAGAAAACATGTTAGTTGGCTATGGAAGATTCAGTCATCTTTTGTCGTTAGTGAGAGGGTGTGTGACCTGGTGTGCGCGAGTCCGAGCGCCATGTCGGCGGCGGCGGCGGCGGCGGCGGCGGCGCGCAGCGAGCGCGCCAGGTTCGTTAGTGAGAGGGAGGGACGGACGAGGGTGTGTGACCTGGTGTGCGCGAGTCCGAGCGCCATGTCGGCGGCGGCGGCGGCGGCGGCGCGCAGCGAGCGCGCCAGGTTCGTTAGTGAGAGGGAGGGACGGACGAGGGTGTGTGACCTGGTGTGCGCGAGTCCGAGCGCCATGTCGGCGGCGGCGGCGGCGGCGGCGCGCAGCGAGCGCGCCAGGTTCGACAAGTACTGCTTGAACTCCGCCAGGCACGAGCGCAGCTCCAGCACCAGCGCCGGCTGGTGCGTGTACCACACGCGCGCCACGCGCAGGCTCAGCGACGCCTCCACGCACACCGACCCTGCAAACGAACAGACAACCTAACAATATATCCCTCCGTCTCCTCACACGGATGCCAGGCACGGCATCAACGATGGGCAGCAGCTTCCACCTGAATAATTATAAGCAGCCTTTACGAGGCCTCCAACATAAAATACAATGGAGGGATTTACTGTAATCACTGCGCTTGGCAGGCCGAATGGTGACCGCTGTATTGGTTTATACTCTGCTGCCCATCCCTTAGTCGACATCCACGGGAGGCGATGAAGGGGTCAAATCAAATCAAATCAAATCAATAATTATTTATTAAATAGGATTTTCAAAAATAAAAATGAAATTTTGATGAGAATTTTTTATGAAAATAAAATAAAGATTGCAATTTTAAACGCAATTTTAATATTAGTGTAGAAAGAAGGAAGAAGCTTGTCTTAGGACTGCTATGGTGAATCTAGACCACTCCTTCTTCTTTCGGTAGTATATGGTTTGGTGGTATTAAAAAGTCTTGTTTATGATGGTAAATGGTTTGTATTAAGAAAGTCTATACAATTACACTGAATCGGTATGACTATGAATCTATGGTATATTATTGGTATGGTTTTATGAGAGTACGCGATGCCTGTAAGGCTGGTGTTCGCGAACTGAGCTCAATTTGGGGTAATCCGAGCAAATGCGTATTTTGTGCATACAATGCTGAAACACACATTTGCAGCGTGTTCGTTTATATGCTTATAACTCGAACATATTCCCGAGAGCGAGATGAAGATGAAATCGCATGAAATGAAATGATGGTACAATTATAAAATCAATTTAATATAAAATATAAAAAAAATATAAAATAAAAGCAAACAATAAATCTTACTGGTTAATGGTTGACGTTACTTATAAAACATTATAAACATAAGATAAAATAAGCAAAATATAAAAGCACATGGTAGCATAAAATATCTAAAAAAACGTGTAAATGTTTCTAAACTTAACTAAACTATCGAGTTTTCGAGAGCCATATTGTCATTTGGTACACCCGGGTCCGTCTTTTTGCCTCGTTTAACCGCACTGTAGTTCGCGCTAGGCCAACGTTTGGCATAATTATGTAAACGAAAACTGATATCACTTTTATTGTTTAATTCACTTGCACTAAGCACTTCACTATGGTCTGGTTCACTGGTTGACCTCAGCGGCGGCGGAGCCATCACCGACTCCTGCCGGCGGTGGCTCTCGCGGCGGGGCTGAGGTCTTGGAGGCGGCGGGGTCGCCGCAGATCTCTGACGGCGGCGACCCTCGCCGCGGCGCGCAGGAACAGCTCCCTGGTATAGACAGCATTGTCCGCTCCTCCATGCTTAAGCTGCTGCTGCACACAGTGCGCCTACTGCCAGCACATAGCTGATCATGGCTCGTCATAATTTTTTTTTGAACTCTACTTCAATTATGGAAGTATAGTATTTCCATAAATTAGACAGATGTTTTTCATTTGTATGGTTGGTGTGGTGTATGGTTTCAATGTCCTTGACATAGTGATCTGCGAAACGTGACTCTAATACTCTGAACAAGTCATCTGCTAGGTATCCGATATCATTTGCGAGTCCCCTTCGGCGCCGCGCTGTCTGCTCCACAGTGCGCCTAGCGTCAACGTTAAAATGCAGCGTTAACAAGAGTTCATTGTAGTATTCTAGTTCCTGGTAATCGTGCCGGCCTTGCTGCACGATCGTATTGCAATGGTATCATTTGTCAATGGTTGAACACAGTTTATCAAAATAGGTAGATATTTTGTCATAGGTAGGTACCTATACCTGTCCAGTGTCTGCCATATGGTACATGACTAAAGTCTATTTGTCCCTGATAAGTTGTATTTTGTTTATAGGATCAAAGTAGACCGTCGGTTGTCTTGATAACTGTTTTATATCGTTCAAGCCGTAGGTAAGTAGGTAACAACGGCATCTTGAAACTAAATAATACTGTTTATATTTTCGATCTTATATTTCTTCTCCAGTATTAATCTTTAATTCTGTCTTGGTAATATGTTCATGGTTTTTTTTTTTGTTTTGGTTTTTTCCTCTGGTTATGGTGTCACTGTATCACATGGTAGGCACTGGTAGGTAGTTTTTCGAAGGACCATGTAGAAAGAAGGAAGAAGCTTGTCTTAGGACTGCTATGGTGAATCTAGACCACTCCTTCTTCTTTCGGTAGTATATGGTTTGGTGGTATTAAAAAGTCTTGTTTATGATGGTAAATGGTTTGTATTAAGAAAGTCTATACAATTACACTGAATCGGTATGACTATGAATCTATGGTATATTATTGGTATGGTTTTATGAGAGTACGCGATGCCTGTAAGGCTGGTGTTCGCGAACTGAGCTCAATTTGGGGTAATCCGAGCAAATGCGTATTTTGTGCGTACAATGCTGAAACACACATTTGCAGCGTGTTCGTTTATATGCTTATAACTCGAACAATTAGGTTTACATTTGTTGGAGAAAATTCAGTCCCAAGCTTTTATATCATCTAACTAATCCGAGGTTTTATTGAACACTTTTTTAGAAGTAAGTTAATTAATACATACATACAGAACAATCTTATCAGCGTCTAAGTATCGTAGGGTTGCCACAACCAAAAATACATCTTATTGTTAGGTCTATTCTTAGGCCAGATACAGCACGGCAAAACCTGAGTACTGCGGTTACCGATCCGCCTGTCAAGCTCCCATTGCATTCTAAGGGGGAGACCTTGTCCAGCAGTGGACGTGTACCGGCAAGCTGAGCGTAGTCTATACCACCCGTCCGGGTCTAGTGTACCTGGAGTGTCTCCATCGCAGTCCGTCACCACGTTCCTGTCTATGCTGAAGTGAAGCGCTTGTTCATCGTCTCCATCGTGCTGGAGATGCAGCGCCGGCTCCAGCGCGGAGGGCGCGGCGCGGCCCGCGGACAGCACGCGCGCGTGCCCGCCGCCGCCCTCGCTCAGCGACACCACCTGCACGCCGCCCAGCGACCCGCCCGCTGAGATGTGCGATCCGTCTGGGAACAAACACGTTATTATAAATGTTATATTTTTTTTTATTTTTTTTTGAAAGTAATAGGCAAACTATCTTACGGCCCACCTGATGTAAAGTGGTCACCGTCGCTTATAGACACCGGCAGCACCGGGGGTATTGTCGATGCGCTGCCTACGTTGCACATTTTCAGAAACCATTTCGAAATTTTAAAGTCTAGATTATAATGTATGAAATTAATAATGAGAATCGAATATAGGAATGTTACAAACATAGACTGCTGACGAGTCTATTGTAGAAGTGGAGTTGCACGTACCCACAGTGGCCTGTATTTTAGCTTCACAGAGCGTGGCGGTGGCGATCTTCCTAGCCACCACGACGCCGTCCTCCACAGCGGCGCGCAGTAGCAACACTCCGAGCCGATGGAAGTCGAATGTTATCTCTGTTCGCACTTCTTTCTGCAACGGGAAACAGTTATTGTACATTACAAAACGGCAGACAGGCCAATAATCATCCGAACAGTGCATTTCCGCACTATTCCTACCTTGCCGTCATCATCTGGTGGCGCCGGCAGTAGTTCATCTTTGGGTTCGTTTGTCGGCGCCTCTGCAGGTTTATTCGTTCTGGGGCCGAAAACGCGCTGCGTGAACCCGAGAAGTTCAACTATCGTCTCTTGATTTGCTGTAACAAGTTAATATATTGAAGAGTTCATCTTTACTAGACAGGAATTCAAGCTTACAAAAGCTATGTCACAACATATCACGCTATGGGCGAATACTTTGGGGAAACGTACAAACTCTTTAGATGGTATTGCGCAAGTGTTGTTACCGTACAGTGTTAGTTAACGCATACAGATGTGGCGGAAACTCACCTATAATATCCAAGTTATTGAACAGTATGTTGGCAATCCTCAGATCTTCTGACTCCCCTTCTCCCTTCACGAGGCACAGCTCGACCGCAATCAAGGCCTCCGAGTCCACAAGGCCGGCCGCGCCCCACGTAGGCACGTTACCCCCAAAAGTGGTATTACCCCAGGTGGTGTTACCCAACGCGGGGTTTGCCCCCCAAGCTTGGTTGTTGTTGGTCGTGCCTGAGATCCACGACGGCACAGGACTTGTCGCACGATCCGGGTCTACGGCACCTGTAAAATTTACGTTATATTTACATTATTGACCAACCTAGGTTTTTAGTGAATCTACGAATAGACAAAAAAACTATGGTGTCATTCTTTGTACGAAACTAATTTTATGACACTTCATTCAATGAGTATATTACAATATCATTTAGAGAAGCAAGCTCAAAATCAAAGATCATACCTGACTCAGATACATCCAGCTTTTAGATATCTGAAGATACTTGTTAAAACAACAGTGGTAGCGATTCTGTGCAGCACTCTAAAAGCGCGCTGAAATCATTGAACGCCCTTTCTAATAAACTTAAATAAGAGGGACGGCGATAACTTAAACACAGTGTAAATGCTGCACAGATTTGCTGCCAAAATGAACTACTAATCGATGGTGCTTTCTCTAGCGAGGTGTGCACATATACCGGTGGAGCGGTGCAGCGAGAACAAGGCTTGTGAGAGAGCATGCGGGTGCGCCGCGGTGCCCAGCGGGCCGGGCGACGTGGGCGACGTGGGCGACGTGGGCGACTGTGGGGACGTGGGCTCCGAGCCGCGGATGGACCCCGACGCGGTGTCCATGCTGCAACACAAATACATTCAAATGGTTTTTCGAGACTGCGGAGGAAATAGTGCCTGGTCCTTTCAAGATATCACTCAAATCTATGTTAAGTCAATAGCCCGAATTCTTCTTCTTCCTGCTTTAGGTCAGTGAGTGTTCATGGTAGCCTCGTAAGGGGCTTTGTGGCCTGCTCGTGGGTGAAACAACTACTGCGGTCAAAAGATTCAGTGTGTCTCGTGGGAAGGCTGAGTTTAACGAGGTAATGCACCAGTGGTGCCTATCCTGATGAAGTGTATAAAACCTTAAAATATTCGCATTCGTTTAATTTCAGAAAAGGACGGAAACACTTTTGTTTTTTTTTTTTTTTTTATTCTACTTGGATGATGGAACAAGCAAGAGGCCCACCTGATGATAAGCGGTAACCTCTGCCTATGAACAGTGCATTACCTCATAGGTCACGTCCACCTAGGACGCACCCTATGTGACATTGCACTGCGCCCGCCACCCTGAGACATAGATGAAAAGTCTCATGTGCCTGTAATTTCACCGGCACCCTTACCCTTCAAACTGGAACACAGCAATGCGAGCACTACTGCTTTGCGGCAGAAATAGGTATGGTGGTAGTACTTCCCCGGACGAACTCTTTCACAAAAAAGCTCTACTACTACTAAAAATGAATGCTGCTATTTTGATGCTTTTAAGTTAGAGGATAGTGAATCAAAATGGACAGTACTGTTAACGTTGTCTAACATTGTATATAGTTCGTGTTAGATGTAAGAGGGCAGGGGGTGTCAGTGCGCGTACCCCACGTGCTTGTGACTGGCGACCAGCAGCTCGAAGTCCGCGCCGTAGGTCTGCAGCGCGTCCACCAGCAGCAGCGAGTGCACGGACAGCGCCAGCGACGCGTCGCGCGGCCGCCAGCACAGCGCGCAACGCACGCCCATCACCTGCACCTCGGCGATACTGCGCCCTCGAGATTGGACCTGCAACAAACGATCAGCAATCAGATGAATCTTTCCTTCAGAATCCTTTCACCTTATCGGGTCTTTCACCGTCACAAGGCCAAGGAGATTAAGGAGAACATACCTCCACCTGGTCACTAACCTAACACAGGGTGACCAAGACAAGACGAAAGAATTACCTTGACGGAAATCGAACCATAATTATACAGTATACAAAAAGGACGGTAATTCGGTGGATGATACAAGAGCAGACATCTGCATCGTGATGGAGAGTAAGTAGATCCTTATCCCAAGGAACATACCTCCAGAGACAGCTGGTCGATGGCAAACTGCAGCATGAGCAGCGTCGAGTGGTGATGCGAGGAGAGCTCTGAGCGCTCCGTCTCCGAGCTGCAGCTGAGCTCGTCGTCGGCCGCGTCCACCACGTCCGCGCTCGCCGACTCGCGCCCGCTGACGAGACAATACATCTTTTAATGAAGTCATAAGTATTGCGAGCCTTTAATGAACACTCTATGAGGCTTACCTTGTGAATATGGAGGCACTGTCCAACACGGCGCGCACACAGCGCAGTTTGTGCTCGCTGAGATGCACCACGAGCGCCGGCAGCGAGCCGCGCAGCGTCGCGCACGGGTACTGAGGGTCCACGGTGTGTACCACGCGACGCTCCGCCTATACACATACACATAGCTTAATTACTTGGCGAGACGAAGAGGAATGTCTCTACCAGGCTTAAGGAGCATATACGCACCGTGAAGAATGTCGATATTGATAGTTCTGCAATAGCAGAACATTCGTTGATTGCTGGCTCGACGCACTACATTCGGTTCGACAAGGCCCGGATCTTGGCCAGAGAGATGTTTTATGGTCCTCGCAAGATACGTGAGGCAATCGAGATCGGTCGTCTGCCGAATTTTAACAGGGACCGTGGATGGGCTCTGCCACCTGCCTGGAAATCATGTCTGCATGGGGCTCACTATAGTGCGGTGCGAGAGACAAAGCTGATAGAGACACAGTGAGTGTTGCCTGTCTCTCTGGAATGCCATACGGTGAAGACGGCAGCAGTAGTGACAGCGATGAGGCACCACAATCAACTGCGCCAACGAAGATGACGAAACGAACACAAGCTATATTCCTACCAGCGCGCCCCACTACTCGAGCCGAGAGGGCAGCAGGTCGCACTGAGCGGATTAGTGCCAAACGGGACGCGGAGGGAGTGCGTCACGTTCACTTACCTTGAAAAAGACTCTCGATACGAGTCGAAACAATGTCGGTGCTTACACCCATATAACGGTTCGTGAAAAATTCCCGTTTTTATAAAATTAATGATATGATTCACGAAAGTTTTTATAGCAAAATACACATAGCTATCAAATACTGAGATGCACCACATCTTTTAACGTCTGGCTAAGGTCAGACCAGTGCGTTCAGCCCGCGTCTGCGGTGGTGTGCACGTTATCGAACCATTGTCCTACCATTGGTCGCCACCGTGCACGCCACCGTGCCTTACTCTCATTTGGAATTCATAGTAAAACCTCTTACATAACAAAAGCCTTCATGAGAAGTGTACCGCTATCCCGCTCGATACAAAACGAGGTTTGATTATTATAGAATTCAAGTCAATGAAATATAATATAAAGACTTGTAGTTTGTCAGTGTCCCATTCAATTGTATAGAATCAATCTAGCATGTTTCCATACAAATTTTGAAGCCTTGAAGAATCAGGCAATAAACTTAGCTTGGGAATTTTTTGATGAATCTTTTCTCTTTTCAGAAGCTCCTGTGTGGTGCTATCGAACCAGAAGTGACATACCTGCAACGAAATGCTAAATCGATCGAGAAGGTGCAGCGAGGAAGTGGACTTGGTGTGCGCGTACTGCCAGTTGTCGCGCGCGCGCCCCGCCAGGATCTGCAGGTCGCTCAGCTCGATGTTGTACCTGCAACAGGCACCGACTTCAACTACAGCTCCCGAGAGAGTGCAGCACGCACTTTGTCTTCAACAAACACCTAATTCAATGGCTCCGACCCAACTCGTGTACACTGTCGGCGATAAAAGCCGAATTGCAGAGTCTACAGCTCGGCCAGTGTGTGTGTACGTGTGCGTCGTGTGTGCGTGCGTGCAGAAACTGTAGGCAGTACCGAAAACTGTAGCCCACGTAGCAGCAGTAGCAAATGCTACGGGCCCCGCGCATAGGGGGGTCCCGCGCTAAGGCGTAACAAACTATCTAGTTAGGTATGGTATATACCTACCACCGACCGCCCGGTGGAAAGAAGATGGTGGTGTCCAAATGTACTTTTTTTTCTATATGGTCGCAAATCGAATTACAATTTTTTTTTTACGATATTTTGCATTACAGGCATTCCCGCTGTAAATTCAAATATTGTGAACACAGCATGAAATTGAGGAAATGGCAATTCTAACTAAAAAAGAAGAAAAGTTAATATAAGTTTACCAAAAAGCTAAAACCTTTTACTGCGCCGGTAGTTGTGCCTTGTTACCTGTCATACAGTCTGTCATGTAGATCAGCCGCATCCAGCGCCCTGTGATCGGCGCCGGCCTGCAGCGGGGGCTCCGGCGGGGACGAGGGCGACAGCAGACTGCCAGGGGGGGTCGAGCACGGCGTCATGAATGTCTCCTCCTCGTCCCCCGCCGCGGGGGGCGTGGCGGGCGGGGCGTTGCGCGGTGTGTTAGCCAATCGCAGCCGACCGAAGTCTATCAGTAAGACCCCGCCTTCGCGCGATGACATCTCCTCTGCGAATAGGATCTGAGGCGCGGAGATATCGAGCTCCACTTGCCAGGAGCGACGCTCACCCTGAGGATACACACACATCACATAAGAGTAGCCCGTAGGCCTTCAACAGCAGTGGCATATGAAGGAAGATTGGCACCACTTGTACGTAACCAGCACATAAACAATAAGGCGGTCCAGTCGGACAGACAGACACGGATTTTGTATCATGGTGCTGGTGCCTATAAATTGTATTCCTTATATAGTGCCTCTTTGCATTGGATTTGTCTCGCCCACACTCGCCAGCCGATCATGAAAGTTTTGTTCACATTTTTCTAAAATCCATTATGCAGGGTGAAATCACTAGACTGAAATCGCTTAACTGAGTCAGTCCCTGAGATATGGGACACGGGAGGGGAGTTTTCGTCTCTCAAAATTATCAGATGACATATGACATAATATGAACGAAAACATCCCCCCCGTTCTGCTCCCATACCTCAGGGACTGACTCAGTTAAGTGCTAGACCTGTAGTAATACTATTGTAGAGGGCACTAGTGGGTACAGACCGGAGTAGCGCGCATCATGTCCTCCCAGTGCGTGATGAGGCGCGCCTTTGTGGAGTCGCGCACGCTGTGGTACGCGTGCCAGGCGCCGCGCCCGCCCCACGGCGCGCTCGCGAACTGGCGGGCCCAGCGCGCCAGCTCCGCGCAGTACACCACCTCGATGGAGCCCGACTTCACCCACAGCCTGCAACACGACACTACACTCGTATGGAGCATGGAGTCTGCGCCAACTGCCAGAGTGTAGCGTGACCATCAACCCCAACATGCACTTCTTATCTGCGCCAACTACAAGAGTGTAGCGTGACCATCAACACCAACATGCACTTCTTATCTGCGCCAACTACAAGAGTGTAGCGTGACCATCAACCCCAACATGCACTTCGTATCTGCATCAGCTACAAGAGTGTAGCGTGACCATTAACCCCAACATGCACTTCTTATCTGCACCAACTACAAGAGTGTAGCGTGACCATCAACCCCAACTTGCACTTCTTCTCTGCGCCAACTACAAGAGTGTAGCGTGACCATCAACCCCAACATGCACTTCTTATCTGCGCCAACTACAAGAGTGTAGCGTGACCATCAACCCAAAATTGCACTTCTTATCTGCGCCAACTACAAGAGTGTAGCGTGACCATCAACCCCAACTTGCACTTCTTCTCTGCGCCAACTACAAGAGTGTAGCGTGACCATCAACCCCAACTTGCACTTCTTCTCTGCGCCAACTACAAGAGTGTAGCGTGACCATCAACCCCAACAAGCACTTCTTATCTGCGCCAACTACAAGAGTGTAGCGTGACCATCAACCCCAACTTGCAATTCTTCTCTGCGCCAACTACAAGAGTGAAGCGTGACCATCAACCCCAACTTCCACTTCTTCTCTGCGTCAACTACAAGAGAGTAGCGTGACCATCAACCCCAACTTGCACTTCTTCTCTGCGCCAACTACAAGAGTGTAGCGTGACCATCAACCCCAACATGCACTTGTTATCTGCGCCAACTACAAGAGTGTAGCGTGACCATCAACACCAACATGCACCTCTTATCTGCGCCAACTACAAGAGTGTAGCGTGACCATCAACCCAAAATTGCACTTCTTCTCTGCGCCAACTACAAGAGTGTAGCGTGACCATCAACCCCAACTTGCACTTCTTCTCTGCGCCAACTGCAAGAGTGTAGCGTGACCATCAACCCCAACAAGCACTTCTTATCTGCGCCAACTACAAGAGTGTAGCGTGACCACCAACCCCAAATTGTACTTCTTCTCTGCGCCAACTACAAGAGTGTAGCGTGACCATCAACCCCAACTTGCACTTCTTCTCTGCACCAACTACAAGAGTGTAGCGTGACCATCAACCCCAACTTGCACTTCTTCTCTGCGCCAACTTCAAGAGTGTAGCGTGACCATCATGACCGTCAACATGCACCAACTGTTTGCAAATCTCGTGTCTCCTAATAGATTAAAATGTCGAGCAAAAACGAATACGTGAACTAATCACAGCCGGATATCATGTTTACCCCCCTACTAAAAAGAGGGGTCTAATAAGTTTGAGACCATAGTGTGTCTTTCTGTCTGTATGTGTTAGGTGTAAATCGGTGCAGCCATTTCCAGGACAAACTGCACGCAGTAATTTCATACATACTATTGCCTCAGACTTATAACACCCCTCTTATTAGTCGGAGATTACAAAATATAACATATTGTTATTGGCATGTATATTTTGTTATAGAGACGTACTTGTAGTCACAGTTGAGGCCGAAGGGTTTCTTCTCGTAGGTGAGCTGGAAGAGCGGCTCGTCGCTCGGCTGCGCGTGACACGCCGCGGCGCCGCGCCACGCGCCCGCTGCGCCGCTCGCGCTGCTCAGCCCCTCGCGGATCACGCCCTACACACGGTCACACATCTATTAACTGTAATACTACGAGAAGAGCGGCTCGTCGGTCGGCTGCGCGTGACACGCCGCGGCGCCGCGCCACGCGCCCGCTGCGCCGCTCGCGCTGCTCAGCCCCTCGCGGATCACGCCCTACACACGGTCACACATCTATTAACTGTAATACTACGAGAAGAGCGGCTCATCGCTCGGCTGCGCGTGACACGCCGCGGCGCCGCGCCACGCGCCCGCTGCGCCGCTCGCGCTGCTCAGCCCCTCGCGGATCACGCCCTACACACGGTCACACATCTATTAACTGTAATACTACGAGAAGAGCGGCTCATCGCTCGGCTGCGCGTGACACGCCGCGGCGCCGCGCCACGCGCCCGCTGCGCCGCTCGCGCTGCTCAGCCCCTCGCGGATCACGCCCTACACACGGTCACACATCTATTAACTGTAATACTACGAGAAGAGCGGCTCATCGCTCGGCTGCGCGTGACACGCCGCGGCGCCGCGCCACGCGCCCGCTGCGCCGCTCGCGCTGCTCAGCCCCTCGCGGATCACGCCCTACACACGGTCACACATCTATTAACTGTAATACTACGAGAAGAGCGGCTCGTCGGTCGGCTGCGCGTGACACGCCGCGGCGCCGCGCCACGCGCCCGCTGCGCCGCTCGCGCTGCTCAGCCCCTCGCGGATCACGCCCTACACACGGTCACACATCTATTAACTGTAATACTACGAGAAGAGCGGCTCATCGCTCGGCTGCGCGTGACACGCCGCGGCGCCGCGCCACGCGCCCGCTGCGCCGCTCGCGCTGCTCAGCCCCTCGCGGATCACGCCCTACACACGGTCACACATCTATTAACTGTAATACTACGAGAAGAGCGGCTCATCGCTCGGCTGCGCGTGACACGCCGCGGCGCCGCGCCACGCGCCCGCTGCGCCGCTCGCGCTGCTCAGCCCCTCGCGGATCACGCCCTACACACGGTCACACATCTATTAACTGTAATACTACGAGAAGAGCGGCTCGTCGGTCGGCTGCGCGTGACACGCCGCGGCGCCGCGCCACGCGCCCGCTGCGCCGCTCGCGCTGCTCAGCCCCTCGCGGATCACGCCCTACACACGGTCACACATCTATTAACTGTAATACTACGAGAAGAGCGGCTCGTCACTCGGCTGCGCGTGACACGCCGCGGCGCCGCGCCACGCGCCCGCTGCGCCGCTCGCGCTGCTCAGCCCCTCGCGGATCACGCTCTAAATAAATAAATAAATAAAAAGCCTTTTTATTTCCTTAAAAAAAGATAAACAAAGTTACAATTAAAAATATTAAATATTATTTCCTGTTGTATTATAAAAAATATATATTTAATCCTTAGTTAAGGCCCCTTTCGGGTATAGGCCTCCTCCAAATCTTTCCAAAGATCCCTATCCTGCGCTCTACCTATCCAGTTTTTGCCGGCTGCCTTTTTTATATCATCGACCCAACGTTGTTGTGGGCGTCCTCTGGCTCTCTTTCCCGTCGGCCCCGACCACGTCGTTACTCGATGTGTCCACCTTTTGTCTTTTAGACGTGCCAAATGTCCCGCCCATTTCCACTTCAGGCTTTGTGTGTGAGACAGAGCATCTATGACTTTGGTTTTCTCTCGAATGGAATCGCTTCTTTGTTTGTCCTTTAATCTGATGCTAAGTATGCTTCTTTCCATTGAGCGCTGTGTCGTTTGTATTCTGCGTCGTGTGTGTTCATTAAATATCCATGTTTGTGATCCATAGGACAGACAGGGGAGCAAGCTAGAGTCCATTACCACTTTTTTCAATTTTTGCGGGAGTCTTGATTTAAGAATTTCTTTAAGGCTCCAGAATTTTTTCCACGTCATGTTGATTCTTCTTTCTAATTCTTCTGTATGCCTAGATTTACTTAGAGAGACTTCTTTACCAAGATATACGTAGCTCTCCACATACTCAAGTGGGTTTTGGTTCACAACTATAGGTTTTTTGGTGCTGTTTGTTGCTACTTTAGTCTTAGCTGCATTAAGTTTTAATCCTATGTTCTCGCTGACTATGCATAGCTCAGACAGCATTTCCTCTAACTGATTGGAATTTCTAGAGAACAGCACAATGTCATCCGCAAATCTTAGATTGCTGAGAAATTTACCATTAATATAAATACCTTTTTTGTCCCAGTTAAGTTTCTTCATTTGGTGTTGTAGGACAGCTATAAAAATCTTTGGTGAAAGTGGGTCGCCTTGTTTCACTCCTCTACATACTTTGATTATAGAGCCGAGTCTGTCTAGCTTTACTCTACTTTCGCTATTATTGTATATATTCTTTATGATGTTTATGTATGGTTTTGGGACATTTTGATGCTCTAGTGCTTCCCATATGCTTTTGTGCGATATCGAATCAAATGCCTTTGCATAGTCGATGAAGGCAAGGTAGAGTGGCTGTTGTAGTTCTTGGTGCTTCTCTATTATTTGGTCTAGGGTATGTATGTGGTCTATAGTACTAAGTAGCTCTACACACGGTCAATCATCTATTAACTGTGTTAGTCCACTCCGGGAGGAGCGGCCGACACTGTACGCTACCTGCGGGGCGCACACGATGGGGAAGAGCGTGTGCCTGGTGACGCGGTCCCGCAGCGAAACGGCGCCGAGCGACACGCGCAGCGCGTGCGACGCGCCGCGCGGCCGCGACTCCACGCACGCCTGCACGCCGCTGAAGTGCAGCTCCACCTGCCCGCCGCCACCGACACTGCTCGCGCCACTCTCGTCGTTCCTGAAACAAGCTGCATGCTGTCTCACACGCGTGTGGGAGGCGGTTTCGGGTTTGATCCCTTTTCCGGGTTAGATCAACTCTCCCCTAGCATCAACTGGGGGGTCGCTGGGTGAGCTCACTGAGAGCCTAAGGCGCCTCTTACTGAACCAGTAAGAGGCCGGTCGACGACCGGTGTCGTCCTTGTGCAAATAGGATGGGAGGGGGGTAACGGAGGGGGAGCAGGTACCCTGTGTATAGTATGCGGCACTAGGCCCGCCACCCGGTCCCTATCTACGACCAGCTCGCGCGGATACGGCTTGGAGTTGGCGGGTCTATCATAAAGTGGACCAGCTCCCGCAGGTGCTGGTACTGTGAGTTCTCCACCCGGTCGAACATCCCAGTCGCCAGGCAGCCGATGAACGCGTCGAGATCCTCCATCTTCAGGTCCCGCTGGATTGTGGCATTACGCACGTACCGTGACGCGTCTGTGATGGTGCGTAGGCATAGGCTCTGTTGGCGGCGCAGTGTCTTCCAGTGGCATTCTGCCACCAGAGCGTACCACGCGGGGGCCACGTATGTGAGACCCGGACGGACGTACGTTTTAAAGATGCCGATCTTTTTTCGCAGCGGGACGTCCGATTTAAGTACCGGCCTCAGGACTATTCTGGCCGCATGCGCGGAGTTCCTGGTCTTCTTGGCATGATGGGCCATCGTCAGTCTCTTGTCGATCGTGACGGATACGGCTTGAAGTTGGCGGGTCTATCATAAAGTGGACCAGCTCCCGCAGGTGCTGGTACTGTGAGTTCTCCACCCGGTTGAACATCCCAGTCGCCAGGCGGCCGATGAACGCGTCGAGATCCTCCATCTTCAGGTCCCGCTGGATTGTGGCATTACGCACGTACCGTGACGCGTCTGTGATGGTGCGTAGGCATAGGCTCTGTTGGCGGCGCAGTGTCTTCCAGTGGCATTCTGCCACCAGAACGTACCACGCGGGGGCCACGTATGTGAGACGCGGACGGACGTACGTTTTAAAGATGCCGATCTTTTTTCGCAGCGGGACGTCCGATTTAAGTACCGGCCTCAGGACTATTCTGGCCGCATGCGCGGAGTTCCTGGTCTTCTTGGCATGATGGGCCATCGTCAGTCTCTTGTCGATCGTGACGCCCAAGTACTTGGCGGTACGGGACCAGGAGATCTGTTGACCTTCGAGTGTCAGCTTCGTCATGGCTGGTCTTCCTGCTACTAAGGCGACTGCCTGTGTTTTCCCCACATTGACAGACAGCCGCCATTTGGACAGCCAGTCAGGGAGTTCATTGAGGACACGCTGCATTTTCTTGGCCGCGTGTAGGGCGCTCATGTATGCGGCGTCGTCCGCGTATTGCGCCAGCAGCGCGCCGTCCATCTTTGATATGTCGTCGGTGTACCTGGAGTAGCACACCGGCGACAGGCAACCGCCTTGAGCTTCGCCTGCTCGACGCTCACGTAGAACTCCCTGTCCTTCAGGAAGGAGGCTATCGCTTTTACCATTCTCTTATGTGTCTGGGAAGTCGCTAACTTGTACAGTAGCTCTGGATGCCAGACCAGGTCGAAGGACTTTTCCATATCGAGGAATACTGCTAAGGCATGTTCTTTCCTGTTTCGGGTATATGTGAGATGGTGCAGTACCCTGGATAGCTGGAGCGTCGTGCTGTGCTCCGACCGGAATCCGAACTGATCTGGGCGCGGGGGTATGAAGGGCGTCAAGTGCGTGAGCAGCAGTTTCTCGAAGAGCTTCGATAGGCTGGACAGGAGGGTGATGGGCCGGTAGCTCTCTGGCTTTAGGATGTTTTTGCCAGCCTTGGGGATCATGATGACCCGCCTTAACTTCCACGGGGTAGGGAAATGCGCACAGCGTGAAATCCCGTTGAATGGGCGGGTCAACATGGCAACTCCCTTGGGAAGTAGATGTCTGATAACGGCGTGCGTGATTCTGTCATCCCCTGGGGCCTTTCTTGGCTTCACACCACGAATGGGTCGCAGAACCAGTCCCGGCGAGAAGAAGAGGCACTCTGTGGAGTCCGGGTCGTCTAGGTAGTTCTTGACAAAGACTTCCACTTCTGACGAGTGTTCCGGGTCTTTGTCGGGGAAGGGCTTGAATTTGTTCTCCAAGCTGTCTGCAAAGATTACAGCTCTGTCGTCAGCTCGATAGCGAGGGTGGCCGTCCGCGTGTGTGAGGGGTCTGACGGGGGGTGCGGTGTTCCCGTGCTGACGACAGAGCTTGTAGAGAGAAGCCCAGTCATCGGACGCCTCTGCGATTCGTCTCTCCCATTGCCGAGTGCTATCGTCACGGATTTCGGCTCTGTCGTCATCGCAGAGTGCGTTTAGCTTACACGTTTGATTATTTATTCCTGAAACAAACGTCTCATAACACTGTAAAGCCCACCATTCACTACACGCACCGCGAGCCGAGCCCCGAGCCGTACCCATTCGTGGCCAAATCCGTCATCGTCCACAGACTACACAAGCGCCGCGCCGCACCCCCGCCTCGCACCGCACCTCATCTCCAGACGACGAGCGCCGCACCGAGCCGCGAGCCGCGCACCGAACCAGATTTGTCTGCGGTCTTGTCACCAGCGACAAATCTGGCGGATGGGCGCGCCTGTGAATGGTGGCCTTTATACTCCACTAGCTGAATACCTGTGATTCGCTATAGTGAAACCCAAACTATTACTAGGTATATTCTATTTGGTCTGCACTCTGCTCGTCAGCGTCAATTAATTATCAGAAATTTTCAAAAATTGGAGAATACCTTAATATAAAAAACTCACGTTTCACTGTTTCCTCCTTCGTTCTCCATGCTCAATATCAGTGAGCCTTTATTCAGCACGAACTCAAACTTTCCGAACACCGTGTCTCTCTTCAACAAGGTATTATTGTCTAGTGAATCCGCGATCACATCCAGGATCTCCTCTTCCAGGTCGCCGGGGGTGGATGCGGCGGAGGTGGGGGCGGGCGCGGGGGTGGGCGCGGGGACGGGGGCGGGGCCGTACCACCCCCACCACTGCGGGAACCAGTGCACGAGCATGCTGCGGCCCGATGACGGCTTGTCCGGGGTTGAGACAGGGGTCGACTTGGGAACTTTCCGCATCGCCACCTGCAATAGTACTAACACTTACATAAAAATACATACATACATAGACACACGCCTCTTTCCCCGAAGGGGTAGGCAGAGCCTCGATCCAGGGTCTGCAAACAAAATCGAACTGCAAGATAGGCGTCGTATACATTAAAAAATACGCGTCGACTTGGCAACTTCTTCCTTTTTTCGTCAGTTAAATATGTATGAGGCATTATAGCGCGAACATAACATGCGATCAGTAGAAGTGTGCACTCGCCTCTCTCAGCGGCTTCAGCACGTGAAGTGGAGTGCGCCACTCAAACTCATCTTTGTGCGCTTTTTTGTCGGGCGGCAGCGTGGCGGCCGGGTTGCTGAGTGTGGACAGGCAGATCCCCACGTACTGTCTGCTTTGTCGCGCGGCTTCCAGACACGACTCCCAAGTCGGCTTCGGCTCCGTCCCTGAAATAAAAACACAACATCTTTGACAACAGAAACGCTTCTTGATTCGATTTAAATCTTCGATTCGAAGATTTAAATCTTACATAAAGAATAATTTAATTAAGAAAGCGTATTACACACTACATGACTATGTTAATGATAAAGCCGCGTGGCCTGATGTCGCTCTGCCCCTCGACACCTAATTTGTCAATTTGCAATGTCTGTACCTGCATATAATTTATTACTGATGTGTTATTTATGTGTATATCAAGCGTAGTGTGTGCTGCCTTATGAACTTTTGCTGATTCTCTCTATCATCTTACTTTTGACTGCCTACCTAAGTAAGGCTTTTAATTTGGTTTTCCTTTTTTCCTTGAATCAGCTTCTTCTTGTTCTCGAGGCACCACACAGGCGCTCTCCACCTAGTAGTAAGAAGGATCATCAAAAGAAAAACAGACCGTGTTTGTTGCCTGATTCTTCTAGGTCTGGTTGCGTTGGAACAGGAGTAACTGTAAATTTATTTTTTAAGACGATTCAAAATGATCCTTGTGATTTCAATGAATAAAATACTTTTGACTTTGACTTTGACTTTGACTTGTTCCTCATCGACTAGTCTAGGACTAGTGCAGTCCTAGACTAACTCCTAAAGCTAGTTCGTGTTTACATAGTCAGGTATGTTCTGCACGACTCTTACATGGATGATGGTGGTAGTGACACGCCAGCGCGTAGAGCCACCACTCGCGCGCGTGGCCCCGCACCGGCGCCGCGGGCCGCAGCGCGCGGAACTCGCGCAGGCGAGACACGCGCTCCAGGCCAACTACGCAGCCCACTGCTTCCTTGTACTGACGCTGGAAAACAAAATTAGCTTGATTCGTTATCTGATCCACGTTTATACGCTATAATAGCCGATGTTTAGGTTCACGCGACAGGGAACATAGCGTAAGCCTGAGGACTTTGGCTTCTTCGGGCTTTTAATTTAGTGGGATTGCATTCAACACGGTTTAAATCTGCCGGTGGGCATGGAAGTAAGCTCAAAAATGAAGTTTCATGTCTTACCGACGTTAGATCTAACATCACTGTATCATTGAAGTTACGGTGGACACACAAATTCCACTTAAGACTGATAATGACATAACAGAAGCAGTCGAAAAATTCAATGAGTGCATTCAAATAGCAGCCTGGCAAGCTACTCCTACAAACCTAGACAACGCTGACTTTATTCCCACGTATCCGCTAATTGTAACCGACATGGTTCAAGAAAAGAGACGAGCAAGGAAAAAGTGGCAAACAACTAGACACCATAGTGACAAGAATGTCTTTAATAACCTGGCCAAGAAGCTCAAAAAGATCCTCGAAAACATTTCGAACCAAAACTTGGAGGTCCGTTTAACTAGCCTAGATGCTACAGCTACCACAGACTACTCATTATGGAAAACCACAAAGGCACACAAAAAGTCGATCACATTCCAATCTCCTCTGCGTAGGAATGACAGAACTTGGGCCAGGAGCGACACCGACAAAGCAGAGTTGTTTGCTGAGCATCTGTCAAAAGTGTTTACCCCTAACCCAGACACCGGATCGTCAAAAACAGACGAAATAATGAAAGGCTTGTCTGCAACTCACCAAATAGCACCTCCTATTGAGAAATTTACTAAAGGCGAAGTTTACTCTGCTATCAAGAAACTAGATCTTAATAAAGCCCCCGGTTACGACCTTATCACGGCAAAAACCATGAAAGAACTGCCTGATATAGGCGTCACATTTCTAACACAGGTGTACAATGCTGCTTTGCGTCGAGAATTCGTCCCGGCTCAATGGAAAGTAGCGGAAATCATACTAATTCTCAAGCCCGGCAAAGATCCTGAAAATGTTGAGTCTTATCGCCCCATAAGTTTGCTTCCAATCGTTTCTAAAATATTTGAAATATTATTCATGAAAAGACTAACTTATGAGATAGCTCTAACACAACTGATCCCTTCACATCAATTTGGTTTCCGTGCAGCCCACGGAACAATCGAACAAGTCCATCGTTTGGTTGCTAAGATAAACTATGCGTTTGAACACAAACAATACAGCTCGGCCGCTTTTTTGGATATTTCTCAGGCCTTTGACCGTGTATGGCATGAGGGCCTGCTTTACAAGATACTGAAAGACCTACCTATAAATTATTATCTTCTGATAAAATCCTACCTAAATCAACGGCATTTTTATGTGAAGCATGGAGAGGATCGAACTGGACTCCATTGTATAAATGCTGGTGTCCCCCAAGGTAGCGTTATGGGCCCAGTTTTGTACCTCATATACACCTTTGACCTACCAACAACAGAAAACGTCCTTGTGGGAACATTCACTGATGACACAGCTCTCATTGCCACTCACGAAAACCCAGTTGTTGCATCGGCCATGCTACAAAAAAGCCTAAACGAAGTCTCTACCTGGCTAAGGGACTGGCGTATTAGAGCAAATGAAACCAAATCTGTGCATGTGACATTTGCTCTTAGACACGGTTCATGCCCCGTAGTCAAGCTGAATGAAATCCAGATACCACAATGCGATGATGTGCGTTACCTGGGTATATATTTGGATAAACGCCTCACTTGGAAGAAGCACATTTTCACAAAAAGAAAGGCTCTTAGCCTGCAACTCAGGAAGTTGTACTGGCTAAGGGCTCGGAAATCCAAATTATCCATGGACAACAAACTCCTCCTCTACAAATGCATTTTAAAACCAGTATGGTCCTATGGAGCTGAACTGTGGAGTACAGCGGCAAACTCTAACCTGGAAATTCTGCAACGCTTTCAATCTAAAATGCTTCGCATGATAACGAATGCACCATGGTACATTACAAACTGTCAACTACATCGCGACCTAGAGATGCCAACAGTCAAACAAGATATTTGCAACAAGCTCAAATCCTATGCCAAACGTATGGAGCAACACCCTAACCAGCTTGCAAATAGTCTCATGAAAAAGTCCACAACTTTCAGAAGGATAAAGAGGAGAGCCCCTCAAGACCTCATCTAGTATCTAAAAGAATATGTACTGAATTAGAGTCGTGGATATGCCACTGGGCGTATACCATTCATGTCAAGCACGAAAGAAGCACAAAACTCTTGCTCAATGCCCGGAAAGGCAGATTACAAGAAACAAAGGAGACTTAAAAAAAAAAAAAAATGTCTTACCGACGTTAGATCTAACATCACTGTATCGAGCGTGAGGTACGCGGCAAGGCGCGGTCGCGTCCGGCTACGTAGAGGCAGCTCGGTGCGCTCCCGGCGCACCCTGGCGCGCGCACTGGCGGGCGAGACTATGTAGCGGTGTGACGTCACGCCGCCCGGAGACATGCGCTCCTGCAAATGGTTACAAACATTTATTCACACTTGAAGATTGCTTTGTTTTCAATTTAATTCATATTATAATTCACAATTCAATTTAATTCATATTTTAATTTCGTGTTGTCCATTTTGTGTAATTTTATTTTAATTATTAAATTTTGTGAATTTTGTAGTATTTCTGATTTATTGGGTTGTGTGTAGTAGTTTTAAGTCTATTGTGTTTTGTTATATGGGTGTATTTATAACCTGAAATAAATTAATAATAATAATAAGCAGTTAGTTCATACTAAATGAAAAAGAGAGACCACACCGCAAGTACAGCTCGTTTACCGCTTTAAGTCCGTCCCGGGGACATAAAGCGGTAACATCTTACGGTGAACGATCTGAAGTCTTGTTGCAGCCAATCACGACGATCGCAGCGAGACAGTAAGATGCGGAGAGGCATTTGTTCATAATTGTAAGTCAGGTGGTTTACGGTAAGTTCTGCGATGTTGCAGCTAGCGAACATGCCGGAGGGCACCGCCATGGGGTCCCAGTAGACGGCCAGCTGCTGCAGCTCGATGAGCTTGAAGGAGCACCCGTCAGGCGCCAGCAGCGTGAAGCCGCGCCGCCACTCGCTGTCGCACGACTCGGCGGCGAGCGACGCGACCGTCAGCCCGCACGCGAACGCGCTGTCGCACGTCACGCTGTCTTCGTAACGGATGTGCACGTCGTTCACTTTCAACTGCAAACATCAACATGTATTTAACTGAAGACGGGCGCGCCATTCTGCTTTAGGAATGACGCATTCTATCACATACGTCAACTTGTTTCTCCTGTTACCTGCAGGTTCTCCACAATGTTAGCCAACAGGCCAGTGCCGTAGCTGAGCCACGAGGAGTAGGAGGTGGCGTAGTACCCTGCATCAGTCTGCGCCTCGGTCTCGGCACGCCATTGAGCCTCCAGTGCGTCGAGCAGAGCCACTTTCCTCTCGTGGGCATAGTGAGCTTCCACTGTTGGATCCCACTGTATAGTTGAATGTAATAAATACATCTATTCATAATGTAACATGAAGGGTAGTTATTAGCACAATGTGAATATCAATAGTGTTTAAAAGGCTTAAGGGAGTGTTTGCAGGTCAGGCTCCATTCTTGCATGATTTTCAAAGTTAATAGTATTTTATTCATTGAATCACCTTAACGCTCTGACAATACATCACTGTCTGCCGACTGGTTAGAATTATAATTATTTATTAAGATTTTGGTAGTAGGGACTTTTGCCTATGGCTTCACATGCATGGTGTCGAGATACAAAGCTGCCCCGCTATCACGACCAACACCACGGACCGCGTGGACGGTATCCATCCACACACCAAATATCAACAAAATCTGCTCAACCATTACAGAGTTGAGTGGTTTACATATGCTTACAATTTGCCACAATTACAATTTCATGAAATCTATATTTTAAAAGAAAGCTCAATGTCATTGAGAGTGCATAGTCGTCAAATATCCTGTGGACCATCCAACACAAACACTGCACAGCACTTCCTTAATAACAGAGTGGTCCATAATTGGAATGATTTACCAGAAGATGTTGTTACTGACACATCAATAAATGCTTTCAAAAACAAATCGGATAACTGGTTGCGAACAAACAAACTGTTAACATTAAAAGACATTAAAGTGTAATCAGTGCAGCTAATAAGTGCAGAAACTAAGTCTGAAATAGACACATCAGCGAGAACTGCTTGTCTACTATTTTAAATAATAATATCAATAATAATAATGCGAGTGTAGCTGAGTGTGGAAGCTAATAAAACATTGCCACAGCACTCCAGGGGTAATGTAGCTTAAGGTTATTGAAACAATCATCTTCGATAATCAGCTTGACAGGACTTCTGAATTAACGAATAGATAAAATCTTACTATACCAAAGCCATACTAAGCCATACTAATGTAATTTAGTAGCCACCTCATCCAAATTGACAGGAGCAGCAACCAGGTACAGCTTCTCTATAGCGATGAGCCACGGCGCGGAGCGGATCTGCCGCACTGGCACTTGCAGCTGCACCTTGCCGATGAAGCCCGCCTTGATCTCCACTGGCAAGCCCAGGTGGCGCAGGGCATCCTTCTTTAGTGGAAGGTTCTCTAGTTCTACTTTGCCTGGGAATTACACATTCATTCAGTAGGTTAAAAGAGCATTCTGAAAAGTAAACAATAATAATATCATAGTGGATCACAGTACCTGAGAGTAAAGCAACGCTGAGCTGATCTGTGTTTAAGTTCTCCACATATTTCCCCAGATAGTTGTTCAAAACCCAAGCTACTAGGCCTTCCAACATCGTGCATGGTGCTCAGAGCAATATTTCGACTACCTGCCTCCTTCCGACGCGGCACTGGCCTACAACAAACAGATCATTGAATCATCATGTTCGTGAACATAAATGATAGGAGTTTGCTAGTTGATATGACCGGCTGGCTGGCATCAGCAACTTTATGAGGACAAGAATTACGTAATTTACTCACACATTTAGCAATGTTTTTTTGTATTATTGTAGCTTTCTTTTTTGAACTTATTTCGTATCGTATATCGTATTCATACTTATTTTACCAGCTGATTGAATGACATTGTCTCTGTTGAGTTGAACGAATGACTCAAAGAGGATACAATAATGGAATGACTTCTTGGTTATTGGCATCTGTGGCTTGTTGTCAAATTCTGCCTGATTGAAAGGGATTCCTACAAGCTCAGTGCTACAAGGATCATTTGGCACGTAGTTGAAATCAGAATTAACAGCGCACCGCAAGAGCCCGCGCCCACGCTAAACCTGGGCGCGCCACCGCGCAGCACCGCGCCGCACCGCGCCGGCACTGCCGTGCGCCATCTCAAACAGCACCACAACGGTTGCCTGGAAGAAATCGCTTTCAGCGATAAGGCCGCCCATTGTACTATAATTTGATCTAGTTAATCCTTGTATTATTGTGTTTTTTATTATTATTTTTTGGTGTACAATAAAGTGTTAATCAATCAATCAATCAATCAATCACAACCAACGGCGGCCACAAGACGTGCCAAATGATCCTTGTAGCTGTAAACCGTATATTTACCAATCACTCACAAAACCAAATGTTCCACTCGTTCCACTCATCTTTCACTCAAACATGGATTATGTCATAGATCTATTCAGCGCATGGACTATTAGTCCATGATTCAGCGTAGCGAATATAGTACGTCTATGGATTATGTAGTGTTCCCATCTAGCCCTTTTCGGGATATATCTAGCACTTTTTACAGATGTTGAACTCGTTTTTCTCTGCCTTAGCCCAAATAAGGTAATCTTGCTGAATAAATTGAATTTGACTAAGATAATTTTATCTTATTCACACTCCAATGCAAATTTTGAGCGTTTCTTTAATACCATGAACTTGCTATTGATAAAAACAAAGCAACAACATGCAGCTAACAACGATAATGTCGATATAAAAATAATTATTATCATCTTATGTACCCATAATACGAAAAATAAATGATTGATTAATTGATTGAAAAAAAAACACAGATGGCGTTACTATTATTATTATCTCTCTTATTATTAATTATTTATTTATAGACGAGCAGCTTTCGCTAATGTATCTACGTCACACAGTATTAAAATTTAGATGAAATATTGTCTCTTAGCCTCTTCGATCACAGATACAACTAGATGTCAGGTCGGCGCTAAAAATACGTCTCGGTGAATAACAGCTCACTTGAAAAGTGAGGTCTTATTTCATTTAGTTCGCTTGCAGCCAATGTAAACACGTGTCGCATTGTTGCAAAAATAATTCCCGAAAAAACAATTTATCGGCCTGAGTGTCTCACTTTCTGTAAGTACATGTAGAATAGTTATATTTTGCCTTAAACTAACAAATTTTGATCAATAAACCACCGCTACAAATGTTTGGTCAATGTTGGCGCAAAATGTTGTGTAACAGAACATCAGATAGAGATTAGAGTAGATTTTTATTGTAATAATTTATTTGTTTCCAGAACTTTAAAATTGGTTAATACTACTTTTGTGTCTGTTTGTTGGACTCTCATAAGATACTTAGTTTTTTTTTTATTTTAGCTTTCCGAGCAATCCGTTTACCTGTGCAGCATGGATCTCGATCGTCGCCAGAGAAAGAAGAGATGACTTTTATAAGCCAGCTAAGAATTCGGTTATATGTTCGGATCACTTTGATAAATCGGATATATCTGGAAATACTAACCAACGTATTATAAATAAACTGTACCTACCTACTTAAGTTCCGAAAAACTCATTGGTATGGGCCCGGATTTGAACCCTCGATGAGCGTGAGGCGAGCGTACTACCAACTAGCCTGCCACGACTTCTACATATACATAAACATAAACACAACAGAACGCTAACAAAATAACAAGTCAGCGAGTGATTACAAAATTAGAATCCTGAGCGTAAGCGAGGGAATCAAAAGAGCACGAGGTGAAAAACCTTTGCACTCGAGTGCAACACGTAGCTTTTCATCCCACCTCAGAGAGGAATTGACTAAATGCAAAAAAAAAATATACCATGACGGTTCCGAGTCTGAGTTTTTAACAAATTAAAAAAGGTTGTATGATAAATTTGGCACCATGGAGGTAGAAGTAAATAGGTTTTATGATGTTTTGAATTCTCAAACGTAGTGCACACGATGTTCTAAATTCAATTTTACTTTATCGTCCAGTGGATAAAAACTTCTTTTTACACTCAGATATAGAAGAGAAAAAGTACTCTTTCCGAGACGGGGGCATGAAAAAATAATTTTAACTAAATAGCAAGCATTTTAGCCTGTTTCAGCTTCATAAGTAACCCCAAAACGTAAAGTGGTAACACTGAGACTTTGAGGTTTATTATCTTTCTGTGTGAAAATATCCTCCGTCATTTACTTGTCATAAAATAAAATACGAATCGTCGCTGCCTCTGCTTGCCACTGCCAGACACAGACAAACAGCAAACAGATGTACGTCGCTGCTTGGTGCTTGTGTCATCGGTATTGATTTATTTTATTTTCCGAAAGACGCTATTTTATTGAGTGGATCATGCCCTAACTCAATCTTGTTGTTATTTTACATCAAAAGAACAAGATAAAATTTCACTTTGAAGAGGACATTAGTGATAATGTGAGCAGCAACATGAAAACTAAAAATTTCCTACTGTTCTCGACGTCTGTGTTCATAATCAGTTTATTTCTGATCGTGTTCCACTCGCAGCCGCCGCAGTCCATTCAGAGCATCGTCGCACAGACACATCAGCATATCAAGGACTTCCAGGTAATAATATTCATCCAAATCTTTGACAGCTTGATCTTGCTTCAAATCGAAGTACCGGGCCTGCCTGTATGATTATTCATCATACGTTTGGATTCAAATGATTAGATAGTACCTACCACCTTCTTCCCCGCTATACACTGGAATCTCCTTTGTGCAAAAGCCTAACCTGCAACATAACAAATACAGCTGCAAATACAGTTCCAAGCTTACAGTCTGCAATCCTTGTGCTATATGTACCAAGCTACAGTTAAAGACAAACTTATAGTAACCAGGTTATTATCTAATCTACCTCTAACAAATGTAATCGAAATGTATTCAGCCGTTATGGTGTGATTCAGTAACAATCACACTAAAATTAATAATACTAGTGCCTGTCGCTTGCTTTATACTGGGTGTTAGGCTAAGTGTTTACTATGTGATTTAATAGATGTAGATATTAATAGCCAATCTATGAGCAACACCACACACTATGATGATGTCAGACATAACTGAACTGAAACACAAAGATCGTTATACCGTATTTAGAAAAAAACTAGGTGGTGGTTTAAAAGGTGGATGGACCCAGTAAAGTTTTGCATTAACTTTTTGTTGTGTACTAAATATGGGTACTTGAAAAACCTTCTTGTTATAAGGTTGACTAAGTAGAGGGTAGTTTTACATTTGCTCAGTCATGTTTTACGTGTGTTCTGCTACGTAGCTCAATAAACCTATTTACCGAAATATGGTGTTTTACTGGCCATATTACTTTTGAAACTATCATGGTTATGTATAATGTGTGTGTGTGTGTGTGTGTGTGTGTGTGTGTGTGTGTGTGTGTCTCTGTCTCTGTCTATCGCCTCGTAGCTCCCGAACGCATGAACAGTTTTTTTTTTAATTGTTTGAAAGGTGAATTTTTCGGGAGTGCTCTTAGCTATGTTTGATCAACATCGGTTCAGCCGTTTCATTGCGTTGAGGTTTTTTTTAATTTTTACAAAATTAATTTCTTGTTAATATTAATTTTAATTGTGGTGAATAAATAATTGCAAATCTGCGAACAATACCAATATACTAGAGTAGGTACAATACTACAATATTATTATATTTCATTCATAGTTTCAATACGCATTTTGAAAATCGCAATGATTAAATTTCGTAGTGCAGTTGCTTTTCCATACTTATGTATTTTACCAATATGGGCGAACAGAGTATAATTTTACACTGAAATGACTGTCGTTGGAAAAAAAGTGGTTACATACAACCGTATGGTTGAAGAAAACAGTGGATTAATAGCTAAAATTACATCGAAATTTTAGTCTATACAAGTAATTTCGATGTAATTTTCGCTATTAATCCATTGTTTTCTTAAACCTAATATGATTTGCGCAAATAATGACCAATATAAAAGCCAACAACAGTCATTTCAGTGTAAAATTATATATATGATTTGCCGCAAATAATTACCAATATAAAAGCCAACAATAGTAATTCAGTGTAAAATTATACTCTGTTCGCCCATATTTATTTAGATACATTAATATAGAAAAGCAACTAGGTAACTTAAGGTGAAGGCTCACGTTTGCGGCGCGAGATTCAAATTTTTTGGTGTTTTTTGCCCTTTACAGGTCATCAACACTTCTTCAGATGACGAAAGTTGAGTTCGCGACAACTAGGAGACCTAACACACATGTTTTAATTGATTGTATCTCGTAAATATCATCAGTTTAGCTACGATACCCCTAAACAAACAAAAATACTGTAAAAATGTGTTTAGGGGTATCATTGCTAAACTGATGATATTTTTGAGATACTATCAATTAAAACATGTGTGTTAAGTCTCCTAGTTGTCGCAAACTCAACTTTCGTTATCTGAAGAAGTGTTGATGAGCTGTAATGGGCAAAAAACACCTAAAAATTTGAATTTCGCGCCGCAAGCGTGCGTATCCACCTTAAACTAAATAACTGCAACTAAAAAAAAAACAAGTGAAATCAAAGTTAAAAGTATTAAATCCAATAAGAATACTTGAATATGAAGTTTAGACATACAAAGATCCTCAGGAAAAAACCCATAACTTGAGAATGTACAATTTATTTTAGTTTGCCACAATGTAGAAGCAGATTCAACAGGAATCCAGTCTAATGTAATGAATGTGATGTACAGGCATCTGTATCGGTGCAGGAGAGCCTGCGCGACGTGCAGGAGGCGCAGGCGGCGCAGGAGGCGCGCTACGCCGCACTCCTCGACCTGGACTCCGCCGCGCCGTACAACGCGACTCTGCGCTGGCACAACACCACGCTGCCCGCGCTCGTGACGTACGCGCGGGGCGACGCGCACGCGCAGGCGGTCGGCTTCGTGCGCGACGCGGCGCGCCTGCCCTACTCCGTGCTGTTGTACGACCTGGGCCTGAGGCCTGCCTCGCTGCACATTGTGAGTGACACTATCACCACACTGACCGATCCACTGACACTACCAACGATTCATGATAAAAATGCATCGGGTTGTGCTCTCTTTATGTCTTTATGCAAGCTTTGAATCAGGAAAAGCCTTCACTGAACTTCTTTACTTTCTCTATGCCTCTCAATATTGTTTTTTTTTCTGTTTTCCTGCAGCTGTCCAACTTTTGCAACTCGTCGAAGTGCGCCATTATTGAGTTCGACCTGGACGTGTTCCCGTCGCACGTCAGCGACGAGACCATTCGCGCCTTCCGCCCGCTCATCATACAGGTAACCTCGTACTGCTCTTATGTTGCACTGCTGATGTAGACTGTGGTGGATATAGAACTTGATACAAGTAAACCTGACTTGCAGTGGATTTCCCTTACAAAATTTGGATAGACCTACCTACCCAGTTTTTATCACATTACGTTGCGTATGAATAGACAGAAAATTCTCATGAGTTTCTTATTTTTAGGTAAACAAACCCTAAAAACCTGCGCCTGCCAGGCATTCAATGAGATTATTATTTACAATAAGAATTTGTAAGAAACCCAACCATTGTAGTATCACAAAAAAAACACGTCATCACATTCTCAGTAATGAGACTTCCTGTGACCTTACTGTAGCAAGCAGCGAGGTCGCCGGCCGCCGCTAATCGCTGAGACTTGAGAAGAATGAGGTACTAGTTTTGGCAGCTCGGTGACGCGCGGTACATTGTGTATAATACAATAACGGCCACAGCACAGTTCTATAATTATGACCCAGCACACATTTAAAGTGAAGTGCGCTCTCCCTCCTTCTGTTCCTGACTGCATGAGCACATGGTGGAGGGGTCAGCTGTTCTACTCATCTTCCTTCACGCGCTGTGCGACTAAACATTATGATGAACATTAAGAGCAACACCCACCACCACTGAGGTGAGGGGAGGCTGTTAGCGTCGCGTCGCTTTGGGCGGGAGCCTAAGCTCTGCTCGACATAAGCCTCCCCATAGATAGAATGCCGACTTCCCACGACCTTTAAAAGAATCGTCGGTCCATCCTGAAAAGGGGGCGAAGGAGGAGCTTCCTTACACGACGTCGTCTAGTTTGTGGTCGCCACTCTGGAAACTTTTTTCCTTCGTAATGAAGATACAAGTTTAAAATTAACCTAGATAGACTAACATTATAAAGAGGTAAAGTTTGTTTGTATGTAGGGGGTATTCTTTGGAATCGACGGGAAGTTGTTTTAGCCCTGAGTGGGCCTGGGCTATGTTTAGTTAGCTTCCGCCCGCGACTACGCTCGCTTTATATGACATGTGCAGATCCAGTTAAAAATCCGTATCGATTGTGGTGATATTTGGTCTCTGGGTTGGCAGATAGTAGGAATAGAATAGAACAGAAATAGTTTATTTAGAACACATATTTTTTGCTACATGTATAGTGCCGTCAAAAATGGCCTGTGCTCAGCATAATGCTACAGTAAACTCCTAGGTAGTAGGAGTGGGCAACATGCCTGTAATTTCACCGGCACCCTTACCTACCCTGCAAACCAGAACAAAGCAATGTAAGCACAATTATTTTGCGGCAGAAATAGTTATGGGGTAGTACTTCCCCGCCCTAACTATTTCACAAAAGAGCTCTACCTACTACTAACACAACTCAAACTCGAGTCCATCCCTACTCAGTAACCAGCGCGTCCAACCAAATATGAATGTGACAACGTCGCGTCGCGTCCGCCATGATCTAATTGAACGTCCTATTGTGAAACAGCTATTGATAGTCAAACTACAGCCAAGACTCACCTTATCAGGGCTCTAATTGTGTGAGTCAAACGAACAAAGGCCCTTGTAGTAGGGTCATTTATTCAGTGTGCGACCTCGCACCTCGCACCTCGCCTCTGCTTGATTAGTAACATTTTATAATGAGCAGTCGCCGGGCTAATTGTAACTGCAGTCAGCTGGGACAATTGAGAGGTCACTAGGGCAGGTCTAATTGGTAATTCGATTCTATAAGATAATATCATATTACCAAACTGGGATATTGTCGAAAGCATAAGTATCGTCAATGTAATCAGAGACATGCAGGTTTGCAAAAACCAATCAATCATCATCACCATCCACCATGCTGATGTATAAGTCAACTGCTGGACATATGCCTCCTCTGTATATATATTTGTAACTTCGTGAATGTGGAAACAAACAGATGCCCCACCAGATGTTAAGCGATAACCTCTGCCTTTAACAATGCATTACCTCATAGGTCACGTCCTAGGACGCACCCTATGTGGCAGGCACTGCACTGCGCCCAGGCGCAGATCCAGGGGACGCTCACGGTTTGACGGTAATTCCACATTTGGACGTTAAATTCCTTTAGTGGTCTCGGGGTGAACTGCACGAGGAAAGGATTTTCCGAAATTCATCACCTCAACAGGGCTCAAGCGCCCTCGCGATACAATCCTCTTAATACCACGATGAATGGTCTTGAGCCGCCTCCATCCAACGACTTCCTGCAACCTAACAAAGAATGAGACCGAAGGGTTTTACAACTCACCATCCACAACAATAAGAAATAAGTACATATAAATAGTGTATTGTTTACCGATCAAAATATATGTATATGTATATTTAAAATCATGCAGGCAAACTGATTATGAGCAACGCTCATGATAACGAGCACATCGAAATACGCACAGGTACCTACTTGACGTAGGGCCAGTAGGTATCTAATGACTCCAAAGGATGTGGCTTACTAGGCGAGGCGAGTACGACATGACAACTCAGAACGAAAGCGCGTAAGAAAATTATCTATACATACCCAAATATTACTTTGCTATCGGTTTTAACGCTAATTATTTGGATATGTATGTTGTAGATATGTTTGCTGTGGTGTGTCCGGCCTAAGAATAGAACCCTCCGTCTCCTCCCGTGGATGTCGTAAAAGCCGACTAAGGGATTACCCGGACTTTTTGATAAGCTTCGTTGGTATAAGATTTGTCCTGGCTGGTAGCTTACTATGGAATGTGTTATTACTGGAAGAAAGCGTTAGCTGAGTCAGTCGTGGGAAGCAATGGCGGCGATGAGCTCACCACTTGTCACGTCTATATTCCACGATGGTGCAACCCCACTGTGAAAAGAGGCCTATTGTGGCTCTGCCTACCCCTTCGGGGAAAAAGGCGTGTGTCTATGTATGTGTATGTATGTATGCTGTACACACAATTGGTTTATGTTTTATGGCCTCATTGGATGATACTGAATCCAATAATCAAATAATAATCCTACAAAATCAGTGCGTACGCCACGCGGGCGGCAAACGTATGAAGGCGTCTCTACCCGGTATTGGTCGGTTCTTTCTTGGTCATCCTGCGTTAGATGAGAGACCAGTTTGAGGAATAGTGGCACTGATCAAGGCATAATGACCGCCCGGTGAAAGAATCAGCGTTATGAAAGGATCCACAGTGCACTTCGCAGAGGCTCCTTAGAACTTCGTTTGAGCGTGATTTCGCCTGCTGGTGAGTCACGATGCGGGTGAAGACGGAACACGGCGGTTTGGAAGGCACCTATTTACTCTTGCCTTGAAGATACCCTGCCTGATCTATCGCTGCGCTAAGTCGAGCGGTTATAGTTTTCTGGAAAGACGATGGGTTGTGTTCCATGCCTTTAGCAGTATAAAGGTGGAACCGAACGAATAAAGGGTATAAGATACTAGCTTTTTGTTTAAACTATTGCTCCAGCGATGATGATGGTGATGATTGCTCCAGTGTATAAGGGTAAGTGAGGTATTCTGTATCGGGAAGACATTGAATCTGCGTCTCCGTGAGGAACAATAAATGTGGCTTGGTGGTCTCTAGTGATGGGCCGGATGGAGATATGAGTGCAGTCTTGGAATGGTAGAGAGGTGCACTTGAAGCGAGAGGCAGTTCTTCCGCTGTGAGCACAACTTATTATACTTCATCTTGCATTATTCTTGGCATGTCTTTTGACGTTTCTGTGTTGTTGCCTGGCTCATATCTAGTATCGGACGCGCCTTAGATCTTCTCACTCTTGACAGAGCGATCGTGTTCATCATGTTGTACTGTTGTTAAGGGCGGATGTTGCTCGTCCCGCGATATCTCGCCACTTATCCCTATTCGTGGACATTCTGGTATCAGCTTGCGATAGGCTCGGTTATTACTCGGAGGCGATAAGACGGGCGCGCTATCTCACGTTATTTACACGCTGATTTCAGGAGTGATTGAAACTGATTATTGCGTAAACGCTGATAAGATACTAGGTATGTTTCAGGTCTACTTAGTCATAGTCATAGTCATAGTAGTAGTAGTCATAGTAATTTATTAATAACAAAAACGGTTACAAGTCAAATATACATAAATCCATAAATCGTACACAAGTACATCACAAAACAATACATTATAACAATTTGAAATTTAATATGTCAATACCATAACAATTAGTAATCGTATAAAAAAATATAATAATAATAGGTAATGTCAAATAATTAAATAATGTCAGAAAAATAATAAAATATTAATTTACATCAATTTTAAATAAATCTTGATATACATCATCGTCATCATCTTACATCTACGTCTACATACTCCAATGTATAATGTCCAAAATATTAGCTATCATTTACTTACATCCGCCCTCGTATTCACTCGCTCGCACGCGTGCAGCGTAAGTCATATAAGAGCACACCAGCGAAGCTCTTCCGTAGGAAGCAGAAAAACAGTCGCCGTGACCGAAATCAGTCTGGATGACATCATCATCATGGGTACCGGATAAATATTAGCTTATTCTAACAACCTACCGATCTTGAGACAATCTATCTTTAGTGTGGCCCGTGATATGGAGAAGGAAATTAAGACTATCACCATTAACAATCTAAACGAGGAATTAAAATATCACTAGTAAAAAATTGTAAGGGTCGTCATTAGAAAGGAATGGATTTTTGGCGAGGGTCACCCCAACCTAGGACGAGCTCAGTTTTTGAGGAAAAAAATCTTTTTTTGTATGACATTTTAAAAACGATAGTTTTTAAAAAGCTGTTGAGGGGGAGGGAGGTCAGATTGAGCGGAACAGGGACCCCTCTCCTGTGAGCGTGAAAACGAGGAAAGTTATAGTTTTCGAAAAATATTTGAAATTTATAATTGGAAGTGTCGGACTACGTTATATGGTCTCTCGCCAGTACTCTCACGAGGTTGTCCATGAATGTCGCCTCACTCAATTCTATTTCGGTTACAGAATCGACGCAGGGCACTTCGACATGAGTTAGGTCAGGTACAAAATTAGCGACAGAAACGCCAAGGAGCACCCCGACTCCTCGTGGTCTTGTGCTTAACGCCCCTAGTGTGTATATAAAAACACGTAGCCAGCAGTAGCTCGCGTGGGGGGGTCCTGAATGGAGCAAAAACACGTAGCCAGCAGTAGCTCGCGTGGGAGGTCCTGAATGGAGCAAAAACACGTAGCCAGCAGTAGCTCGCGTGGGAGGTCCTGAATGGAGCAAAAACACGTAGCCAGCAGTAGCTCGCGTGGGAGGTCCTGAATGGAGCAAAAACACGTAGCCAGCAGTAGCTCGCGTGGGAGGTCCTGAATGGAGCAAAAAAACGTAGCCAGCAGTAGCTCGCGTGGGAGGTCCTGAATGGAGCAAAAAAACGTAGCCAGCAGTAGCTCGCGTGGGAGGTCCTGAATGGAGCAAAAAAACGTAGCCAGCAGTAGCTCGCGTGGGAGGTCCTGAATGGAGCAAAAACACGTAGCCAGCAGTAGCTCGCGTGGGAGGTCCTGAATGGAGCAAGGCCGAGTGGAGCGAAGGGCGGCCGGGGGTGGTGGTGGTCTCCTCCCCTCCCCCGTCTGCTAAATAGTGTACTCAGTGCACCCGGGTTGAATTACCCCAGGTTAATTAAAAACCAAACAGGAGGCCCGTTTCTAATGCACACCAAGCAATTTTTGAATAAAATAATGATTTCCTCGTGTTCAGGTTTCCTCGATACAGGCCTCGCCTAGTGAGGAAACCGATAGATATTACCACCTAGGATTAATTAGTTGTCAGCGAAATACTTGTGTCCAATTTATGTATACCCACCTCTTAACTGTGTTAAATTGTGAATATTGTTTGTTGGATGTGTATTTTGCTGTAATAAAAACATTTTTCTTCTTTTTTTTTTTCACCCAACACTTTTTTCCACAACCAACCGGATAGCCGCTTGGTTGTGGAAAAAAGTATTAATAAAGATAAAGCTCTAAATTCATAAAGATTATTAATACGTACTATGTAGTTGATTTGATGATTCTCATCATCGTGAAATTGCCTTTGTGATAAACACGGCATGAATGGATTTTCATACTTACATTACCGGCTCATACATTACATTATAGGAATATTCGTTTTTTTTAACGGAAAAACTTGCGAATGGAAAAATAAAATCGGAAGGACGAGGCGAAGCCCTGAGCTGACGAATTGGTGCTTACGCATGTTTCAGCACGCGCTGAGCCGGGTGGGGGGCGTGATATTCTGCGAGGCCTGGCAGCGCTGGGAGGGCAGCGCGGCGGCGCTGGCGGCGCTGTGGCAGCGCGCGGGCGCGGCCGGCGTGCTGGCGTGGCCGCGGCGCGCCGCCGTCACGTCGCTGACGCACCCGCGCATGTTCAGGCACCTGCACGCGGCGCCCGACGACTTCCTCTTCGTGCAGATGGTGGACGCGTCGCGGCTCGTGCTGCGCGCCACGCCGCCCGTCGCCAAGCTCATGCGCGCTTGGACGCGCTGCGCGCTCACGCTCGACTGCATCATGCCGCTGGGTACGTATCCACTGCACAGAGCACATGACATGCTCCGACACTACTCGCACGCTAAACTGAATGTGTGTGTGTTGTCAGGCGCGCAGGCGGGCGGGTGCCGGTTCGACAAGAAGCCGCAGTACCGGTACTCTGGGTGCCACGAGCGCGACGCGTCGGCGCTCAGCATCCTGCTCGGGCTGCGCTCCGGGTTCGAGGAGGCGCAGTACGCGGCGCGCGGCGGGGGCGCGGGCGGCGCGGCGTGGCGGCGCGTGCCCGACGAGGCGGCGCGCGCGGCGCTGGACGCGCTGCTGCGCAACGCCACGGAGCACGACACTGCGCCGCCGCTGACGCGCACGGAGCGCGCCCCGGACTCGCTCACGTCGCACGCCTCTCCGGCGCCCGCGCATTGAACGCATACTCATACCACTCGATTACCTTCCCTCGGTTCTGTTGTATTCAAGGACGACGCTTGGACTTTTTCTCCCCTCCTATTTTTGCTAATGAGAGAAAAGGACAAAATATCCATGTAAGATTCTTGAATACCGCTGTAAGTTGGTCAGCGAGTGCTCAAGTATCTTCCGTTGAATATCGTGGAGCGGTCGCTGAGCTGGGCGTCTCGGCGCGGTGCTCAGTGGCGCCGTCTGGCGGAGTGTTTGCCGCTATCTGAAGTGGGCGACATACTTGAACGTTGTTTGAGATTACGTTCGCGATTTACCGGTAGTATGTACAATCTGTGCAGGGTCGATGAGCGTGTGCCGTTGAGCCGTGTCACATGAAATACATTGCTAGTACCATAGATACTATCAGAGGGAAAACTGGGAACCAATACACAATGTATAAAATAATTTTCACTAGAAACGGGATATTTACCATGATTTTTGAGTTTTATATGATCCCGATATTTCGGCACAGTTGCATGCGCCATGATCACGGGAGAACTGACTAAAGTCTTTGCGAGTAGATGTTATTGGCAGATATATCGATCTACCCTCTTTCTCACTCTTTTATTACGAACGATACCACTACCATCGGTTTCATTGTCACAATTCACACCAACTCGACACACAACACTAACGGTGTCCGGACGCGTAGCAGGTACCACACTTTTTTGATTCTTACACATTCTTACCACAGGATTCCATACTCCAGATAATTGAAAACCATCTTCTCTATTGAAGTTTCTGTACTTAGTAATCTCAATTGCCTCTTGTACCATTCTCGGTATGTAATGTCGCTCTGTCGAGATTACCTGCGGCACAGATAAAATAATACTATACTAGTACAGATACCTCATGCCATACAACGAAACGTGACCGCCATAACTCGGGCTATTGTGCGGGCTAATTTGGTTGCCTTACCTGGACGCTAGATGCCGCTAGCAGCGTAATTGATAGCTAGAGCCACCTAGCACCTGCAACTGTAATTACCGCGTAAAACGCGCATACACTAAACAGATGGCGTTTGTTAAAAAACTTAGGCCCGTCGTACATAGAGCTACTCAAAAAGAACTAGTTACAAACTCAAATACTAACGAGATCTTACAGGCACATGAGACTTTTCATCTATGTCTCAGGGTGGCGGGCGCAGTGCAATGCCACATAGGGCACGTCCTAGGTGGACGTGACCTATGAGGTAATGCACTGTTCATAGGCAGAGGTTACCGCTTAACATCAGGTGGGCCTCTTGCTTGTTCCGTCATTCAAGAAGTAAAAAAAAAAAAAAAAAAAAAAAAAAAAGATCAAGTGGCCCACCTGATGACAAGCGGTAACCTCTGCCTTTAACAATGATTTACCTCATTATGATTCCATTGCCACGGTAATGCTGCATGTGGTGTAATAAAATAGTTTGCCTAATAATCACTGAGATTATAAGCTGAAGCTGACGATAGTAAAGAAGTGATTGAAACTTTACAACATGAGCATCTATATAGCGTCGTGTCATCGTGTGCGAGGTACAGTTTCTAAGTGGTTTGTAATTGTAATTACCTACTGATTAGTTCCGTCATTTTTTAGTAGCTCCATGTGCGACGGGCCTTTATGACGATTATGTTTTTTTTAACTCAACATCTTTACTAAGACTGCGTCAACCCTAGGCACAAATCTTCATACACAATAAAACGCATCTCGCCCGCCGGCCCGCCGCTCGAAAAAGCGGTTTTTATTGAATATCTCGTAAATAATTTTACAAAACTCCTTCAGTGAACCCTCGGCGTTGTTGAATTGATTTTATCTACCTATCTAATTTTTTACCCAATAATATGTAAACAATCGAATCTAGGCAAAAAATAGATGTAACTTTGGATTTTTTTAATTCGAGAAAATATTGTCCTATCGTGTTTCTGGTATCTACAGCGACCCCTCGGAATTATAATGTAGTATCCATGCATATTTTTAATTTAAATACTGTACTTCATGCCTGTTAAAAATCAAATCTAAGATTAGGAATTTCGCGGTACCCCACATTAACCACCTAGATGACCCGCTCGCGACTTTGTCCGCGCCTAGTCAGAAAACATTCCCGGCGGCGTGCAGAAAACAACTAACCACGCCGTGACACAACCTTTGAAACGAACGAACACTCAAGTTTTCAAATTTACGAGTCCATTCCTGAAAATATTTGAATCCCAACAACTACCTATATCGTGAAACTATATTCTACAACGTCGAATTTACGCTGAAATATGGCTAAATCGTAAAGTGTTTTTTTTACAAACACAACGTTCCCGTGGCAATCTTCATATATTGCTGAAACATATGTTTGTTAATTTTATTTGAGGAAACTACCTATGAACAAGTTACGAAACCCCGGTTTCCTTGACGGCCGAAGCGAAAATTTCAAGTAGGTATCTACTGCCGACGCTTTCCGCAATACACAGCATTTTTATTTTACGTGTGAACCCTATTTTGAAACCCTTAGCATACGAATTTTTCATTTTCATTTCTAAGTAGACCTTTAAACCCTAAAAGGAATAGTAGGTACCTACACCCTCTAAATTCCAAGTCTCAACGACCAGCGGTTTAGGCTGTGCGTTGTCACTCGGTCAGTCAGTCAGTCAGGACATTGCCTTTTATGTATAACTAGTTCGTCTTTGGTTACAATGATATCTATACAGGTCTGATATTTTATTAGAAAATTTTAGAATAGAACGTAAATACTATATAGTTTTCTCTTTCATTTTGGGCATGACGTCATTGGCGGGTCATCTGTTTTTTTTTAAAAATAACGCCATCTATCAAGTTGTACTACATGTGGTACTACAAACAAACTGTGTCAAACCTCAACCTAGTTCAAATGATTACCACTAAGAATACGACATCATTATATTTTTCTAAAAATAATTAAACTTGATTGATGAGGCATTTATTTAATTTTCCCGTGTTATGGGTATTTTTTGATATTACAAAATATTTTTTTCGGGGCCCAATGTTCATTTTTCACAAACTTCAATAACAAATCTATACCTGTTACGCCATCTATTGAATTTAAATAGAACAATATATTTTTTCTTTGGGATGAGACCCCGTGCCTGCGGACTGTGTAGCTCGATCCAATGATTTGAGCCAGATTCCAAAAGGTGTTCTGCTATTTATTTATTTATTTATTTTATTTTAGGAAGACTAACAGCACAAAAAACATCATAAATACAGTTGTGGTCATATAATTAAGAACGATTTGAAGTTCTAGAAGTTTTTTATTTAAATCGTATCATACACAGAGATGTGTACCTTCTGAGAAGCAACTAGTTATGTTATATAATAGTCACAATAATAGAGCAACCTGACTTAAGAATAAAGTATGAAATCGCTAACTATTTTTTGCACATTTTATTGATTTTATCAAAGTAACACATTCAAATTGTACTGAAACTGGACAAATAATTAAGAACGATTTATTTAACTGCTCGGGAATTGTTTTGTATAACACTTAGATTTAAAAAATCACAATATTATGTAGCACAGGAAACATAAAAAGAAATTTAATAAATATTTAACTAAAATTAATAGTTAATAGCATATCCACGGCTTTTAATTACAGCTTTACACCGGCGAGGCATTGACTCTATTAATTTTTGACATTTCGCAAGAGAAATAGAGTTCCATTCTTCTAAAAAAACGTCATACAGCTCTCTTAAATTTCCACACTTTGTATTTGAAACCTTTTTCTTTACTTCAAACCACAGATTCTCTGTTGGGTTTAGATCTGGACTGTTAGCAGGCCAGTCTAAGACAGAAACTAATTGCGCTGTAAGAAATTCCTTTACGGTGCGTGCAGTGTGCTTTGGATCATTGTCATGCTGGAATGTCCAAATGACCGGTAGAACGTCTTCAGCGTATGGTAACATTGTTTCTTCCAGTATATTTTTGTATTGGAACTGATCCATGTTACCTTCTATCAACTTTACAGGTCCTACACCATGTCCAGAAAAGCAACCCCAAATTTTCACATTTCCACCACCGTGCTTTAATGTAACTTTCGTGTACTTTGGGTCGAATGCTGTATTCGGGGGACGTCGTACATATCGTTTTCCATCAGAACATACTCTGTTTATTTTCGTCTTGTCAGAAAAAAGTACATTTTTCCACTGTTGCACAGTCCAGTTTTCATACTTTCTCGCAAATGCAAGCCGGGCTTGCCTGTGGCAAAGTTTTAACATGGGTACCTCTCTTGCTATCCTACCGTGCAATTTTTCTTCTACCAAACGTCTTCGAATAGTGCGTGCTGAGATTGCTGAAGGGTTGTTTTCACCAAAATATTCTTTTCTAAGCTCATTGGACCCTTTAAAAGGATTTTGTTTTGCCATACGAACGATGTTTCGGTCATCTCGAGGAGTTGTTTTTCTCTGTTTAGGTACACGTGGAACATTCGAAGTAGTTTGATACGTAGCAAAATGCTTTACAGCGTGGAAAACCATCGTTTTTGAACATTGCAGATGGTCGGCTATCTTTTTATAAGACCAATTCTTCCGGCGAAGTTTTATTATTACTTCCCTTGTAGATTTATCACAACTTTTATTTTTTCCCATTGTTTTTTCTAAAGAAGCAATCACCTTTAATCTTTTACAGCACGTAATGGCCCCAAAATTATACAAACAGTAACAAATCGACTGAGTGTTCTCTATTTAAATTTGAATAAAGGTATAAACTACTTAGCGTTCTTAATTACGTGACCAGCCAGTAATAAGGAATACTTTGTTTAAAAGTAGTGTAAAAAGTTTGCCTATTGATTTTTAGCCAATCATTATTATCAATGAATACAGTGGTAATATGTAAATGTTTTACGATACCGAGAGAAATAAAAACAAATGCATACAATTAGTTTTGCATCTTAGTTGGAAAAAATCTTCCCTTTATATCAGCGTTCTTAATTATATGGCCACCACTGTATATATAAATTTAGAATCATAAGGCTAATGATAAGTCTTCACTCTCCACTCTCTATGGCTGACTTATGTATGTCCCTGTTCTTGACTCAAAAATCATGGTAAATATCCCGTTTCTAGTGAAAATTATGTACATAACCATGATAGTTTCAAAAGTTATAATGTATAAAATGTATCTATAACTTATTACGAAAATTTACCCTTATAATGTCGATATATGATTTGTTACGCTTTGCCACGATACTAAATTACAGAACGTGTACACGGATATCATTGCTTGAGCCACGTGCGCGGCACTCGGCGTGTTGTTGCGGCAGCTGCAGATCGTTTAATGTAGGATAGACGTCGCGCGTGCGCAGCTCATAAACTAAGTAGCACTTGTGCGACACACGTACCTTCGTTTGGCACAAAGAGTTTGTTTTGGGCCACAAAATTGTTTATTTATTTGTTGTTGAATCGTTTTAGAACTTCAATATGTTCAGTGAATATTCCTTTCGTTGAAGTAGAGCTGTGTTATAGCTTGGTCTGTAAATATGATTACGTTGTGTCAAAAGTTATGTTATTGTGGTTACATGTAGATTGTAGATTGTATTTATTGTAGGGAGGACGGACGTGACGCTTCGTCCGCGCTCGGAACTCGCGATACTCATTAGTCCTAAGGTCCAGTTAATTTGCGAGTCAAGTGTAATGAAAGGTTCGTTTGGTTTTAAATTAAAATGACATAAGTTTTACAAAGAACACAGTTCATAAAATAAGTGCATGATAACAAATAAATAATTAGTATTATTTATCAAATTTTATTTTATAAGTCACGTTTTGGAATTTTGAATGTGTTTTCTTATTTGTATGTCAACATGTAGCTGTGTTTTCTGCTGCTCTTGTGTAAATGCAGATATTTGTATGCCAACATGGAGCTGTGTTTTCTGCTGCTCTTGTGTAAATGCAGATATTTGTATGTCAACATGTAGCTGTGTTTTCTGCTGCTCTTGTGTAAATGCAGATATTTGTATGCCAACATGTAGCTGTGTTTTCTGCTGCTCTTGTGTAAATGCAGATATTTGTATGTCAACATGTAGCTGTGTTTTCTGCTGCTCTTGTGTAAATGCAGATATTTGTATGCCAACATGTAGCTGTGTTTTCTGCTGCTCTTGTGTAAATGCAGATATTTGTATGTCAACATGTAGCTGTGTTTTCTGCTGCTCTTGTGTAAATGCAGATATTTGTATGCCAACATGTAGCTGTGTTTTTTGCTGCTCTTGTGTAAATGCAGATATTTGTATGTCAACATGTAGCTGTGTCTTCTGCTGCTCTTGTGTAAATGCAGATATTTGTATGTCAACATGTAGCTGTGTCTTCTGCTGCTCTTGTGTAAATGCAGATATTTGTACGTCAACATGTAGCTGTGTTTTCTGCTGCTCTTGTGTACATGCAGATATTTGTATGTCAACATGTAGCTGTGTTTTCTGCTGCTCTTGTGTAAATTCAGATATTTGTATATCAACATTTAGCTGTGTTTTCTGCTGCTCTTGTGTAAATGCAGATATTTGTATGTCAACATTTAGCTGTGTTTTCTGCTGCTCTTGTGTAAATGCAGATATTTGTATGTCAACATGTAGCTGTGTTTTCTGCTGCTCTTGTGTAAATGCAGATATTTGTATGTCAACATGTAGCTGTGTTTTCTGCTGCTCTTGTGTAATTGCAGATATTTGTATGTCAACATGTAGCTGTGTTTTCTGCTGCTCTTGTGTAAATGCAGATATTTGTATGTCAACATGTAGCTGTGTTTTCTGCTGCTCTTGTATAAAGGCAGATATTTTGCATATCGCAAGCCGAAAATATTGTAACTTTTTTTTTTTAATTAGTTTAACGACACGACTGATGGGTTGTGAATCGAATATAATTCCGGAGGCGAGTCGGTTTAGTAAAATTAACTACTTAGTTTGTAAAAGTTCAATGTGATATAAATGCGGAGCGGATGCGCGACTGAGGAGAATGCATCGATAGCTGCTTAGTTTAAAAGACATGCTGACATTTCTAATGTTTGCGTTATTTGTCCAAAACAAAACGAACCGTATGGTGACTACACATATGGTTTATTTTGTTTTGGCCGAATAGCGCAAGTGTTTGATTGAATAGGGTCAGAATATAACGCGCGCAAACAAACATACTAACCACTTGAAGCCCTTGTGTTGTATATATGATAGCGCTAGGGTCCGAGCCGACCATACTGCCATAATATTATACATATTATCAATTCACAAGCAAGTTTGGTCGCGCGGTTATCGATCTCAGTGTTATGTTTAAGTGTAGCATGTAATGACCAAATTGTATTAAACTAACACGTTGCATTTGAAATCAATACTAGTGAGAATATCAATAGATTTAATTTAAAGTAGATGTCAGTTCAGAGATTCATTTCATTAGGTAGGTCTAGAATGCGCTGAAGTCCCGGGTAGCTTAGCAAATATTCAAATTATGTAGGTTTCTAAAGTATGAAATCTAGTCGATACTGTACCTAATTATCATAGATAAATTATATGTACAGTATTAGTTTATCTATGCTAGCAATATGTTCTATGAACGACTATTTCGTGTGAGGCGGCACTAAACTACAAGCCGTGACCTTGTGACTGTAATCAATACGAAGTACGATAAAATAATTACCTAAGCTGTAATTTTTTCGCCTCGTCCATGAAACCCATAAAAAATAAATATCCTATGCAAGTATTAGGAGTTCGAAATAAGGAAATCAAACGTAATGTAATGTGCAGATTTCTTCGACATAGCACAGTTTAATTTGGTATAAACTGTAAGATATCTTCGACATAGCACAGTTTAATTTGGTATAAACTGTAAGATATCTTCGACATAGCACAGTTTAATTTGGTATAAACTGTAAGATATCTTCGACATAGCACAGTTTAATTTGGTATAAACTGTAAGATATCTTCGACATAGCACAGTTTAATTTGGTATAAACTGTAAGATATCTTCGACATAGCACAGTTTAATTTGGTATAAACTGTAAGATATCTTCGACATAGCACAGTTTAATTTGGTATAAACTGTAAGATATCTTCGACATAGCACAGTTTAATTTGGTATAAACTGTAAGATATCTTCGACATAGCACAGTTTAATTTGGTATAAACTGTAAGATATCTTGGTTTTCGATCAGAAAAGGTTCAACTGAATAAGTTTCATTATTCATTACGAATCTCCGGAATAAAAATTAGCTACAGTGAAGCTTGGCCTTTTATGCTTAATAGTGGTAATAATATTTACTCCACACAGATCGGATAGGTAGTCATTACTTAAAAAAAATACGTCAATTGTATCTTTTCTGTACGGAACAAAATGGCTAGAGCATTATCTATGGCTAGCAGACCAAGAATATATTTATAAGTTGCTGGCGTCTCATACATTATTGGCCTGCCAGCATAGTTATATTTATATGGCTGAATGCGCATATTTTTCACAATTTATAAAAAAAACGCACGGTCCAAATGGCGCGAGTAGAATATTTATTTATGAATAATTTATTTTGAGTACTTGCAATTTAGAGAAAAGTACTGTAACAAGCCTCGACATAAACAGCAATCATCGGTCTGGTTAAGTTAAAAAAAAAACACTTGGGAAGGGCTCGGCTTCGCCTCGTCCTTTCAATCCTACTCGGCCGTAAATTGCTTAGTTTCAGGCCTCGGCAGTAATGTACTATTATTTCAGACACGCTTGTATATTCGATCATTATTTAGAGAACGTTCTTCGAGATGTATCTATCTTGCCGGTCTAGGCTACTTTAGTATGAAAATCAATATACATGTCGTGTTATCACAATACTGTCGCGACCTGAAATCAACTCGGCCGACTAGTACTGCAAGGACGTATCAGAGTAGAAAGTAGATTTTAAAAGGACGAGGCGTTGGCCAATTGCTGTTTCTTTTGAGGCTTGTGTATTACTTGATCGTAGTGGACATTTCGGCTCGCGGGCTGAGTGGGGTGTGGGCTGAGTTGACCAAAGAATCATAAAGACGCCGGCAATTTATTCCTTTAGTATTTTGGTTGTACGCCAGTAGTATTGCGCTAGTATTGGTGTTTTGTTTATTACCTACGTGCCGAAACGAAATAGTTTTTGAGGTATTGTCTATATATCCAAACATGTAGCTTATATCCACGCGTTGTTTCAAAAATGTGCTAAACAATACAAGCCTTGACCGCAATTAGGTGTTGATGTACTCACGAATCACGTCCGTCCATCAACGCCTGATTTGCTGGCCGCGGCAGTAATGTACACTATTTGCGTGCTATGAAGCTTACCGGAAAAATCATTTCAGTAGGTTTTAGTTGTACTTTACTATTCAGCACAAAAAATCATGAGATTCCATTCAAAGTTTTTTTTTACAAAAAATGTGATATTTTTATTTCTATGGAATATCTACAGTTGTGAAACTATTTGGAAAGCTTGCGATTATTGTAAGGCTACAAATATTTATGAAATGTTTTCAAAACCTGTATTTATTTTTATGACCTGTGTATTTATTTAATGTAAATCCAAGCTTCTACATTCGCATATCTATGTATATCGAAAAGTTAAAATTATTTATTAAACGATTACTTTTTCAAAATTAAAATACTGTTTCATTTAATTAACTTTTATTATCTGTAATGATATTTATGTGATACTATAAATTAAAACTTGTGTGTTAGGTCATATAATTACCGACAACATAGTTTTCGCTATCTGAAGAAGTGTTGATGAGCTGTGATGAGCAACAAACACGAAAAAAATATTAATTTCGCTCCACATTCGAAAGCAACTACCTTAAATAATGGAAATAGAATACGAACAATGTTTACTTACTAAGAAAATGGCAATTTCCGTAAGTAGGTAGGAAGGTATGACTAAAATGAAAAGTATTTTAATTCATTCTACATAATTATATTAAAAACATAATAAAACACAATGTTTTTCAACAGTCATAAAGTATCAGTGAGTGAGATTAGGTACAGTTTCCACCAGGCGTGTGCTCAGTGCATCGCCGACCCTACGCTAGTACTACAACCCTAGCAGGGGCCTAGGAGGGCGGACTACTCCTAGTTGAACTAGGGGAAAGATATATCAAGTATTTAACTACTTATGCATAGATTTAGGAATTATTGAATGAAGCTATTGATTTATGAATTAAAACATTATCAATTACAAATATATTAAGATTCAGTAGGACAATTAATTGGCACTTTATATAATACTGGTTTATTGCTTCATATGTGATTCTCATTCATCACCCCAATGTCCGTTGGAAACTTCATAAAACAATAAAAACCGGCCAAGTGCGAGTCGGACACGCGCACGAAGGGTTCCGTACCATTATCTATAAAAACGGCAAAAAAATATATTTATTTTTAGTATTTATTACAGCGGCAACAGAAGTACATCATCTGTGAAAATTTCAACTGTCTAACTACCTATCACGGTTCATGAGATACAAAAAAGATACAAAAAACACGTGGTTTTTTTGAATTTTTTATAGATACGGAACTCTTCGTGCGCGAGTCCGACTCGCACTTGGGCATGTTTTTTTTTACATTTGTACATAAACAGATCATAATTTTATAAAAGCATCTGACAGCTATGATGGTTGTATTGTATCTATATATACAGCGTGGTCCGATGGGCATGGATCATGAAGACAGGGCGCAAAGGGTCTCATTCATCATTCATTCATTCATTCATTCATTGAGTTCTTGCTCTATTTTGTTTCTTTTCTTCTTTCATTTGTATGGATATGTGAACATTTAACAAGCTTCCCGAACAGGTCACGGTCCACATCTCTTCATTATAAATGAGAGTTACAGCCTTAAAGCAAACTCGATAGTACCTATACGTACCTAACAGTAAAACCACTCAGCACATTGGTTGCGATTGATCCATGTTCAGGGAGTCACACAGCAATGGACATACTTTACAGGAACTTCGTTCAATTTCAATAAGCATCTTGCAATTTGTACTAAAACACTTACTCTACAAATAAATGTATCTACCTAAGTAATTTATTATTTACAATAATTTACAATATTATATACAATAATAAATTACTGTGCTTTGATTTGGTAAAACATTTTGTGCCTCTTAATGCCAGAACTAGGAAACAAGTATACTTTTTTTTACAAAAAAACAACCAAACCCAAAGCTTTTCAATAAAAACTGTTTTATATACGTGCATTTTTCTCTATTTAATTATTTCTGGAATTCTCTAAGTATTATCTCTTCACTCCTAATCGAGAAGGAGTGCTGTGGCTTTCATCATCAGCTCACAAGCATGAGATGATGACTCCCAGGCGCAAACATTTCAAATAACTTATTCAAATGTTTGCATTAATTAAATAGGTACACAAAAATCATACATTACATACAGACGAACATAGAACCTCCTTTTCTGTTGGTCAATGAAAATAATTTGAATTTGTATGCTATAAAATCATTGTTTGATATCGCACTCAAGACAATTAGGTAGAGTTTACAAAACTAAAACACAAAACACCACTATTTCATTTCGTCCTTATTCCGTTACACAAGGATCAATTTGAAATGTCAAGCACCAAGTAAAAGCGGGACTCTGTCCGCCATTTTTGAAAAGAGACGTCTCTGTTACTTTTATTTTATTTATTTTCCCTAGTTTTTGAGTTATTTTGTGTTATTTTGGTGGAATTTTAACCCATGTACTTAGCTCGTTTAAAGAACACAAGTGTAGTGAATTACGTAACATTTCAAATTGTCTACCAAAGTTTTAGTAAAACGGGCACCGTTTTACTAAAACATGACTTGACTGTGACTTTGACGACTTGGAGAGAGTGTAACCTTACAAATTATATTGAAAATAGAGTCTATTCAAAAAGAGAAGCGTCGTGGACAAATTGTGAACTAACGTTTTATTTAGTTTATTTAACTATTTCTTTAGCCTAGGATTCAAACTGTCGGCATTTTGAATGTTATACTAAATAAATAATTACATTTGTAAAATTATCAAAATGGAACAGACGCGCTATTGTATAGCCCGCTAAACAAAAAAGGTAAATTAGCACAGCTGCGCCCTCCAATCCCACGACGCTTCTCTTTTTGAACAGACTCTACAATTGAAAGTGGTAAATGCAGAAGCCGAGCGACGCCAATTATAAAGAAAAAAAAAGCGGTGGAGGGGGCGACCAGTTTTTTATTGGTTTATCTCTATCATAGTTGCAATATGGCTACCAAAAAAACATTAATAGAAAAGAGAGCTGCCATTGGCAAGTAACGGATAGTTTGCATCGTCATCATCAGCCCACAGAAGCCCACTGCTGCACATAGGCCTCCCCATAGTAATTGTCGTGAATTGTAAACCCATTCCTATAACCATCACGTACATGCGTGTAACTACTACAGCCATGCCTCATATAAAGTGCTGTGATGTAGTTATTTCGATTTCAAACCAAGTGCTATCTAGGTAGGTATCTACCTAATAAAAACAAATTCGCCTAAGTATCTCAGTAATAATTATATCTAGGTATCTCAGTAGTAGTTTATTAGACTCAATCAACCTACTTTTATTCATAAGTTATATTTAGACACAATGCCATAGACATTGTGCCCTTGTAACTTATTATTTAATAACTAGTGTTTTACATAGTATACATAGTACCATGAGGTACACAATTCAATAAGTTACACTTAGCAGTGCCATACAAATTGTGCATAAAGTATGGCGTTTAAACCGTATTATAAACTGCTTAGCTACACTCATTTTTCTAGACATTCATAAAATTATCTATATAAGTTGCATAGGGGTTGGCGCGCGTATACGCACGGAATAACATATTCGCATCCCTTTCTGTCGCTCAGAAACATCGTACGCCAGAGAGAGAAAGGTTAAGCACTCTTCGACATCAGCCTCGCGGCAGCAGCGCGCAACGTGCCGAATTCTACGAGAAAGATTGCTGCATCTTTCTCGCTCTAGCGAACGATGTCTGCGAGCGACAGAAAGGGATGTAGCTATGGGAAAATGCTCGTCCTCATGGACTATTCAGGCATAATTCAGGTCCAACCCTAAATACGTAGCCTGGGCGGAGGGAGCGTGTTAAGAGCAGGCTGCACGACATACTTTCCATACTAACGCTCGTGCTCAGCTCGTACGTGATTATGAAGTTGTAACATATTTGTTCAATAACAAATTATTGAACAAATATGTATCTTGAAGAATATATCTGGGTTAAAGGGGAAGCAAAATTTAAATATTTTTACCACTAAAATCAGTATAAGCCTTCAAAAATCAGCTTATTTGTACAATTTTTACCTGAACTTTGGATGTTCATAATGTACTTAAGAACAGAAAAAGTAAAAAAAGGCTTCCCGTGGACCTTGCCCAATATATAGATTCTAAATGACAGTCATTTTTGTCATAAACTATTAAGGTTTTCTCAAAACCACGAACGTCCTGGAACAAGTTTTATGAATATTTTGCGCATTTATTGCCGTTTCGCCAAGGGATTCCAGCCAAGGGATTTCAATCAGCCAACTGGCTCTCATTTTTCACAGTGCCTCTCTTTCAAACATTTAATATTTAATTGGACGATCCTACAAGATTTTAGACCACGCCTGCGATAGACTTCGGTGCGTCGCGCAGCGCCACCTTAAGAGCATATTTCTTTGTATAGCCAGATATTAAATGCGAGACTTGTTACAGCAGGCGCGTCTCCCAGTAACGGCTGCTCCACCCACGCTATCCGCCCACCCAAAAAAAGCCTCTAAAATATTAATAGGCTGCTACTCAGATTTAGCGTTATTTTTTCTGATAAACCTATTAAAAATCTTGGATAGGTAGAAATAATATAAATTGATCGATTGAATATATCAAGGATTCATGAAATTTGCACTTCGCTGGAAAGAGACATACATACATCCCGTTTCGCGTGACACCCCCCGCCCCCCGCGTACCGCGCGAGGTGCCCAGATAATTCAACCGCATTGTAATCGAGCTATAACAGATGATCTTAAAAAAATAATTCAAAATATTAGGTTAAAATGTTAAAGTTGTTTTAGTTAGATGGATATGTACTTCAAGGGGTCGGCTGAGGCTTGGCTTCAGGTTTCTTCTCATCGTCCCTGAAGAGCAGCGGCGTCATGCCGAGGAAGCAGCCCAGCGTGATGCCGAGCACCCGCCCCTGAAAATGAACAATTATTGAGCTGTGCCAGCAGAGAGAGAGAGCGCCCCACGTGCATGGGAGCGCTCCACGCAGCAGGAGGAGTCGATGTGTGACGTCACTGTGTGTGTACTCACGGCGTTAGCGAAGCGCCGGCTGACGGGCATGTCGATCTGCACGGGCGACAGCGCGGGCGCGCCGAGTCCCACGAGCATGGCGGCGCGCTCTACGTAGTAGGAGGAGCCGATGTGTGACGTCACTGTGTGTGTACTCACGGCGTTAGCGAAGCGCCGGCTGACAGGCATGTCGATCTGCACGGGCGACAGCGCGGGCGCGCCGAGTCCCACGAGCATGGCGGCGCGCTCCACGCAGCAGGAGGAGCCGATGTGTGACGTCACTGTGTGTGTACTCACGGCGTTAGCGAAGCGCCGGCTGACGGGCATGTCGATCTGCACGGGCGACAGCGCGGCCGCGCCGAGTCCCACGAGCATGGCGGCGCGCTCCACGTAGTAGGAGGAGCCGATGTGTGACGTCACTGTGTGTGTACTCACGGCGTTAGCGAAGCGCCGGCTGACGGGCATGTCGATCTGCACGGGCGACAGCGCGGGCGCGCCGAGTCCCACGAGCATGGCGGCGCGCTCCACGTAGTAGGAGGAGCCGATGCCGATGACGTCACTGAGGGTGTTGCCGAGCGCCGCCGCGCCCATCGTAGAGAGTGTGATGTATGCACTCATGCCACTCTCGATGCGTTCACCCTTAACACACATATTAGTATTTTATCTTGTTACCGAGCAGAAGGTTGCACATTTCTGAATAACATAATTGATATACTCACAGCAAGTATCATTATGAAGTTGTCCAAGAAACCAAAACCAATGAAAGGTATTGAATTAGCGAGTGACACTGTAACAGAATAATGTTGGCATGACCTAGGTCGATCATAAGTCATAACCAAGCAAGGTGCATATCTCCTTGTCTATGAGTTATATATGGTACGAAATTCTTCGTGCGCGAGTCAGACTCGCACTTGGCCGGTTTTATCTACATCTACACTAATATTATAAAGAGGAAAGATTTGTACCTATTTTTGTATGTTTGTATGTTTGTAATGAATAGGCTCAAAAAGTACAGGGCCGATTTAAAAAATTCTTTCACCATTGGAAAGCTACATTCACCCTGAGTGACATAGGCTACCAGGGGAGGGGATAGGAAAGGGGGGGGGGGGCTGTTTTTCATCCTGAAACTACCCGTGCGACGAGTCGCTAGTTATTTATATAGAAGATATGTATTTTGTGATTTCGGAAACGGCTCCTTTTCGATGAAAGGTATGAGTACTAGTATAGTATTATTTTATCTGTGGTATGAGTCTTAGTAATAGGGTCCCGTTTTTACCCTTTGGGTACGGAACCCTAAAAATGCTGCACCATTTTTTTTTTTTTGCTTTTGTTATTTTCTAGACAAGATACATAGATTGACACTTTATTGTACACAAATAAATAAACATTAATTGGATTAACTACACAAGAGGTCAAGGCTTGTACAACAGGAATAAAAGTCGTCGGGAGCACGCGAACGAAGTCGCGAGCGGGCCGCTAGTTTTATATACATGGTGGTGCAAATTTTTGGCCCCTTAAGGGTAGCTACCTTTGCTTTTGTAGTTAGAAGGTTTAGTTCGTAGGAACCTTCTGTTTTATTTTGAAGAAAATTTTGGCATTTTTCGATATTTGAAAAAAAAGTACGGTTCACCCAAAAAATAACATTTGTCAAAAAAAACAAGTTGGTCTTAATCGACTCTATTTCCAACCAGGAACACTTAAGCTAATCGGCTAGTAGCCAAAGTGCGGTTACAACTAGGTTTAGCCGGCTACAACTAAAGCAAAACAGTTTTTTTATGTAAAAAGGATTTTTTATGCTAAGAGTTCTAAAAAAAACCCTAACAACCTATCTCTGACTATCTCTGTGTTTTTGCGGTCCCAGGATTGTTTATGTAGAAAGGCAAATGAAATAATAAACACCTAGTTGTAGCACTTGGGCTTGTAGCCGTCACATATAGGAACATACAAATATTGCTTGTTTATTAATAGTACATGATAGGATTACTTACAGTGAAAAAGTTCCTTTGTGGAAGGCCTTGGTACTGTGGCAGCTGAAAAAAGGAACTGTTTACAAAAAGAATATAACTATGTATCTAAAGTTAAGGAAATAATAACAGAAATAATACAAGTAGATACAGAGAAAATTTCAAATATATAGAATAGAATAGAATAGAAAATAGGTAAATGAAACTGTTAAATGATCTAAAGATAGCTCAAATTATACAAAATACAGAAAATCATTACACTACCAGATGGAAGAATCCCTAAGATGATTTTAGTTACAAAAATAAATGTATTTGCAAAACTGCAAGGTCAAGCACCCATTACAAATACAAGAAAATATGTCTACTTCATAGAGCGAGGTCTGCTTAGTTTATAAATGGCCGAAAACATAGCTATAGATACTAAGCATTAAATATAAATATAGAGAATTATTAGAACCAAGTTACAACAGAATTTAAATGAAACAGCATCAAAATACCATAAATAAAAATAGATTATGCAGCGACTATGACATCATCTTGTAAACACTGGACCAAACCAGATTCCACCTGTTTGAATGCAAGCTTTAATTTCTTACCATATTTCTTCTTGAGCCAATCCTCAGGCACTGGACAGTACGTCCCTGTGGGGTCTACGTCCCCTAATGTGGGCCCTTTGCTGGGTCTCCCAATCTTACTCCTCCAGCGCTGGCCCGCCAGTTTTTCTATAAAAGGCAAAAAAATGTTTGTCTACTTCTTAGATTGAGTCAGTAAGTTAAGGAGATGATATATTTACCTTCAAATTCCTCTTTTATTCTATTAGATTCGAATTCTTCTAGTGCCTTGTGTAACATTATTCTCTCATCGTCAGTCAGGCGGAGCAATAGCTCTGTGGCGTGCACCTTTGTCATTGGTCCAGTGATCTGCGTTGGTTCTTCGAAGTCTTTAGAAGTAGGCCCAAGCCCTAAATTGCGAATTTGAACTGCGACAAGTGATATTAATTTAAAATTCGAACCACATAATGAGGCACTGTGTCGCACTTGTAACTTTGTGGAGGAAGTTGTGAGACAACACATATCGAATATTGTCGTAGACGAACCACATAATATTTTACTGAGCCGTACTGCTCTCATTATTTAATAATTTTCGCAAATGCTAAAAAATGGGAAATACGATCAAACAGAATTTATTTGGCTATTTATTTCATCCTAGTAGTCTGTGATTTATTTCATTCGGTACAACTCATTCATTTTTTTTTTGTTCAACTCACTCATTTATTCAGTGCAGTGTACATTGATTACGTTCCGTTCTGTCATTCATCGTCTGCGGTCGGTCATGTTTTGGCTCATCCAGCCACTGTAATCACTACATACGTTTTAGCTCATCGATGAGCCCGCAATCGGCCAGAGCATTGCAGCCTCCCTCGATTATTGCGGCTGCGGCTGACCTAATTGAGATAGCTTACAATAAAATTATCTACGTGAATTGGAGTGTATTGTCAATATTGTTTTTCTGTTGTTCTTCCATCCATCTATGGCATATCTATCCACAGATCGTTCACCGTAAGATGTCACCCACAGACTACTAGGATGCTAATGTCACCTGTGTGCAAGGAGCTTGAATTTGGGTAGTCCTCATGAATCTTGCTTTGTTCTTAATCTGAGGTAGTCCTATAACTTCAAGTATAACTTCATGCCTGTGTGTGTGTATGCCTTGCATAGAGGTACGACTGGTACGAGATGCCTTGGGAATAGTGCCAACCATAGAAAATATAATACTCCATGGCAGGTGCCATCTTACGGTGAACGGTCTGGTAAATACTCCACGGCAGGTGCCATCTTCCGGTGAACGGTCTTTGCACGGAATAACAAATACATCTGTCAGTCTGTCTGTCTGTCCACCTGTCAGTCACTCATTATGCTGTATCTCATGAACCGTGATAGATAGACAGTTGTTTTCACAGTTGATGTATTTTTGATGCTGATATAACAACAAATACTAAAAAAAAGAATAAAATAAATATTTGGGGGCTTCCATAAAATAAATGTGATTTTTTTGCCGTTTTTATAGCTAATGGTGTCACCAGGCTGTATCTCATGAACTGTCATAGTTAGACTTGAAATTTTCACAGATGATAATTATTTAACCGATTTTAAGCCCAAGCCCCTAAAAATGCTACTCTTTTTCTACTTGCAAAAAATAATATTCGATTCAGCACTGCGCCATCTATCGTATCTATCGATAGCATTACAATACTCAACTCACATGTTTTTCGGGTCGGCATTAGAATCGGGCATCCGAAATTCGGGGTTAATTTTTGTTGAATTATATTGGAGTTGGTTACCCCTTACCATCCAACCCCCTCCCCACCCGCGGAGATGTCTTTTTTTATGATAGTTTTTTTGTTAGGAAATGCGATTTGTATTAGTTACAGGCACGTAAAGTCGTAATTTTTGTAGATAGTGTTCAGTGTGTGTTCTGTCAAAAAATCACCAAATATGATAAAATAAGTGACAGAACCGACCCTAGAGTGTATATAAAAACGCGGACCCAGTAGCTCGCGTGGGAGGTCCAGAGTGAGCAAGTCCGTGATGCCGAGCGGAGCGAATGGGGGAGGTGGCGAGCGAAGTGAGCTGGCGACCTCCGTAGCGTAATGAAGGTCGAACGGGTGAAACGACACTCAGGGGCAACCTCGCGAGAATACTGGCGAGAGCCCATACCGGAGTCCGACACTTCCAAATGTAAATATCTATATAAAATGTTCTGCAGAGTGTGTTTAGCGAGCAACTTAAACCATGCATCTCCGCGGGGCGGGGGTGGAACCGGGGGGGTAGCCCCCTCCCCCACCCCTTAAATGTCCAGATACCCGATTCGAATGCCATACCTGTTTTTCGATTTTAAGGGGGCTCCCATACAACAGTGTTTTTTGCCGTTTTTATAGATAATACGGAACCCTTCGTGCGCGAGTCTGATCCGCACTTGGCTGGTTTTTTCTTCTTCTCTTTTTATAATGGCTTCCGAGGAACTCTTTTTTTCGTATGTGACTGACGTCCATGAAGTTTTTTTTTTTTTTAATAATTGGCGCCGCACGGCTTGTGCATTTGCCATTTTCAAATATCTGTATTTTCACTATATTGTATTTTCAATATATTTTGCAACGTTACACTCCTTCCAAGTCGTCAAAGTCACAGTCAAGTCATGTTTTAGTAAAACGGTGGTCAATTTTACTAAAACTTTGGTAGACAATTTCCACCAATTTCAAAAGTCACGCAATTCACATCCATTTCATTTCACTACACTTGTGCTTTTTAAACGAGCTAAATTCGTTAAAATGCCACCAAAATAACACAAAATAACTCATGAAAACACTAGTAAAAGAAATAAAATAAAAGTAGACAACGTCTCTTTTGGAAAGTGGCGGGAAGAGTCCGTCCATGAAGTTATTAACTTCATGCTGACGTCTGACAGATCCGCAGAACCAAAACCCCTAGACAAACAGATGTACTAGGGTTGAAATCTGCCATTTTTAAAAGAAACGTCGTTATTTTTATTTTATAACATTTTAATGTGTTTTTTCGAGTTATTTCGTGTAATTTTAGTGGCATTTTAACCGGAGTAACTTGGATAAATGGCACATGTGTGATGTAGTGAAATTTGAGTGTATTGCGAGTCTTTTCGAAATGGTGGATTTTTTCCTGTAAAAACTCAGTTTTTCAGCCACAATTTAAACTGGGTTAGGACTAGACGGAGACTCTTGACGACTTGACTATAAATAAAACTATTATAATTATATCACTTGACATTGCTAAATTGTTGCAAATAATGCACAGAAGCCATTACCTAAGATAAGAAGAAGACAGATGTACTAGCGTGAACAAAAGAACAGCCTTATAGTTTTTTTATGACAGACAGATCTCGCAGATCGTTCACTCTTGACTCTTGGTCTGTCTGTGGTACGCAGATCCTCACATTCCGTATTATGGTTATTTAGTTAATAATTAAATTCAAGCAGTTTTAGCCTAGTAAATCCGGTAAATCTCGTGGTACTTTGTACTCCATTTGAAATTGGTAACCCTAGGAATATGTCCAATGTTTCGAAGAGGAGAAGAGAAGGTTCCCGGACGAAGATCAAGGTAAGGCAAAATAGATAATGTCGTGGCATCGCTCACCTCATACTCGCTCGTCTATACATGAGATGAGCATCATTGGGTTATGGATAAATTCTTGACCGCAGGTTCTTGCTATCATAGAGTCTCATTACATGTAATAGTCCTTACACGCACTCACTTGTTTCTCACTGATACATACATTGTTGACATGGTCTTAATTTCTAGATTTTATACATACATACATAGACACACGCCTTTTTCCCCGAAGGGGGATAGGCAGAGCCTCAATGGGCTTCTTTTCACAGTGGGTTGCACCATCGTGGAATATAGACGTGACAAGTGGTGAGCTCATCGCCGCCATTGCTTTCCACGTCTGACTCGGCTAACGCTTTCTTCCAGTAACAACACATTCCATAATAAGCTAGCAGCCAGGACAAATCTTATACCAACAAATCTTATCAGCAAGTCCGGGTAAATTTTGCACATTTCAATTGAATCTTAAATTCCTTGAGTTTCTTTGTTTAAGTTCAGCTCATAACCCCTGCTTTAGAAGCTTGAGGACAAATAAACTATAAATCACATGTTTGACTTTGTGATATTTAACCTCATGAGTCACATTAGGTGCTAGTTATATTAACATCTGCATAGCAAATTAACCTTTGTAACAACACACCTGTTCTCAGTGATGTAGAAAAATATTAGGTATTTTAGATAACAGTTTAATGTCTTTAATATACTTTTATTTCAGTTCTACAGCACAATGAGTGCATGGATTCAAATTCGGTTTTAACTTTCATGTAGCGTATTTAACTAGCCAGACAAGTTTTTTATTATTTTGGGTGAATTTTTTCGTCGGATTTTGAGCCTTAATCCTAAAATATATCCCCAAGGCAAATATAATTTAATTTTAATTTTTGATTTTGAATTATGATTTTACTCGAAATATGGACACTTTAACTTATTTTTATTATAATGTATTGTTATCTGAATTAAACATATTGAATTGAATTGAAAAATATGTTCTAAGGAAGCAAAATGTTGCAGTCTTTTTAATATGCATGGAGGGACAACCCTGCAGGCACAAGCATGCATGTGATATGCACTGTCAAGCTGACAAGGAAGAGATTGGCAGAAGCATTGCTATAAAATACTTACTTATAAATATTTATTTGTCTATTCAATATTGGAATGGATTCCGCACGATCACGCCTGAACCTGAGCTAAAATCAATGCTGTGAAATCAACTTAGAATTTTGCCTTAATGGCCCTCGAATAAACATGCCCTTTATTTCTTTTAAAAATTAAACTTTGTGACTATTATTGCATATTTATGTTATTCTTACAGACTATGGGGGAACACAAAGAGTTTCTGAAACGCATAACGAAGACCCTGTACTATGGACAACTGCCAACACTGACTTGTCTAAGCTTGCCTGTCACTGGTAATTATACTATATTATCAACATTTCAGATGGTAGGCTGTGCTATTATTTTGCAAAATTTTGAAATCTCTTTGAGAGTGCTTTACAAGATTTATTATGGTTATTTCGGACGTAGGGATAGTTAATGAAATATGGTTCTATATTCTAAATGACCTGTTTATAAGACGTTTTGCAATGTTTGTAGAAATATCATGCTCGGTGTGGTCCGAGACGCAGCGCGGGCGCTCCCTGCGGCGCCTGCACGCGGACGCGGCGGCGCGCGTGGCGCGCGGCGCCTGTGTGTCGCCCTGCGCGCTCGTGCTCGCGCTGCTCTACCTGGAGAGACTGAACGCCTGCAACCCCGACTACCTGCTCAATGCCGCGCCACAGGACCTCTTCCTGATATCCTTGGTGAGTTATGATATACCATGCTCTGTGGTCGGAGATGCAGCGCGGGCGCTCCCTGCGGCGCCTGCACGCGGACGCGGCGCCTGCGGCGCCTGCACGCGGACGCGGCGCCTGCGTGTTGCACTACTATTTCGTCACAGTTTTTCTTGGCATAGTTGAAACCCCCAAATTCCATGGTGAGGCTTCCAACTGGATGTACACCTTTTTATCCTAGTACAACGAGAGCGAAGCCGCGTGTAGACACTGGTAATAAATGAATGCATGAGGAAACATTTGCCAGTTCCATAAATGATAATGTACTTCATATCATAAGTCATCTATCAACCATCAGCGTTTCAGCCCGTCTGCACACACTGTTGGGACACGCCTCCTCTTATACTCCATTCATTTTGGTCCCTCTCCGTTGTCGAACGGAGACGTGACGGAACGTGTCAGTCGTGACCCGTCCCGATGGTGCGACGCCAAGGCACGTGGCACGCTGTACTCGCGGCTCACCCAGGTGGTTGTTTCAGATGGTGGGCAACAAGTTCCTCCACGACGACGGCGAAGACGACGACGTGGTCTGCTCGGAGTGGGCGGCCGCGGGCGGCGTCGACCTCAAGCAACTCAACAAACTCGAGCTGGCATTCCTCGACGCCATAGTGAGTTCCTGCATTTAGCTAGTCTACTCACTTCACCATTCAGGTGACGTCTGTTGATGCCTTCATATAGTGTTCTCGCGAACTAACAAGGTAAACCGGGTGGGGCGGGGTGCTTCGACTTATCATTAGCCTTTAATGTTCCACTTCTGAGACTTGGACATGTTCTGTAGGTGCCCTGAGTCAACGGGCTGTAAGAATGTAATCCACCAGCGGAGCTAGTGTGAAGTCATGCCATCAAATCATATAACCATTATCTATAAAAACGGCAAAAAAAAAAACCACTTTTTTGTATGTGAGCCCCCTTAAATTTATTTTATTCAACTTTTTAGTATTTGTTGTTATAGCGGCAACAGAAATACATCATCTGTGAAAATTTCAACTGTCTAACTATCATGGTTCATGTGATACAGCCTGGTGACAGACGGACGGACAGACGGACAGCGGAGCTTTAGTAATAGGGTCCGGTTTTACCCTTTGGGTACGAAACCCTAGAAACGTTCTAAAGATGGTTCAACTGATCCAAATCACTACCAGTCTGAAGCATCCCAAAGATGCTGGTTGCATTGCCACGCTGAATGGGAATACTAATGCGTTGAGCCAGATAAGAGCCAGCTCTCTGGTCACAAGTTGCTTCGATCAGATCAGATCATTTCAGGCCCTGAAATAGTTTTTCGCTATAGACATTTATAAGTACTGGATTTTAGTAAATTATGCGCTACCTTTAGACCGCGAAGGCGGGAGTTGATCACTCTCTGGGCTCGGCTTTTTCCGTTCGTTTACACAACTCTAGGAAGATGTACTACTACATTCATGACACAACTAATGCAATGTTGACATTTGACAGGACTGGAATATTTTCGTGAACGAAGAATCATTCGAGGCGGGGCTGTCGCGGTTGGAGCGGCAAGTGGCTCTCAAGCAGGCGAGGTCTCGCGGCTTCTTCACGTACACGGACCTGACGGCGGCGTGCGACCGGGCGCTGGCCAGCGAGCTGGCGCGCGCGCTGGCCGCCGCCGCCGCCGCCTGCGTCGCGCTCGCCACCGCGCTCCTCACCTCGGCGCTGCTCGTGTCGCACGCGTGGCCGCCCGCGCCGCGTCTCGGCGCCTCCGACCTCGCTCTCGACACGACCATCTCTCCGCACGAATACGAACCCTCGCCTGCAACGTTCCTGAACAACGCGACCGTAGACTTCACTATAGACGCGCTCGCAGACCGGCTCGAAGCGACCGAGAGACTCAAGTGTTGCGCCGAATGGACCCGGCACAGCGGGCACCGCGCGAGGGCGCTCTCGTGGAACCGCCGAGCTGAGCTGGAGCGGAAGGTCGAACCGTGGTGGTCGCGCACGACTGCGCTGAGCTGGCTGTACTGGGGCACGCTCGTCAGCCCGCTGCAGAGGTGGCTGGAGCGAGTTGCCGAGTACACGGAGCTGTCTAGCACGAGCACCACCGAGGCCGCTTCGCGCGACGCACGACGGTGCGACGGGCACGAGCACGTGGCGCGCGCGTACGGGGCATCGCAGCACTGCGTCCAACAATGGTTGAATCTGAGCAAGCTGAGCGCGCTGCTGGCGACCGTGTCCGACCGTTAGCCGGAGCACGGCGCGGGCGGGCTACATCAACAAATGCAGAAGTCTAGGACATATTCAGCCCACTTCATGGCGACAAGAGCATTTATTTATACTTAAGTAAGTAAATGTTAACCATTATTTGTTGAATACTTCTTAAAGTTTCGTTTGCATTTGTTTAATTAAAGTAAAAAGAGGTAGCTCAAGTTTATAAGTACACTTGAATTCCTATTTATGTTTTAAACATAATTAACAAATAGTATTTAAAAAAAAAAAAAAACTACATAAGTATATATTTTTAGATTAGATCAAAATTCTGAGCAATCATTGATCATTTCCTGCATTTCTCTAATATTTATGCTTCAATATTATATTCCTTCTGACTTCCATACACCACTAAACAATTTTTAAGATTAATTTATGTACTTAGTTGCAAAGCATCAAAAGTCTATTTTGTAAGTAGAACTGTCTTAAAGTCTGCCTATTTTTGTAAAGCTAATGGAAATAAAAACTAATCTGCATTGTAACATTTTATTTTATTTGGTACAAAAATATAAAAATTTGATCTAAAATCTTGTTGCTTGCGGAGTTGAGACCTTTATAGACATCAATGTTGATAGATATGACACTACAGACCGTTCACGTTGGCACCTGCCATGTAGTAAGGTATTTATGTTGATATGGGTTTACTGTTTAGGTTTAGTGCATTTCTCAGTAAGCCTGAAATAAAGATTTTGAATTTGTAGTATTTACAGGTGCCATATTACTGTGAACGAGCTGTATATAGGTGGAGCGGCCGGCCTCGCGCATCAGTGGCAAATGTACTTCAGTTCAGTTCTTGAACAAGTGGCCCTTGCGGAATAGACCACAATTTCGCCAATGTCATGTTTTAAAACAAGTTCAGCTTTTGTACGAAGGATAGTCTATAGAGGTCTATCAGAGAACCCTAGAGGAAATTGTGGTCTACTCCGCAAGGGCCACTTGTTCAAGAACTGAACTGAACTCTATAGACATCAATTTTGATAGATTTGTAGGTGGTCGAGCGGCCGGCATTGCGCATCAGTGGCAAATGTACTTATAATAATTAAATTTAATAATCATTTATTCTCAAAAGGATAATTATTATCACTTACATGAGAATCAAATTATACATTGTTAAAATACTGTAGGTCGTTCAAGTTAATTTACGCATAACGCGTTAATTGATAGTTCATTTATTTATTCAACCAACATAGGATCATTAGGGTTATTCTAGTATTACAACATAACATAACACCCAAGTCACTTACATGATCCCACACTAGGATTCCCTGTGTCGAGGGTATCAGAAACAACGAGTACCATGGTATCATAACACCCAGACCCGGAACAAATATTTGCTGATCATACAAACTTTTGTCGCACAGCGGGAATCAAACCCGCAACCTTTCACATCTCAGCCGGTTACTCGCCCGATGCGCTACACAGGTCGTCAAGTACATAGTCATTCTTATAATTTGCATGGATCTGTATTCATTGCCAGTATTTATTATTTTAAGTTTTAAAGGATTTTACATAAGATTAGAGCATATTATGTACTAAGTAATAGGTTAGTAAAAAAAGATCAAAAGCTTTTATGAAATTAGTAATCGGAACCATGTGCTGGTCACAATGTGCCCGACCACATAGTATACTATCCATCGAGGAGTTCCATCATCAGATCAGCAGGCTGTCACCATAATATTGATTGTCATCGGAAGTGGTCCCAGGAAGCACGTCAAATAAAAGTTTGTTACCCTCCCACCAAGGCAACTTGCAGGTTGGTGCCCTGGTTGGTGGGTCTTACTAAAACGAGTGAAATTACAGGCACGTGAGACTTTTCATCTTTATGTCTCAGGGTGGCGGGCGCAGTGCAATGCCACATAGGGCGCGTCCTAGGTGAACGTGACCTATGAGGTAATGCACTGTTCATAGGCAGAGGTTACCGCTTAACATCAGGTGGGCCATCTGCTTGTTCCGTCATTCAAGTAGTATAAAAAAAAAACGAGTATTGATTCCTCAGGGGACTAATATGTATGACTGGAGACAGCCGGGCGCGGTCTCGCTCCCCTGGGCAGGGATAAAAATGTGCCTAGTGCTAATCCAGCGGCCGGCGCCTTACTGGTATAATACGATCTCGCTGTTTATTGCGATTTCGGCGTTCATTGCGTAGCTGTTTTATCTTCCTAGTCGAAAGTGATCAAAACGATTACATAGATATGGGATTTGGCACAAAATTTTACAATAAAAACTTTCGTGAATCATATCAATTATTTATAAAAACGGAAAATTTTCACGTACCGTTAAATCGATGTAAGCACCGACATAGTTTCGACCCGTTTCGAGTCTTTTTCAAGGTGAGTGAACGCGACGCACTCTACCCGCGTCTCGCTTAGCACTGTGCTCCCCGTTTTTATAAATAATTGGTAACAAAATGTTGATACTTGATGGTAGATTACCAAACATGTCAATACTGAGCTGAGTGCTGGTCCTCAGCAGTCCTCTGCACGTGTGCTAGCACATTTGTATTTACACACTTCCTCAAAAGAGGCTCTACCACAACGTGTAATCGTAAGCGAGTGGGCAGAGACGGTCTCACTATGTCGTCGTATTTGATTTGTAGGTCTAATAATGTCTAATTTCTAATACACAAGTACATGTTAAATGTGCGTGCATGTCATGCTAGCGACGCCCTTGCCTACCGAGCGGGGCATCTCTATAAAATACTAAATCTATAACATAGCCACAATGGACTTCTCACCATAGGACGAGCAGGCGTACGGCTCAGTACCATCCTTACCTCATTAGTATACCTTCTATTCGTACTAAACGTTTCAGTTCTACCTTTATAATGCGAACTGCTAAGGAGTGGAATACACTGCCGTCGTCTGTTTTTCCTGAAAACTATAATCTGGGTCTCTTCAAGGCTAGAGTGAATTTTGAGTGAGTTTTGCCTTCTAGATCGTTGTGCTCCATCTTCGGCCACATCGTCACTTACCAACAGGTGAGAACGTGGCCAAAAAAGGTCTATCAATAAAAAAAAATAAAAAAAAATGGCCAATGAAAATGAGATACCATTAAAATATCAGTCAAATATTTCGTTTCGTTTCGTTAGCGTTTCTTATAATAATAATACAAAATATGAAGTCAAAAATAGTATACTATCAATAGTACTATTTACTTACAATAATAACATGGAATGTAGAGAAGTCTCTACCAATCTATGAAAACAGAAATCTATCATAATTAATTCAGTCTCTTAGCACCATTCGCCTCCTAATGGAAGACTTAAAGAAATACTTAATAAACTACACTAATACATTTATTATGATAATATTCGTCACGAGTTATTCCATCGTTCAAATAATTATTTAAATTTGAGACAGTTTTAACAAACACCGTTACAGAGAAAGCCGTGCCGGATGTCGCCTAAACTTGAAAGGATGCCTACAAGTCATTTAAAAGTTTGTCCTATCTAGAGATCTTTTTTTTTTTCTTTATAATTGGTGCCGCACGGCTTGTGCATTTGCCATTTTCAAGTATCTGTATTTTCACTATATTGTATTTTCAATATATTTTGCAACGTTACACTCCTTCCAAGTCATCAAAGTCACAGTCGAGTCATGTTTTAGTAAAACGGTGGCCAATTTTACTAAAACTTTGGTAGACAATTTCCACCAATTTCAAAAGTCACCCTATTCACTTCCATTTCATTTCACTACACTTGTGCTTTTTAAACGAGCTACATTAGTTAAAATGCCACCAAAATAACACAAAATAACTCAAGAAAACACTAGGAAAAGAAATAAAATAAAAGTAGACAACGTCTCTTTTCAAAAATGGCGGGAAGAGTCCTAGTGATCTTATAATAATGTTGTTTGTCATCAAATATGGAATGACGCGAGCGCCGCGTGGTTCTAGCGTTGACACCGCTACTCTTGTTTTATAAAAATCGCAACCGAATATTCACTCCACGGAAATGGTCTGGACTGGTGGTCGTGTCACGAAGGCTTTCATCACATTTATCTATGGTTCCGGTATTTTTATGGTCCATGGACGAGGTGTGCATCACTCGTGCAGGCCGGGGTGCAGGTACAGACGCTGGTTGAAGCCCCAGCGGTCCACGGACGAGGTCTGGATCTGGAACAGCTCCTCGAGCCGCTTGTCCACGAGCGTGAACAGCTTGTCCACGTGCGTGTCGTGCGCACGCTCCGCGAACACCGAACACAGCGCCTGGATGTACCACGAGCCCAGCTTCTTGTCGCGGCGAGAGACGAACCCTGCAAACGACTATACATTCAGAAGAGAACACGAAATGCTTGTTTCCTACGCTAATTTAAAGTGCACTGACAAGGACTAAGATATACACGCATCAGCTGCCTGTGTATTATAAATAAATAATAAATAATTCATCGCCGGGCGTGTCATGCCAGCGTGGGCTGTTACGGCGAGCATGCTTTTCCAAGGGGAGGCGGGGAAACGTGGACTATGGAGGCTCACCTGGCAAAGTGGACTGCGCGATGAGTATGTTTGAGTAGAACGACGTTTTATCGAGGGGTCGCGAAACCGCACTCCCCGGACGGCGGCGGGGTGGGGGGGAGGACCCAGGGATCGTCGGCGTGCCGTCCGTCTCCGGCATGGAGAGGTGCGCGGGGCGGGGGACGTCCTCCATCTTCTCCGACCATACATAGTCCGTGCTCTCGCCCCTGGAAACCAATGAGGGATATAACAGAATGATGATGAATGATTGTGGGGTTCCTATCCCTGACAACATTTATTTCTTGGGCCTACGTCGATCGCTTCCTACACGGCGTCCACCCTGGTCTTTCTATCGGTAAGCCTGTACCTTTCATCATTGCCCTCGAAGAGCGTTTGATCCTTCCAGCGAACTACGGTTTAAAAAATGACAAAGTTGAATGCAGCACAAAGCACCTAGTAAACTGTCCTGCTTGTTTCGATTTGGTTTGCCAAATTATGCAGAGTACCTGGACGTTGTTCTCATGTAAAATAAAACTTTGTTTCAACTTTGAGAGTCAAAAACAAACCTTGATGGATAGTACTGACCTGCACATCTGGAAGATGAAGACCTTGGGAACATGCGACAGCTGCGGCAGGCGCTGGTTATTGAAGTAGGAGATGATCTCACGCAAGGACAACAAGCCTCCATCACTGCACCGCACATCTGTGTCCGTGGACCGCCCTCGCTCGTACCCGTGTGAGGACACCACCACAAATACAGTCTCACAGTCTACGAGTACCTCCTTCAGCATGCTAAGGGTCTTCTCCGTCTCCTGGAACAGGCAAATATTCAAGTTTTAATGCGAGTTTGTTTCGACGAACTCCATGGCAAAGCGGCCGAGACGCCGGCTGAAATGCGGGTTCATAAAGGCTCTATCAGGCTCTATAAAGGTTAGTAAATTGTATACAATGTATGTGCTTCTATAACAAGATCCCAAGCGACGTGCTAACACTGTAGATTAACAAATTTAAAAACTTAATCAAACAAACTTTCTAGAAAGGCGTATTATAAAATCTCAGATTAGTTAAATGACAATAAAGCATGGGACTGAATTTGCTATAAAAGAGTCGAAACCAATTTATGTTAGTTTAAGCACCTGTGGTAAAACTGACAGCAAAACCTAGTGTGTACGGGACGCCTTACGCTAACTTGCGCATGGACACTGTCTGCACCGAGTAGAGCACTTGCCTCTAAGGTAAGGTTGGTGTAGGAGCGCACTTTTAAGCCGAGCTCGTGGAACAAGTACTTGAGGTTCTTGCAGTCTACGTCGACGCCGCTGCGGTACTTCTCGATGTTGTGCTCGAAGGTCACGTAGCTGAAAATTAACGCCACGCCTCTATTCTTGCCGCGCGTTCGGTAGCTCTTTATGTCTGAAATGAGGAAAGATGCAGTTACATACCTTACCTACTTATACTCCCGAAGTGAATGGATAAGTGAATAGCGGCTCAAGACCATTCGTCGTGGCATTCTATGGCGGAGGCATTGTACAGGCTGATGATTATAATGCAGGGAAAGACATTATTGAAACATGATCAGATTCCTTATCAGTTACGTACGGGTGACCACATCCTGTTGACGAAAAATACCCAATTGTGGTGAATCTTATTAAATGTTTTACTGATAAGCTATATTGCAGGCAGTATACAATACTTATGAGTACCTAACAAGGTATCACACCTTATTTTACACAAAATTACTTGGTTTCCTGCACACTGAGTGACTGTTGTAACCTTCTTTGAGGCTCACAAAAAACTACATCCACAGCACTTTTAGAGATAAATACCAATAAACACAACCGAAATTGGTTCAGCCATTTTGCAGGTACAAAAATACACAAAAAATTTAGTTCAATCAGTTAGGTTTTTTGTTTTTGTTTATTATTTACTTCTTTACATTTGTTCCTTGATGTCTCACTCATTTCATAACCCAACCGTTTTAGATGTTTTTTTCTTTCCTGTGTAGATAATAAATCCAAGATGGTCCCATTAAAATTATGCTTTTTGTATGATGTATTTTTGCAGTACCTTTGCTTTCATTGTCTTCGATGAAGCTGGTGGATTTCTTCACTGTAAAGGGCATGGCGTCATCGTCGTTGTTGTTGTTGGCGACAGCCGCAGCAAGCGCGCCCCCTGCAGGCTGGTCTGGGAACAGTCACAGATAACATGAATACGGTGACCTCATCAGCTTCACTATATTGACGATGCCGAGAGGACAGCCGCGGAGGGCCCGCCCCTTCAGGCTGGTCTGGGAACAGTCACAGATAACATGAATACGGTGACCTCATCAGCTTCACTCTATTGGCGAAGCCGAGAGCTTCGGAGAGAGGTTAAGCCCTTCCTGGATATAATGATCTAGTGAAAAACTAACATAGTAGGTATGCATATTTTGTTCTAAAACTTTCGTAAACTATATCATTCATTTTACAAAAACTGTGATTGACTGTAAATTTGAGTCGAACCCTACATTGGTATCTTAAAGTCAGTGTGATAAATAGGTAACACTTTTATTACACACCAAATAAAAATTAACACATTAAAAAAAAAAGTACGGAAGTACAATGGGCGGTCTTATCGCTGAGAGCGATCTCTTCTAGACAACATTGGGATGGACTGGAATTGACGAGAACGATAAAGGACGGTGGTGCAGATCAAATAAATAAAAGTATACGCATACATACAGTCCAACGTGATTCGGAAAATTGGTAAATCTTAAAAAAAAGGACAGTCATCTAAAACATTCTAGGTCGCAAAAAATTACAAGGTTCTGATTTTTTGAGATTTTGTTAGGATAGATACCAATGGTGTAAATACAAGTTTGCAACTTCGAAAGACCTGTGCTAAATTTGTGGTCCTCGAAAAACATCGAAATTTTCAGTAATTTTTCAGTTTTTGGCTTATGACTTCTAAAAATGCATTCTACGGAAAAGTCATCAATTACACTTTTAAAGATGACATAATTAAAAACGATTTGAGTGCAACCCCAGCTCTGTATATCTAATAGATCTCGAGATGCCTTTTTTGATGAATAAAATTTTTTTTTTTTTTTTTTTTTATGTTCCTTTTTATCTGCAATCGGCTGTTTAGCCATAATCAGATGTTTTCTGGGTTGACGTGGTTTGGGTGTGATTCCAATGAATAACACCATTTAATTTAACGAACTGGTTAGGTTCTCTGGTCTAGGTCAAGTATTTGCCATCTCTTTAAGCGTTTTACATTTTCTTGTGTGTTTAACAGGTTCTTAGCAAGTTCGTTTGAGTGGTTTTCAAGTCTTTCCTTGTATTTTATGCAGTATTTGCTAACTTCCTCCTTGACAGTCGGCATTTCCAGGTATTCATGTTTTTTTTTTTTTTTCTTCACAGAAATAAATTATGAAGTTATTTATCTAGGCTGGGTTGGGTACCTCTGCAAGTAAACTTACTTCTAGGAGCCTCGCATTCTGATTTAGTCTTGAGTCGCTCTTTCTCGTCGCTGAGACTGATGAAACTGTTCTCATTTGGCGCATGTGGTGTTAGGGGTTCTGAAAATGAACAACTCATTATAGTATCTAGCTTTTTCACCCCAAGGAAAACTAGGCGAATAACACAGTTATCTTTGTAGTTATAGAATTGAAACTATCGTGGTTGGGAATCATATTAAAAGATAAACGGCTAATTACCACTATTATTCGTCACTTTGCTGACGTTTCGAGACTGAGTTCAGAAGCCTCTTCATCATGAGCACCGCCCGCGACCGCGTTCGACGGTGGACGGTGAGTATTCGCTGGTCCACCGTCGAACGCGGTCGCGGGCGGTGCTCATGATGAAGAGGCTTCTGAACTCAGTCTCGAAACGTCAGCAAAGTGACGAATAATAGTGGTAATTAGCCGTTTATCTTTTAATATCTTTGTAGTTATTGTTTTTACTCAAATATTTTCAATCAATCAATCATTTATTTTGCGTAACATGGGTACATAAAATGATAATAACAATAAAAAGCTACAGGCCATGATCAGCTTTACAGCATGCAAAGTTACAAAAAAATAAGTACATCGTTACAAGTTAAAAGATAAATCACAGATTCACAATAATTCAAATGTCATAAAAAATTACAGTAATATAATATACTCAAACGCTAAGGCTATTTTCTACATATCATTGGTTTTTTTAATAGTTTGTCCTGCTGTTTTCTACTCTAACACAGTTCAGAGACGTTTTACCTGACTGACTATTAAGGCGGATGCTCAAACTTGCGGCGCGTTTTTTTTTTTTTTTTTGCCCATTACAGCTCATCAACACTTCTTCAGATAGCGAAAGTTAATGAAAGAAGTTAGTGGTTGGCAGTCGCGAGAACTAGGAGACTTAACACACATGTTTTAATAGATGGTATCTCATAAATATCATCAATTTAGCTATGATAAGTACCTCTAAACACATTTTTAGTGTTTTTTTTTGTTTAGGGGTATCGTAGCTAATCAATGATATTTATGAGATACTATCAATTAAAACATGTGTGTTGAGTCTCCTAGTTCTCGCGAAATCAACTTTCGCTATCTGAAGAAGTGCTGACGAGCTTGAACGGGCAAAAAACACGCGCCGCAAGTGTGAGCATTCACCTTAAGGAACATTGTATTAAAAACGCCAAGGTGAATGCAACAAAGATTCATGAACCAGATGATGTAGGATAGGCCCCACTCGATGGACCAACAACTGCAAAAGGTAGCATTTGAATCTAGAACAATTCTGGTTACAAATCCCTATAAGTGCGACCGCAGTCACCGCTGCCGGCTCGCGACTGCCAAGATCTGAATGCTAGGATTGCTAGGTACCTAAAGGTAGCAAGAAGTCGGTGGATGAAGGCGTTTCAAGAACGTTCGTCGTGGCATTCTATGGGGAAGCCTTTGTACAGAATGATGATGAGTAGAAGATAATGGATTGGAAAATCATATAAGATAACATCAGTGCAAGCGTGATAAGTGTTCAGAGATCCACAACCGTTTTACATTGTTGAATGTTGAGTCAGTGGTCGGTTTACTGTATGTGGTTGTCGCCAAGTACCTATGTAACTACGAGGTACGACGAATGCGCGCACCTACCTACCTGTTCGGTTGTCTTGTTATAGGTATAACGTTAGCTAGGTATACCTACATAGTAGCTTCGCATTTGCGACAGTGGTGTCTGGTGGTACTAATAATCTATATATATAAAAATCAACCCCTATTTTTTCTGGTCCCGCTATAACTCGAGAATGGCCGGACCGATTTGGCTAATTTTGGTTTTGAAATATTTGTGCAAGTTCAGGGAAGGTTTTAAAGGTGAGAAAATATGGAAAAAATGCGAGGAAAGTACTTAAATTACAATTTAATTAATTGTATTTAATTCCATAGTTACGACATTTTGACATTCAAATAATTCCATAGTTACGCCATTTTGACATGCAAACACGTAAAGCGTTCAGGATTCACGTAATTCTTCTTCTCTTCTTATAATGGCTTCTGAGGAGTGTTTCAAAAAAATTCATCAATGTACCGTTCTTCTTCTTCTTCTTCATCTTCATATAATGGCTTAGTGCATTAAATGGTGGCATAAAAACCGACATTTAATCAAAGACATCGAAAAGACACGCAATACTCTTCTTCTTCTTCTTTTCTTATAATGGCTTCTGAGTGTCTTAATTTTGCCATAAAAACTGTTCCATAGTTACGCTAATTTTATTATAAACTTTTTTTTATATTATGAGGTGACAAACAAGCAGATGGTGCGCCTGATGTAAAGCAGTCACCGCCGCTTTGGAAAAAAATCCCGACTCCCAAGCAAGACTCCTGGGCAAAGTCGGTCATAATGGGGTGGTATGGGTTTGTACGAGGTTTTAAGGGTTTCTAAGTGTTTAAGGCATGAAATCTAAGGAGTTAGGGTAGGGTATAAACCCTGTGTTTTTATGAGTTTGAATGGCTGTTTAGAGGTTCTTAGGCTTTTAAGGCTTCTTTGGTTGTGAGAGTTTTAAGGGGGAATAATTAGTTTATTTTTGAGGATCTGTATTTTTTGGCTGTTTTTGGGGGTTGGGTAGTATCTTGACAATGCTCATTTGGGATTCTGCTATGATGGTTTAGACCACTATGTCTATTTGGGTAAACGATTAAACTAGGAAGGTGTTGGACCTTCTATCATGAGGTTAGCCGACGAATCCAACTCAGATGAGCAGCTTTCAGGAAACTACGCTATATATTCACATCACAGACACTGGAGAGCCTCAAGATGAAAGTCTGTTATCGGTGCATGTTGCCATATTGATGACTTACGGTAGTGAGATGTGATTATCAACTATAGGCATGATAAAAGCTCAAAAATCGTGCAGCGGGCTATGGAGAGAGCTGTTCTTGGAGATTCCGTACGTGTACCTGAATCTGAAACGAAGAGATGCTTAGAAGAATCGGGACCACTGACACGCTCTCAAAATTCCAATTAGCAAGTTGAAGTGGCAATGGGCAGATCATATAGCTCGAAGAACATTATTTATTCTGTGGCAGAACCAACAACCGTTGAGGAATAATTGCACTCGAGTGGCAACCTTGAACCTGACGAGTAGAAAGCCTCCTCGATGGGCCGACGACATGTTAAAAGGAAGTCGTTGCATGGAGGCAGCTCAGGACGTTCATTGTGGCATTCTATAGGGGTGGCCTATGGCGAGCAGTGGACTTATACGATCAATGTTTGGTTTAAAACAGACGGGCACCTGTAGGGATGTTTTTAGAAAGTGTAAAATTCTTACTTTGCGGTCATTATACATCCATGAGGTTGCAGTATTTGTAAGAAATAACATGCATCTATTCGCCCTATCCTATCGGGAATCGACGAGCTGGTACCCTTTGCCATCTACCATGTAGGACGAAGCTGTTGAGTGTGTTCTGTATGGCTCCGATTATCTATAGTAAAATTCCATCGTCTATACGAACCATGAAGTTATAGGACTACCCAAATTGAAGCTTCTTGATACGAACGATTAATAATTTAAATATATTTAAAAACTCTCTGACGAAACTACTGGTGAAAAATGCTTACTACTCTGTGGACGAATTTCTAGACGACTGCATTTAACGTAGACAGAGTAGGTACCTATAGTATTTCTCGCTCTACGGTATTTAATAATTGTTTGACTTTTACAACATTTACAACTCTAAAATGATATTGCATGAATTAAATTAATTACTATGTTACTACGTGACCTATATTCATTATGTTACAATTCATTGTTGTTTTTTAATTATTTTTAAATTTGTATGCCTTGAAAAGGCGAAACATGGTGATAGGTACTTTATCTTTTATGACATCTTTATGTAAACCTATGTTTCGGACAAATAAATTATATTAGCTTATCTTATACCTTCTGGCAGATATTTGTACCAGCAAATATTTACAGAATGCATAGTACGAGTAGCTAGGTACTACCTTATCTACGCGCGGACGAAGTCGCGAGCGGGTCAGCTAGTAATAATATATTTATTTCAGGCTTAATAATAAATGTGCTAAACAATAAGACCATAGCAACATAACCTCTGTGGCGCGGTGGGCGAACGTTCGCCTGCGACGCAGGTGGTTGCGGGTTCGATTCCCGCCTGGGAACAAACATTTGTGGAATCGCAGATATTTGTTCAGGGTGTTCTGGGTATTTTCTATGCATAAAAAGCGGCCAAGTGCGAGCAGGACTCGCCCATGAAGGGTTCCGTAGCAGCAAGTAACATAATATAAAAGTTCTTGGATGGATTACGATTTATGACGTATTAAAAAAAAATACTTACTAGATCTCGTTCAAACCAATTTTGAGTGAAAGTTTACATGGTAATGTACATCATATATTTTTAATTATATTAGAAACCTCAATATCATTTTTAAAGACCTATCCATAGACACACCCCACACGTATGGGTATGATGAAAAAAAGTTTTTTGAGTTTCAGTTCTAAGTATGGGGAACCCCAACAATTTATTGTTTTTTTTTCTATTTTTCTTTGAAAATCTTTTTGCGGTTCACATAGTACATCTACTTACCAAGTTTCAACAGCATAGCTCTTATAGTTTCGGAAAAAAGTGGCTGTGACATACACGGACAGACAGACAGACATGCGAATCCATAAGGGTTCCGTATTTTTTTTTACGGAACCCTAATAAAAAATATCTACCTATGTAATATATTGTATTAAGTATATCAGTTACCCATAACACAAGCTCTGCTTAGCTTGGGGCTTGATAATGTTGTGTGAACTGTCCAGCATTATTTATTTATACCTTAAGAACTGACATACACATAAAAAACACAAGTAACTTTTTTTAAGTGCACATGTGTAGCCAGCGTCGTATGACGCAACTGCAAGGTGTCTCGTGTCCGGCATCTGAGTAACCTCCTGAACTCAACACCTTTCGGCCAGAACTCTCGATTCATGAAGGTCGAGAGACAGTACTTTAAATTAACATAATAGGGACTTGATATCAAATCAAAGCATGTTAGGGAATGATTGAAGTTCCAATGTGATCGGATGTACTTGCTTGGAGGGGCATTAGTAGTTCTGTGTGGGCGCAGGTGTAATGAGCTGTTAGGATCCAGGTCTCGCACCAGGTCCCAGTACCCGAGCTCCCTGAGCACTTCCAACAGGTTGCCGAACGCCTGGGGGCCTCTGCGCGTTATGTCCAGGTAGAGCTTGAGCTTTCTGTCCCGTTGAGGGAACGCTGTATCCTAAAAATAAATATAAATAAATGAAAAATATTTTTTCAAAACACACTTTTCCAAAGTTTTGGTATATGGATGGACGCTGATAGGCAGGAGGGGGGGCTATGTTTACCCCAACACCACGCATGCCGAGCAAAAGTCTAGTAAAAAAGTTTAAAATAAACTGAATTAATTATCCCAAATTCTTTTACGGGGAATTCTGTACATAATAAAGTTCCAGAAAGTGCATTTAAACCTTCTATTCGAAGATATCTATTCTGTTTTTGTTAGATGCACCGCTCCACACGGACACTTTCCACTTAATCGTAAGAAGGATCATTCAAAAAATCCAAACCGAGTTTGTTGCCCATATTCTGAGGTTTGGTTGCATTAGAACAGGAGAAATTTTAGTTTACAATGCGATTCAAAATGATTTCAATAATAAAGGTACCACTTTTGATTTCATTGAGTCAGCAACAAGTTTGGATTTTTACATGCAGCCCATGCAGGAGAACATAGCTAAAAGCAATATCACAATCTTTGTAGTAGATAGATACTCACTTTGTAGGGTTCGATCATCCGTTCAGGAAACACCCCTCTTTCATAAAGAGATGTTACCATAGAATCGAGATCCGTTGTCTCAATCAAGGAAACAAAGTTTCTTTGGATAGCCTTTCTATGCACCTCTTCCATTTTCAAAGCACAAAAACATCAATACTTCCAGTTATAAAATCTGAGTTGTTATGAACCACGTTTATCGAAGTTTGCTAAGAATATCACAAACGAAATAGAGATATTACAACAATTTAAGCAAGAATACAATTTCTATAGCCACACTCGCTAGCAATCGGACAGAAACTGTTCCCCAATCCCGATAGAGTTTTTTTTTATGACTGTTCTCCATCCCCAGTTTTTGAGAAACTGACCCACAGACTACTGGGTTGAACTGACTTAAATATTATTGTATCTCACTCCTGGAGGAATATATTATTCCTCCAAGGTCTCACTTTATAAAAATGTAAATCTTCCGATTTTTTAGCATACAATTTTAGTGAGACTGGCAACATAAAATTTGACAATTGACAGGGCTGACTGTTTCATAAAGATTCCTTCCTTTTATATTCTGTGATTTTGTTGAAAAGCCGTGCTGGAGACGTGTGGTGTGTGCTTTTAATAATAAAATTACCTGAATGTTCGTGAAAAATGGCAGATTCAGAGGTAATTTCTACATTAAACCTCCAGTAGAAAAGTTGTAGCAGTGCCATTGTTGCGCTCCTAATCATAGCCTTCTCTCTGTCGGCAGGTATTAAAGAAACTCAGAGATGTACCTTACAAAATCCAGACCACCAATTTGAGGCAAAGACGTGAGGTTTTGAATGAAATTCGTGATGTTTTGTCGACTCCAGGTAATTCACGATTGAGATGCTTTCAAAACTTTTGTCATTGCGCTTGGAAAATAATATAGGTCAAGTTAATCACATTCTACAGGTTGGTATAGGTTGTATTGAGTCTAGCTGTATTGATCCGCCGGGTCCAGGCCGGGACACCGCCGTCTCACCCCACTGCACTCTGGATGCACCAATCAGGAGCTGCAGACTCTCAAGTCTCAATACGATAGGAAGGGTGGTTGCTGAGAGGGTTTAATTTTATATACCTGCTATTATTGGACGGGTGGAGTGTCTGAGGTTTCATTTGTTTAGGAATGATGCAAATAATAAGTTTAAATATTAATTATTGAGGCGCCATTAGATTGGTACTTACATATTATAACTTAATTGCAAGCTGTTATTATATGCAAAACTTAAATAAAACCTAACCTAGAATTGTTCAAATTTAGAATTGTTTGCCAGGAGGGGAGGACCTACTGGACCTAGGGACTATCTACTATACTATGGCCCATGATTAGCTGTTTTCTCGTGGCCTCAAGGTTTTTGGTGTAGGTCTTAGCTGTCAATGTCATGTTTCACCCTAAGCATAACCTTGTAATGAAAGTGGTAATGAAAGTGGTAACGATATAATTGAATACCAAACCTCTATCAACTTCAACCACTTTCAAACCCAAACTGCCATACAATTCTAAATCCAATCCCCTAGTACAACCCCAAACAACTTTATAAAAGAGTCTTCAAGTAGGAAACTTTATGGAATTAAACTATTACATACATACATAGACACGCCATTTTCACTGAAAGGGTAGGCAGAGCCTCAATTATGGAAAAAAATAAAATTACAGGTATAACTGAGCCAGCAGTGCGTTTTATATGCCGTGCACTGACAATAACACTGGACAGATATCGCGACACAACCTCCCAGTCGTACGTCATAGATCTACTAGTGCACCTCACCACCACACACAGAGAATGGACCCTCAAGACCCTGCTGCCGATATTGATGGAAATATCTGAACAGCTAAGACATCTTGCAACTTCGTAAGTTCTGTTCATTTAATTTTCTGATTCTCTTCTTATATATCTTTTTAACAAGTGGACAGTTAAAAAAACGATATAGCCAATATACAGTGAGCGATAACATCACAATATTATCAGTAATACAGGGTGGCTGGAACAATGACGTCAAAAAGAAAAATCTAGGTCCATCGTACCGTGGGGTATACGAATCACCCCCATGTATGTTCCGTATGTTCATGTATGTAAAAAAAAAAAAGTGGAAGCCTTTTTCGTTTGCAACTGAATATTCATAAGTTGTTGTTTTATGAATATAATAATCAGCTTCGTAACTTTGATGAAAGTTATGAAAATGTTAAAACAAAAGTGAAAAATTTACATTCGGTGAATTATGACTTAAATTTTCAACATTAAATTAGCGAACTGAAGGTCAACACAGTCGTCGACGAAATAAAACTATATTCATCGAAATACAAAGAACGTCTGAATGTACATCCGAACCACTTGGCCTCACAGCTAACTACTATCAACTACCCGAAGAGGCTTAAAAGACAACATATCATGGAACTCTGACACATGACACATAAGAAAAGGAGAGGTGGTCGCTGGACCACTTCTGCTACAAGCACGACTACCCGCACCAAATCTGCTCATAGTCTGAGAACTGATCGCAGATGAAAATAGAAAAAAAAAAAAAAAAAAAAAAAAAAAAAAAAAAAAAAAATCTAAACGGGTGATTTCATGGTTTCTTAGTAAACCTTAAGAATGCGCCAGATACTCAGCTTTCATAATCATTAAAAAAAGTAGGGCTTAATGAGCTACTTTGGCTAAAATCGGCCTTCAAAGACAGCGAAGTGGAAAATTGTTAAAATTAGCCAACTGATTAAAAAAGTTTTTACTGCCTTTTTATCATTCCTAAGGTTAATTAGTTTGTTAGCTTACCAAAAATGACTACTGGAAAGCTAAGATTTAAACATTTCGAACCTTTTTTAACCCCCGACGCAAAAACGATGGGGTGTTATAAGTTTGTGTGTGTGTGTGTGTGTGTGTGTGTGTGTGTGGGTGTGTGTGTGTATGTCTGTCGCCTCATAGCTCCAGAACGGATGAACAGATTTCGATGTTTTTTTTGTTTAAACGTGAATTTGTCGGGAGTTGTCTTAGCTATGTTTGATCCAAATCGGTTCAGCCGTTTCATTCCATTGAGTTTTTTTTTAATTTTTACAAAATTAATTACTTGTTTAAATAATAAATAAATAATGCTGGACAGTCCACACAACATTATCTAGCCCCAAGCTAAGCAGAGCTTGTGTTATGGGTACTAGATAACAGGAGTAAATTTATTTTTTTACCATTCAATATGATCCTTGTGATTTCAATGAATAAAATACTTTTGACTTTGACTTTTTTTTTTTTTTTTTTGACTTTGATGTACTTAATACAATACTTTACATACATAGATATTTTTCTTTGAAAATACCCAGAACACCCTGAGCAATTATATGCAGATCATACAAATATTTGTTCCGAGGCGGGAATCGACCCCGCAATCTCCTTCGTCACTAGCGGACCTTCGCCCGCCGCGCCACAGAGGTCGTCAAATATATGGTGGCCACCTTTTCAATTCTAACAAAAGATTTGTGGTCTGTTTCGTTTTCTGTAGATACATAATATAGACACTTAACTCTAAACAGATCTTAGTAAGTACTTAGTTTTTATGTGCTATCGGCTATTTAGCCATAATCAGATGTTTTCTGGGTTGACGTGGTTTGGGATAACACCATTTAATTTGCAGAACTGGTTAGGTTCTCTGTTCTAAGTCAAGTCACACCTATTTACAATTATTTTTACAGTAAAAGCACTTGTCGAAATGGAATATATGCAATCCGCTGGTCAACAGTGCTGGTCGAGAGCACCCTCAAAGCAGCCGACACGCAGGAAGTGGACTACAAGTCTCTCGTGCTGTCGCAAGCCAACCTTCTGGCTGCGGTCACTGCTTATGGAGACAAGAGGAAGAACGACAAAGCTTACTCTATGGTATATAATTTTTAAAAGTATATATGTACTAGCGACTCGCCCTGGCTTCGCACGGGTAGCCCCCGCTGACACCCCCCCCCCTATCCCTCCCCTTATGTCAATCTCCTGGTTCTAAGCTACCTCCCTACCAATTTTCAGCCAAATCGGTTCACCCGTTCTTGAGTTATAAGTGGTGTAACTAACACAACTTTGTTTTATATATATAGATAACTGAGGCCCAAGTACTAATAACTGACGTTAACAAGTCACTAGCGAGGATGTCGAAATGGGGTTTGTTTTTTTTTATTGAGGGTGGCATCTCTATAACGGTATTATTTTTTGTTTACGTGTCTCTTCAACAATGATACCTTTGTATATGGTTAGAGGACACACATACAATCATTTTTTTTTAATTAGAAAAATATTGAATCAACTGCTGCCGCGGACTTGCTGGTGCCGGTGAAATTACAGGCACACAAGACCAGGGTTGAGAGATTTAAAGCAAGTTGATTTAAATGGCCCTGTTGTGATTGGCCAATAGTTTAATCAAATCGCCAAAAATCGGCTATCGTAAGACATTCATCCTCACTGTCTTACTAAAAGTGACACCATGTCTTGTCTCTATTCAATTTGAAACAGCCTATCAATGGACAAAACTAAACTATGTTTTTCTAGTTACACATGGTTAGAAAGTTCTTCTTATTAGATCGATTGTGTATGTGTTCTTATAAACTCATAGATTATGGTAGTTGGCCTGGATTATTCAGCATTGAGGATCATTGTCTGTGTGCCTTGTGTTTTTGTCTTAGGTTAATCACCTTAATCCTACACTTAATAAACTATCTTCATCATAATCATTTATTAATTTACAAACATGGGTACATATCAAACAGGTGACAAATAGTATGGTAGATCCAGCCATGCTTTACCAAAGTTGGCATGCAAATAGTGTAGTACATTTGATTAAAATCTAGTCAGACATATATCTTGTATCAATATGTTTCCTCTCTTCAGTTACACACATCATGGAGCATTATTGGCAAGCAGAAACTGGGCAAATGGTTTGAAATATTGCTCGCCCAACCGTCAGACTCCGGCCCGCAGATCAGCGTGGCATTCTCTGCGCTCTGTAGGCACTTGAAGCAAATCGGAGATGATGATTCAATCTCGCAACACAAGGTGAGCTATCAGATAACATCATTCAATTTCAAGGTCTAATAACTTATGTACCATGGTACACGTTTCTCCTGATACCCGCGACACAGGGGAAACTAGTGTGGGAGCATGTCTATTGTATGTGCTGGTGAGTGCACTATTTGTATTTGGGACCAACGATTCAACCAGGTAGGTCCAACGAAGAGGTCAACTGATGACTTACGGCACTGAGAAGTGGCCGCTAACTATCGCACATAAAAAGTTGCGCAGCAGGCTATCGAAAGAGCTATACTCGGAGTTTCAATTGAAAGCTGAAATTTTGCATGCTCCGGTTTGATGACAATACAATATTATGGTGACAACGAGCTGATCAGATGATGGAAGCGGATGGTGGAACTCCTCGATGGTTAATATTAACCTAGCAGTATTTGGCATTTTGATCAGCTCACGGTACCGATCGCTAATTTCATAATAGCTTGGATAGTTTTTATTTTTAACTTATTTATTATTGAAGGCCAAAATGCTGGAGAGCTTTATAAAGAGCTTGATCAGCGTGAAGAGCCGCCCGAACGCCAACTACATGAAGGGCTGCTCCGTGCTGCTGCGCCTGCTGACGCGGGGCGAGGTGCACGACACGCTGCTGCCGGCGCTGCACAAAGCCATGCTGCGCAGCCCCGAGACCATCATACAAGCCGTCGGGGAGGTGCTCGACAACTTGGAAACAGATCTGGATGGAATCGCCGTCGATATTGGCAAGAGTTTGATTGGTAAGTGCTCTGCGTTCACATGCTGACTGGTTTTCCACAGGTTTTATTTGTAATACTAAAAAGGAACTAGCCGCCGTTACAAGGAACTGGCTGCCTTAGATTTTAAAACTGAGAAGACAGTATTTAAAGTCTAGTGGATAGATTTGCAGAGATATATTGAGAAATGACTCACTCACTGGACGCATATCTCCATACAACACAAAAAACCGATCAAATTAAGCATCAAATTTTATTATTGTTACTAAAACAGATTCCAAGAAGCAGGATAGAATATATATAATATAGATAGTAATAGATGTTGTAATTGGCAGGCAACCTGCACTCGAAGGATGAGTGGGTGCGCGCCGAGACGCTGACGGCGCTGCGCCGGCTCGCCGCGCGCTGCTCCGCGCTGGCGGCGGCGCGCGCGCTGCTCGCTCACGCGTTTGGCGTCTACAACGGCTCTGGTGGCAAGCTCACCTCCAGCGAGGACAAGATCGCGCTGCTCAATGTAGGCGACGCACAGGCTCCCACGACCCGCCCCACACCGGGACGACAGGACATATCAAATACCAATTGGCTATTAATTGCCAAAAGCCAACAGGCTATTCATTGCCAAAAGCCAATAAATCAATGTGGTGGGACACCCCCATGCCTCTCCACCAACCAAATATCATCAAAATCCACGGAAGTACACATAACGCGATCGTAGCCGCTCGCGGAAGCTAATAAAACGTCCCTCAGTGGCGCGCTTACGTAACTCTGTTGCTATGGATTCAAATTGTTATTTTTATCGATTTCAATGCTGTTTCCATTTGAAATTACGTTCATGCGATTACTTAATTGATGCAGTCTAGTTGCAATCAAGGTTTGTAGTTAAACTGCGTAAATTGGGTAATCGCAAGAGTGTCCTTTCGGATAGAAACAGCATTCAAACTGATAGCAACAGATTTATTTAATCCGCTAGCAGGTATACTAACAAAGTAGAATATGTTTAGACTTCATCATTAACCTGTATAATTGAGTAAAATGTTTACCCATGTTCTTGCAATTAAATAATATGAAAAATCTGTATGATGTAGCTTCCTATTAGTGAAATAATTATCGGAATCGGATCAGTTTTTCCGGAGATTACCCTCGTCCATACAAATAAACAAATTTTACCTCATTATATATTTTTTTTGGCGTCGCACGTCTTGTGCTTTTCCCATAAAATTTGTTGTTTGTGTTATTGCAGGGTATCGGCACGCTGAGCGCGCTGGCGGTGCGCGCCGCAGACCGGCAGACGCTGTTCTCTGAGCTGCGCACGCAAATGTTGCGCGTGCTGGAGAGCGAGTCGCACGAGCGCACGCTGTGCGCCGCGCTCGACAACCTGCAGCGCTGGCTGGTGCAGCTGCAGGAGCCACTGCCCGAACAAGTGCTCGACATCTTCAAGGTAACCGAGGAAAACCTTGAAACCTTGAACCCATTCTTTTCACAACACCATCATCATTGTCTTGCCCTTTTCCCAATTTATTTGGGGTCAGCGCAGTACGTCTTTTCACAACACCATCATCATTGTCTTGCCCTTTTCCCAATTTATTTGGGGTCGGCGCAGTACGTCTTTTCACAACACCATCATCATTGTCTTGCCCTTTTCCCAATTTATTTGGGGTCGGCGCAGTACGTCTTCACAACACCATCATCATTGTCTTGCCCTTTTCCCAATTTATTTGGGGTCGGCGCAGTACGTCTTTTCACAACACCATCATCATTGTCTTGCCCTTTTCCCAATTTATTTGTGGTCGGCGCAGTACATCTTTCACGACACCAATCCAATGAAATCTGAAGCTATACGTCAAAATTGTTTTTCAGAAAAACTTGTCAGGCAAGAACACGACGCAGGCGGTGCGCATCGCGTACATAGCTCTGATATCGGGAGCAGCGCGCGCGGGCGGTGTGAGCGCGGCGCAAGCGGCGACGCTGCGCCCGCTGCTCACCAAGGCGGCCGAGAGAGCGCAACAACAGCCCCTGCAGGTACCACTAGAGTCTAGAGCACGACGACACGGGGTCGATAGAACACGACGCACAACGGCGCCAAGGCTAGCTGCTCTGGTTGTACAACGGCGCCAAGGCTAGCTGCTCTGGTTGTACAACGGCGCCAAGGCTAGCTGCTCTGGTTGTACAACGGCGCCAAGGCTAGCTGCTCTGGTTGTACAACGGTGCCAAGGCTAGCTGCTCTGGTTGTACAACGGTGCCAAGGCTAGCTGCTCTGGTTGTACAACGGTGCCAAGGCTAGCTGCTCTGGTTGTACAACGGTGCCAAGGCTAGCTGCTCTGGTTGTACAACGGTGCCAAGGATCGAGGTTGCGTGCGTGCGGATGAAAATTAGAACTAAGAGGGTGTTAAACCATGCGAGTACCATGGTACCAGAACACCTCGTAGTTCCAGGTATAAACGACACGGGGAACCCTAGTGTGAGATCAGGAATATCTATGTGACTATTGGGTGTATGTTATGCTATGTATTGTTATGTTATTATCAGTCTTCCTGAGCCATAAAGTCATGAGGCACATAGAGCCTCTCGTTGATTCATCGACGTGTCTTCCAGCACCAGGTGGTGAGCGAGGGTATATCCGCCATGCTGGGCCTGGCTCTGCTGGACGAGTCGCAGTCGCTGCCCGGCAGCGGCGCCGTGTGGACGTCGCTCACGCACCCCGACAAGCACGTCCTGCTGCACGACAGGACCATCACCGCCGCGCCTGATGATGGTAAATACTCATTTTGTAACCAGTATTCTCCTGGTGCTTTTAAAGTTCTCAAGTCTCGACCACGGACCGATGACATTGCAGTATCGTGGCATTCTATGGGGAAGCCTATTTCCAGCAGTGGACTTCTATCAACTGATGATGTTGATGAAATCTCTCGGAGAAATTACCATAGAGTGTGCAACGACGAACGACAGTAACAACTAACTTGCAGTGAGGGAAAAGACCTACCTCGTTACTTTAGAACCTTGACTTGAATATGTTTTGTCACAGTTATAGTCAATCGAAGTTCTGTCCCTGTCATACCGTTCTGTCAAGAGAGGGACAGCCCTAGAAGACGGAGTCACGCTTCGCCTTTCAAATATAAAATGCTTAACGTATTTATGATCTTGAAAATGTAATAGCTATAACATTTACCCCTTTACAGTCCTAATACAGGTGTCGCTGCTCTGCAGAACTGTCCTGGAGAAGTACCCCAGTGTCGCCAGCAAGCCAAATTCCCCCATATACAGGGCCTTTATACTCACACTACTCTCTACAATGAAGAATGTACGGACGGTGGCGATCGAAGAAGCCAAGTCCCTCCTTGCCAAGCGAGATAGAGCTCCAATAGCCAGGAACTTAGTGCTGAAGCTGAATGAGGTGCTGGAGGAAGGCAAGATATTCACTTACAAAGAGAAGACGCCGCCGGAAGAGAGCGGGCCCTCGGTCACGGGCAAGATGATACTGGATTGTGTTCAAGCATTGTGTTCATATAAAGGTGAGTTTGTTATGTCATACCTATTTCTGCCGCAAAGCAGTAGTGCTCGCATTGCTGTGTTCCGGTTTGAAGGGTAAGGGTGCCGGTGAAATTACAGGCACATGAGACTTTTCATCCTTATGTCTCAGGGTGGCGGGCGCAGTGCAATGCCACATAGGGCGCGTCCTAGGTGGACGTGACCTATGAGGTAATGCACTGTTCATAGGTAGAGGTTACCACTTAACATCAGGTGGGCCATCAGCTTGTTCAGTCATTCAGTAGTATAAAAAAAAAAAAAAAAAAAACTCTTAACTAATTTTCACAAAACATCAAAGATTTTGAAAAAGTAGGTACACCCCTAAACTCACTTGATCTCTTTTCCTCTCACAATCAATCTTAGCACCCGCCCTTTTTTCGATGTTATAAGTGTGATCAGGAGTTATTATTATTAGCCAGTGTAGGATTATTCCTCACGAACTAAGAGGTTGTTTACTTTCGCTTCACGAAAAGGAAAGAGATATGCATGTAATTTTTTTGAAAGTAAAACTCCCTTTCGTATCAGTCGCGAGTCGAAAAGGTTAAGATATTTTATAGTTACTGTTATAACTAAGATTTCGTTAATATAAGCCTTAATCTTATGAAGTTAATTTTGAATAATGCTTGCGGTAAGATACCAATAGCTAACTACTAACGTTCTCCTCGCCGATCAGTTTCAGTTATTTATTTAATTAACAATTATTTAAATCGTGTTTAAAAACAAATTTGTAATATATACACACTACACAATATTAACACATACAACAGCGTCTAATTGGTTTATTTCTTTCTTTCTCTCAGACTAATATCATATCATTTATTTATTTCGGTTTCACACCATATTATGTTAGTAAAGAGTTGTTAGTAGACATTATCACATAGTATTTCTAAAATTAAAAATTATGATTAAGTTTTTAATTAGTAATGAATTGGTTTTTTAATTTTTAATTTTTAATTTTTTAATTTTATTTTTTATTGACATTGATTGTGTATTCTGGACTAAGTTTTGTGGTATTGTGTATAACCTACCTACATATAATTATTGTTTTTTTTTTTTTTTGTTTTTAATTAGTGATTTTTTGTTGTTTTCCTCGCATGTAACTTAATTATAACTAGCTTTTAAGATTAAATTTTGCACGCTTAACGGCAGAATGTACTGGGAACTTCAATTTATATATACCTACCATCTATGTTTTTACTACTAATACCTACATTCTAAGCAAATTAATAATTCATTCATTCATTCATTCATTCATACAAATTAACACATCGGACAGATCCGTTTGAACTTGAAGGCATTATCGGCCGATACTGAAACGTTATTGTGCGCACTTCCATAAGTTTTCATATTATTTCGGTTAACAACCCGACTTAACCATCTGTCGATAGAAAGTCTGTAGTCTGTGGGGTCGAAGTATCATTGAGTATTGTGTGTCTAGTTTAAGCAGAACGAAATGGAGGTCTGTGCGGTGTGCCTGTAGCGCGGCGGGCGAGTAGCCGCCTGCGACGTGAGAGGTACCGGGCTAAATTTCAACTGAGGTACAAATATTAGTATGTTCTGTAAATATTTGTTCCTCGTTGTTATTGGTACTCGTATTCCTGATACCCACGACACAGGGACTCCTAGTGTAGGGTCAGGGGTCGTATTGCGTAGCAGACTCGAGTTCGATTTCGATGTCCAGTTTGCTATTCATTGCGCTGCATTTTTGAATATTTCTGCTCTTGAAAAAAAGCTGAAACACGCAGTGCAATGAACAGCAAACTGGTAATCGACATCGACTTGACAATATGGCTACAGGTCTGTTTGTGACTGTTGGGTTTATGTTATGTATGTTGGGCGTAATACAAGACCGTCGTTTCTTTTACCCGCAGAGTATACCAAAGAAGATGCACAATTACTGGCTCTAGAGACGCTCAAGTGCTGCCACCACCCGCTGTCAATGGAGGCTAACCGCCGCTACTGGACTCCCCTCGTGACGGCGTTGCAGCTGGACCCCAAGAAACTGGTGGGGCAGTACTCGGGCATGCTGAAGAACCAGTACATCCAGGGATATACCCCCAATGAGGTAAGGATCGGGAATACCAGCGCTAGTTGGTCGTATCACTGGCTCTGTCTTGGTGACGTTAGTAAGTGACCTGTTGTGGCCCTGAATAGGGGGCTTGTGGCCGGTGGGAAGAATCACCGCACAACTTTCTTACATTAACATTGAGCCCCAATCCCAGGTCATCTACAGAAACAAACCTTACATAATTTGTATTGAAGTTCATCGTAGTTCGGTATTCGTCATCAGCCTGTAGAAATCCACTGCCCGTCTTGAGCTCCTTCATCCACAAAATTGAGCTTATGTTATTTATGTAAAAAGAGGTCTGTTTAGTGCTCTATGGTGACCCTAAGACACTCTTTCTAGCTGTAGATAGTTTGTGGTATTTGTGGTATTTAAAAGTCTTGTATAAGATGGTAAATGGTTTGTAGTAAGGAAAGTCTGTACAATATTACTTAACTCACTAATAATGGTATAACTATGATTTTATGGTATATTAATGGTATATAGTTTATGGTAGGTATATTAATGGTATGGTTTTATGCGAGCACGCGATGCCTGAAGGGCTGGTGATCGCGAACTGGCTCGGTTTTGGCAAATGCGTATTAAATGCAGACGTTGCTTAATGCACATTTGCTGTGTTCGGTTAAAACCTGAACAATTGAATTATTTATATGTATTATATTATGTTAGGTATTTATATACTAGTTATTTAGAGTAGGTATTTCATTATGTTAATCATTCAATCTCAACCTATAATTATTTTTAATAGCACTAACACCCACTCTACATTACACAAAGGTTGGCTGGAAGAAAATGCTAATTACAATTAAGTACGCCTATGTACTGCTTTTAGTCTTGTGCAATAAATAATTTTCTATCTACCTATCTATCCACCGATTTCTGCGACCTTTATAGTGTCTTTGGTTCTTTTGCGTGCTTATTTAGGTGGAGCCACAGCGCTTTGAGCCGAGCATACTGTCCCTTAAATACAAACAGTCGAGGAGGTGGCCCGTGGCGGAGTGGTTAAACGCATATCCGTATTAAGGAGACTGTCGCGGGTTCGAATCCCGTGTGGTTGGTTGTTTTTGGGATATTATTAAGTAGATTTTTGGGAGTAGTCATAGAGGAAAACAGTCACGTCGGCGCATACGCAATGTTTCAATGCCCAGTCTGATACTTGTTAACAATTATTTCAGACAACATCGAACATAGTAGCGACCTTGGTGGCGAGCAACCCGGATGCCATCGCCGCCAGCGCCATCCAGAGCATTCTGGACGCGCTGCAGGACGCGGAGCTGCTCGCCGTCACGCGCGACGAGTACTTCACCTACCTCACGCCGGAGGGCGAGCTGTACGACAAGAGCTCGGTGCCGGGGTGAGTGCGACTTCACCAACATTATCACTATCATCACCATCACCCGCGACGAGTACTTCACCTACCTCACGCCGGAGGGGGAGCTGTACGACAAGAGCTCGGTGCCGGGGTGAGTGCGACTTCACCAACATTATCACTATCATCACCATCACCCGCGACGAGTACTTCACCTACCTCACGCCGGAGGGGGAGCAGTTCGACGAGAGCTCGGTGCCGGGGTGAGTGCGCCTTCACCAACATTATCACTATCATCACCATCACCCGCGACGAGTACTTCACCTACCTCACGCCGGAGGGGGAGCTGTACGACAAGAGCTCGGTGCCGGGGTGAGTGCGACTTCACCAACATTATCACTATCATCACCATCACCCGCGACGAGTACTTCACCTACCTCACGCCGGAGGGGGAGCAGTTCGACGAGAGCTCGGTGCCGGGGTGAGTGCGCCTTCACCAACATTATCACTATCATCACCATCACCCGCGACGAGTACTTCACCTACCTCACGCCGGAGGGCGAGCTGTACGACAAGAGCTCGGTGCCGGGGTGAGTGCGACTTCACCAACATTATCACTATCATCACCATCACCCGCGACGAGTACTTCACCTACCTCACGCCGGAGGGGGAGCAGTTCGACGAGAGCTCGGTGCCGGGGTGAGTGCGACTTCACCAACATTATCACTATCATCACCATCACCCGCGACGAGTACTTCACCTACCTCACGCCGGAGGGCGAGCTGTACGACAAGAGCTCGGTGCCGGGGTGAGTGCGACTTCACCAACATTATCACTATCATCACCATCACCCGCGACGAGTACTTCACCTACCTCACGCCGGAGGGCGAGCTGTACGACAAGAGCTCGGTGCCGGGGTGAGTGCGACTTCACCAACATTATCACTATCATCACCATCACCCGCGACGAGTACTTCACCTACCTCACGCCGGAGGGCGAGCTGTACGACAAGAGCTCGGTGAAAATGGAATAGTGTTGTCCTCACGTCATCTGTCTTCATACTGATTAGGTGTTCAGTAATAAAGTCTCCCAACAGGTCTTAGACACGCGAGTGTTCGTGAATTATTCGGTCCGAATTACGCGAGCTCGTCTGAACGTCTGGTTTCTACGTAAATTGCCTTTTATTTTTTCTTTGATTCCTAAAGTTTCTTTCCCCATGGTTAAGCTAGAAAAATGAGGGGGGCTGCTAACTATTAATCTCGCCAAAATTATATTAACATATCACGGTATTCAAACCATAACTTCCTTCTCACCCAGGAACGATGACAATAAAGAGATGAACATGAAGCGAGAGAGCAAAGCGTACAGCTATAAAGAGCAGCAGGAGGAATTACAACTGAGGCGCGAGCTCGAGGAGAAACGCAGGCGGGAAGGGAAGGTCGTCGAGGTGAGAATACAGTGTGGTCGGGCAGATTAGCAGCGACAGGAGACTTATCTAGAATATCTCAGAGCACTGACATTCAGTTACTGTTTGGCTTGCGACATCATCATCATCATCATCAGCCTGAGAAGTCCACCGCTGGACATAGGCCGTCCCCATAGAATACCACGAGAAACGATCTTGTGCTGCCTCCATCCATCGACTTTCTGCAACTTCTAAAATGTCTACAGTCCATCGAGAGGGCTTTTCTACATTGAGGGCATAGCACCGAGTAGAATCTACTCCAGAGACCATTGTGTCAGTTGGTCTGTGCACTCACCTTTAGACGGTTGCTCTGATTTCAATACGGTTTTCTTTTATGAAAGCTGGTTATCGCGTTATGGTTTTTAGCTATGTTTGGTAGAAATTGGTGCTGAAGTTTTAGCTATGTTTGGTAGAAATTGGTGCTGATGTCAGTTCAGTTCAGTTCTTGAACAAGTGGCCCTTGCGGAATAGACCACAATTTCGCCAATGTCACGTTATAGAACAAGTTCAGCTTTTGCACGAAGGTTATTCCGGTGTATGGAAAGTGGACGGTGTGAAAAACCAACCTACCAGGTGCTGACGTTTTCAGGATTATCATCACGGTTTTCAAATATTGTAAAAATGACACTGTCATTACAGGTACCGCTGTCAGCAAAACAGAAGGAGGCAATAAAAGCGCAGCTAGCAAAGGAAGAAGAAATCAGGAAGAGGCTGAGTTTGGTGAGTTACATAATTTGTAACTAAAGTGTTATTTCATTTAATTTTTTGTCTATCCCACTAGTGCTTAAACGAGTAACGTATGTGTGTTTGTCTGTATCTTGATTATGAATAAATTTACATGTTGGGGAGTTTTTGGGGCGAGAAGACGATATATGACGAGCTGAGAAAAATCAGTTTGTCAACCTCTGGCAAAATCTGGTAGGAAAAACTTTGAACGACTCAGGTGCGATGTATTGGGTCCGCCGTCCGCCTGACTGGCATGTCTCTGCGACCAGCTGGCCGAAAAGAATGTCAAGTATATGTATACGTTAATACCAGTGAAATGCCCGCGGATTCGTCCGCGTGGAGTTTTATCCATAATATCTTCAACACCCCACTGAACTCCCTCAGGGGGTGAATTTCAGGAATGCGTTTCTTAGTGCACCCTAGATCACAGGTCTGTAGGACTTACGATTTAAGCTGTACATTGATAGTCAATCAGTGAGTGAGTGAGTGAGGCAGTCAGTCACGTAGTGATTTTATATATAATAGCGTTCTAGCCGATTTCGGCCACGGCGCGCGGCGCCTGCAATCAAGTGGGTATGCATATTTTAACTCACTAGTTTGTTTAGTAAGGGCTTTGTTGTTCTGCCGTTTGATGCGCTCTGTCGGGACTTTGTACCCAATTTTGTTCTTGACAGTACGATCGCATTTGGGCTTGTCAGGTCCCCCGCCCACGTAGTTATAGGAAATGGCCGCTGGTGGTCTGGCCTTTAGGTCGCCTCGCTTTTTATCGAGATCAAGACGGCGCTCGGTTTGTACTCGTTCACCTGAACGAACTCGCCCGCTCCACTCAGTGCTGAGCCGCGTTCTGCTCCCACTGCGAGGGTCCAACTCCGCACCGCTTAATGTGTCTTTTCAGAACATCCTGTATCTCAAGTACTGGTCACTGCGTTTCTTACTCGCTTCTCTCTGGCATACGAGACACGTGCCTGCACCAGCGCAGCTGTTGCCTCCCAAGATGCACCTCAATGCCTCCGATGTTTTGTATAATTGATAGAGAGAAGTGTAATAGCGCCCAGTTCCCGAGCAAAGTTAACTTTCATTGGGAGTGGGTTCGTTGGAGTTTTTTGAGGGAGGCCTATGCCCAGTAGTAGACCTGTACTGGCTGATGATAATGTGATGAGGGGGTTGTAGGTGTTTGTCTATTTCCCGAGCAATGGTCGGTGTGAGTTGTGAGACAGAATGTGTTGAATGATGCACGTGTCATGTTGCAGCTGAACGCACGCGTGGAAGTGGCCGTGGGGCTGGTGTGCAGCGTGCGGCGCGGCAGCCCGCGCGCGCTGCGCGTGAGCGCGCGGCGTGTGGTGCCGGCGCTGCTGGGCGCGCTGCGCTCGCCGATGGCGGCGCCGCGCCTGGCTCCGACGCACCTCGACAACGCGCGCTGCTTGCTGCCCAAGCACGGCGTGCTGGCGGAGACTGTAGGACGAGTATCCATCAGGTCAGTACTTTCACTAAGCATATAACTACTGGAGCTGGTCTTCAAATAAGATATAATAAAACACATACATTCAATTATAGTGCTAGTACGACTCGCACTTGTCTGAATGTATTTTCCCGACCTTGACATCAGTTACAGGTAGACGTGTGATCGCAAATGTTAGTAGTACTCATGAGCCGAGCGTCGCAATGCCCACAGACTGCACGAGCCGCAGTGCGACCTGGACCCGTGCTGGGAGCAGGAGCCGCTCGAGCAGGCCACCTCGCGCACCATCAACCTGCTGCACGCGGCCACGGCGGCGCGCGAGCCCGCGGCCGGCGAGCGCGCGGCCCCGGGCGCCTACCTCACTGCGCCCGGCCTCTGCTACGTGTTCCCACTGCTCAAGAAAGGTACGAGGACAGGCTCCTTCCCGCAGCCCCCTGACGAGTGGAGCTGCACCCGTTACACATCACGTGTCGCACTTTGTGGCTGTTATCACATATATTTTGAGTGTATTTTGTACTAGCCGCGATTATTAGCGTGCGTTATTTCCCCGAGGAAACTGAATTTCGGGATTTAAAATATACCATTTAATCCAGGTTCATATACAGAGTGTGGCAAGATAATGGTACTCCCAGGGTAAGTACCTTTTCTGATGTAGTTAGAGAGGTTACGCTGAGAGGTTCTGAGTTACGCGCGCTGGACGCGTTGGTTTCACCTTAGCTTTACGCATTCGCCGCGCGATCACGTTCCGCTCTCATACAATATACCATAGACCTAAGAGCAGGGCACAGTATCCACTGAAAGACAGACTCGCGAGGTCTACAGCTCACAGAGCCGCTCGTTACTTATAGTATGCACGCGCTCGTGTATTTGAATTGTCCAGATTATCTATATGACGAGTGAGGCGCGAATATCGCACGCATTCGATCGATCATTCGATAATATATTTGAGACTCGACACTTGATTGTTTGCAGGTCTCTCGCCGGGGCTCATCGACGAGGCGACGATGGTGAACGGGCTGGCGGTGCTCGGGTACCACGCGCGGCTGCGGGCCGAGGACGCCGAGGACGCGGCCTTGCTGCGGCCCGAGCTGTCCCCGCTCGAGGACATCTTCCGGCTGCTCATCGACCTCATCAGTGAGTCTAGTGATCCTGCCGTCTAGTGATGCGCCCGTCCTATCATTATTAGTAGAGCTTTTATCAATATATATAAAAAAAACCTGACTGACTGACTGACTGACTGACTGACTGATTGACTGACTGACTGACTGACTGACTGACTGACTGACTGGCTGACTGACTGACTGACTGGCTGACTGACTGACTGACTGACTGACTATTAACGCACAGCCTAAACCATAAGTCCTAGAGACCTAAAATTTGGAGGGTTCGTTCTTTTTGTGCTCTAGGTGTGCACTAAGTAAGGATATTCCAGAAATTCAACCCCTAAGGTTTAAGTTAACAAAATAAGTTTGAGAACCCCTGGACTAGAGTGTGAACCGGCGAATTTTGAATGGTGTCATATTTTGTCGTTGATAGTGTATGGAGTGCTAAGTCTATCGTAGAGTTGTTATAAAGTGTTTGTGAGGATGTTGCGGCGTGTGTTGCAGGCAGCACGCGGGGGCGCACGCAGACGGCGTGCACGCGCGCGCTGCTCGACACGGCCGAGATGGCGGCGCGCGGCGCCGTCACGCAGGGCGACGTCTCCTGTCTGCTGGCCGGCCTGCAGAATCCGATGGAAGTGGGTATATCACCAACCTATCATATATTTATACAACTCGGAATGACGGGTCAAGCCGATGGCCCACCTGTTGTTAAGCGGTACCCTTTGTCTATGAACAGTGCATTATCACATAGGTCACGCCCACCTAGGACGCACCCTATGTGGCATTGCACCGCGCCCGCCACCCTGAGAAGATATAGATGAAAAGTCTCATGGGCCTGTAATTTATTTCAATTTAAATCATATACATCTCTATATTTACAACAGGAAACATCTGTCTGTGTGTATGTGCAGTTATATCTTGAAGTTCATCTGCTGTTAAGATAAGATAAGATAAGTTTTGAGCGCCTTGTATTGTTATTCCTATTTTGTAGCCTAATAAAGAGTAGGTATTTCTGTTTTTGTACGGGCACTCCCATGTATCTGTTACATACTATCATTTAATCTGTGGTTGTGTGTTGTGTTATCATATGTTAATGAGTCTGCTCTTGCGCGGTGCAGGTGGTCCGCGACGCAGCATCCCGCGCCCTCATCTGCGTGAGCTCTCAGCTGCCGCCTCTGTTCGAGGACCCGGAGTATGCGCTCACCTTGACGAAGCGACTCATAATCGCTACCTTCGATATCTCGGAAGACAATAAGTGAGTATATTGTACAATTATTGCTGTAGTGTGTCCAGCTTAAGAATACACCTCTCCGTCTCCTCCTGTGTATGTTGTATGAATGAATGAATGAATGAAAATACTTTATTGCACACCTTACAAACTAATTAAAATCAACACAAAACAGTTAAACAAAAAACTAAATGTACAATGGGCGGTCTTTTCGTAAAAAGCGATCTTTTCCAGACAACCATTGGATGTAGTTGAGATAAACTTATATGGATGATTGGTTGGGGTGTACCCATGTTTAAATGTAAAATAAAAAAATTCAATAAATAAACTTACACATGATTACAAAAAATATTACAGAATAATAGCAAAAAAAAAAAAACGTAAAATCCAACTAAGGGTAGTTATACGTCAGGGAACGGCAGCGGCATTCATCTGAGTAGTCAACACATCTGAGTAGTCGACACGTATACCGCGATCACCAATCCGCCGGCCAGGCGTAGGCGTGGTGATAATAGCAAATCTCCCCATTGAATTCTATGGGGGACGCCTCGTCCAGCAGTGGACGTCTTAAGGCTGATGATAGTGGTGATGATGAAGTAGATTGTACATTTTGCATGATTCACCAATAAAATTAAATAATAAGTTTTTTTTGAAAAATATATTTTTCAATACAAGCTTTTATAAAATTAGTCATCGTAACCGTGTGCTGAACAAAATGAGCCTAAACACGGGCAGTCTACTATTATCCCTCGAGGAGTTCCGTTGTCCACCGTCTCCATCATCAGATCAGCTCGTTGTCACCAAAATATTGTATTTTCATAGGAACTTGATAGGTATGCAAAATATCATCCCAAACGGTTGAGGATAACTGCTTTAAAATTCAGTTGTAAGATTCCACCCGGACGGACAAACATACATTTCAAGTTAAATAAAAGCTTGTAATAACTAGTGGCTCTGTGAGCTGTAGACCTCGCGAGTCTTCTCGTTGTCTTTGAGTAGTTAGTCGCCGGCGCGCGGACCTCGATGGACGGCTGTCGTTTTGAGTCGGCAGTCGCCGGTGGTCCTTCGTTCGTGTGACTTGGCGTGGTTGAACGGCTTTAGCGTTAGGCAATATTGTACCTACTCTAAAAGTAGAAGCAGGGTGAAATAAACATGCTCAAAGTGGAACCTAAAATGTAATTGAAATTATTTAAGTACAAGAACCACCCCATGATATATTTAACCTCATTTTTAAAAGTGGGTACTTTTGGTTTTCAGACTCTGAAGGTCCATACATACATAGACATATAAAACCTGGGGATTTCAGAATCTGAAGGTCCATACATACATAGACATATAAACATACATATACGCTAAACTCATTGTCCTTCCTCACTGAAGCGAGAAATAGCTTTGCTATGCCTCACTATAGTAGTCAGGAAACCATACTATTTGATTGTCTTTTTGCGTTAGGAAACTAGCGCAAGATCTGTGGGAGTCGCTCCCCTTGGCGCAGCAGACGAGTGAGTCGGGCGCGCTGGTGGACGCGCTGCTGCACGAGATCCAGCACCCCGCGGAGCCCGTGCAGCGCGCCGCCGCGCACGCGCTGGCGCACGTGGTGGCGCGCAGCGGGCCCGCCGCCGCCGACACCGTGCTGCACCACCTGCAAGACATCTTCGAGCAGAGACTGCCGGTCAGTTTTAACATTGATAGACCTTTGGCCACGATCTCACCTGTTGGTAAGTGACGATGTGGCCGAAGATGTAGCACAAAGGTCTAGAAGGCACCTATTCACTCTAGCCTTGCAGAGACCCAGATTATAGCTTTCAGGAAAGACAGACGACGGTAGTGTATTCCACTCGTTTCAGTTTAGTACGAATAGAAGGTATACTAGAAAACGTGATGGTGGGATCAGATCGTGAAGTTCCTGGACGCATTCCCCCAAATGTAACCTATAGAAGATCTAAAGGCATGCAACCTTACGGCGGTGCTCGAGACTCTGGATCTTAGTCTCCGCCATATGTTGCTCACCTACAAGCCTGAAAGCTCTACGTTCGATCGAGTCCAAGGCAGCAAGCTGGTGTTTGGCCGAGCCATCCTAAACGTGGCAGCAGTAATCCATACCAGCCCGGACTTGTGCTTTGTAACGCTTTACCTTATTCAGGATACCCAGCTTCATGGAAGAAGTTTTTGCCTTAGACTCGATGTAGGAGCCAAAGTTGAGAGTAGTAGATTACCGACACATACACACACATGCCACAGGCGTATAAACAAGTTATTTCCCATAGATGAAGCTTTTGTTGTGGAAGGGTGCTATTATTTTTTAGATGACCTCGTTCTAACTAATGTTAATACTTGACATTATATTTTTATTTCTGACTTTTACTATTACATTTATAATTATTCTGACTATTTGTGAACCTAAATGACATTTTGAATAGGTACAATATTTTATTATCTTTAAAATTTAATTGTTTAGACTCCTGAAGGAATTTACCGCTGGCTAATCCTGGGTAGTTGATATAAAAGCCAAGTTTGTTGGTAAAAGGTTGTAATTCCCTTATACGTAAACTTATGACTAGTAATGATGATGATGATTGAGTGTTGATCGTCTCGCAGCGGTAGGTACACTGGCTGACTGCGTTGCTGAACTGACCTAGTGGGCGCAAGTACACGAGTTACCCACGTAGGTAGGATTGCTGATGGCTGCTATAATTATCTAGGTGATCGATGTATGTCGAACAACTCCTAATTATGTTTTTTTATTATGCATTTTCAGACACGATTGTAAGTTGTTATTGAAATAAATAAATGAAATGAACGCTAGTAGCACCACGCTTGCCGGACGGATTGGTGATGTTGATAATGATGCTAATAAAACCATTTGGTGATGAATACAATATAATACTATCTTTACATGCAATCACTGTTAATAATGATTTTATGATCGATAATTTTTCTTGACAAGTGATGACATTTATTATCATTTAATTTTATTTTTTGTAATTTTTAAGACATTTTTAATTAATTTAATTTTCTGTGTTGTTTTTGGTATTCATATTTCTACTATTATTTTTAATTCAAAAATTATTGTAAATAAAATTGACATTGCACGCATAGATTACATTGAATCCAATAATTTATCTATAATATCTTTTTGACATGTAATTCAGCAATAAATATACTTTGACTTTGACTTTGACTAATAATAAAACTGTTATATGGTGATAAATTAATTCAGAGCTAGACATTTTGACAAGAACACTGGGATCAGTCTTCAGTCCAGACGTGAGGCGTCGTACAAACCAATAAAGTTATGCGTTTCATAAAATGAGGTATATCTATCATCCAAGTGGCTGCACACTCGATCTTAGAGTTTCCAAGGTTAAAGGGACAAAATGACGTTAAATGATGTTCCACTAGGTCCTTTGATTATTTCAAAGGAACTAGTGGCACAAAAATATCCAATTAGTTCCTTTAAAGGAACTGCCAAAAAGGACTAGTGGGACTAAATCGATTTAACAATAACGTTGGGAATGTTTTGTGGTCAGTTGATTCCGGCGCGCGTGGACTCGTTCGGACACGTGCTCTCCGAGGAGATGGACGAGTGGGGCGGGCGGCGCGGCGTGGGGCTGGCTCTGCGCGCGCTGGCGCCGCAGCTGGCGCCGAGCGCGGTCTCGCAGGCGGTCAAGTTCTTCGTGCAGCACGGCCTGCCCGACCGCGCCGAGCCCGTGCGCGCGGAGATGCTGAACGCGGCCATGGCAGTCGTCGAGATACACGGCAAGGTATAACCTATTTAAAAAACATGAATTATGGAACAGCAAAGGCTTTCTAATAACTCTACGTTGTACTTAGAATTCCATACACTATCAACGCAAAAATACTGTAATGGCACCTTTAAAACCTTTGACGACCTCTGTGGCGCGGCGGGTGAACGTTCGCCTTTGACGCAGGAGGTTGCGGGTTCGATTCCTGCCTAGGAACAAATATTTGTGCGATCAGCAGATATTTTTTCAGGGTGTTCTGGGTTTTTTCTATATATTATAAAAAATATCTATCTATGTAATATATTGTATTAAGTATATCTGTTGTCTAGTACTCATAGCACAAGCTCTGCTTAGCTTGGGGCTAGATAATGTTGTGTGAACTGTCCAGCAATACTTATTTATTTAAAAATACGAATGATGATAAATGAGCTCGACGCACTCTAGTCCTCCAAATGTGTTCAATAATCAAGCTGCAACGGACGGATAAAACTTGTCAGATATGACCTTTTTATGCGTTTTGTCTCTCTTTTTGTTCGGACACTTTTTGAGCGCTGACCCGAAGTCTATTTACTTTGAGGTCAATGCGGAACAAGCATATGGCCCACCAAGCCGTTAACCTCGCATAACAGTGCATTATCTCATAGGTCACGTCCACCTAGGACGCACCTTTTGCGACATTGCACTACGCCCTGAGACAAAGATGAAAAGTCTCATGTGCCTGTAATTTCACCAGTACCCAACCGGAACACGGTAGTGTGAGTACTACTGCTTTGCGACAAAAAAGGATAGTGGTACATACATAGTACTTTCCCGGAAGAATACGCTCTGCAACTAACAATCTCTGTATGTTTGTGTTCAGGAAACGATCGGCAGCCAGCTCCCCGTGTTCGAGGAGTTCCTGGACAAGGCTCCGAAGACCCGCAACTACGACTCCGTGCGACAGAGCGTGGTGCTGCTGGTGGGCGGGCTGGCGCGGCATCTGCAGCCGCAAGATGCCAGGATCAAGCCCATTACACTGCGCCTCGTGGCAGCCCTGGGGACCCCCAGCCAACAGGTGAACCTCGAAATACTTTGCGACACTGCCTCTTATTGCACTGCTTTTAGGGTCATAATGCAGCATATCACACATGTGTACTTTTTACATTACATTATTTCTCGCAGTCCAATACAAAAGTTTACTTGCAAAAAGGTTAGAATAAATTGATGTTGACTTTTTGCGAAGTAAAATTTACGTAAAGATAATGTAGCTTCCTGCTAGTAAAGGAATTATTGAAATCGGATCAGTGTTCCGGAGATTACCTCCGACATATTCAAATATACTCTAAACTCTTAAACTTTTCTTCTTTATAATATTTCTAGCCTTTTACCTGCGGCTTTGGTAACAGATTATTCCCTCCCCCTCTCCTATTGATGTCAATACGAGACGACGATTGTGGACGACCTCTGTGGCGCGGCGGGCGAAGGTTGGCTTGTGGCGCCGGTGGTTGCGGGTTCGATTCCCGCCTCGGAACAAATATTTGTGCGATCACAGATATTTGTTCAGGGTGTTCTGGGTATTTTCTATGTATAATAAAAAATATCTATCTATGTAATGTATTGTATTAAGTATATCAGTTATCTAGTACTCATAACACAAGCTCTGCTTAGCTTGGGGCTGGATAATGTTGTGTGAACTGTCTAGCATTATTTATTATTATTATTAATAGGAGAGGGGGAGGGAATAAGCTACGATCTGCGTAAGGTGACTAGTAGAAAATGGGTGGGAAGAGTTGAAAACCAGGCTTAATGGTGCGAAGACGCATATGTCCAACAATGGACTGAAATAGGCTGATGATGATGACGATGTAGAGATAAACCAGTCTGAAACTACAGCTTACGGTGAACGGTCTGTAAACGCCCCTCCACCAGCCCTCCACCGTTTTAACTTGACACTTGACAGAAGATTGAACTTTCAAAATGATCCTTGTGTGTATCCTTATCATATATTCGGAATAAGGAATATATGATTTGGAAGTAACAAAATAGTAACGTGTTCAGTTAGTTTAACTCTACTCACGTAAGGGTGCCCACTATATCACGTTCGTCCATCAACGCCTGATGTACCGGCCGCGGAGTTATGTACTCCAATGGACATTTCAAATTACTATGATAAGTGTTTGTTTTGGAACAGGTCCAAGAAGCCGTCAGTAATTGCCTACCTCACTTGGTGACGTCACCGGCTCTTGAAGGTGAAATACCCAACATCGTCAACAAACTCATGAAGCAACTCCTTACCGCCGAGAAGTACGGAGAACGAAAGGTAAAACTTTCCAAAGATATGTCTAAAACTGCTTTATGAGTTCATTTTGAAATCAGTGCGTCTAGGAGTGTATTTTTACATTGCGCTTCCCTCTCCAGGGTGCAGCGTACGGTATCGCTGGTATAATCAAAGGACTGGGAATATTGTCCTTGAAACAACTCGACGTGATGGGAAAACTGACTGAAGCTGTGCAGGAGAAAAAGAACTATAAATATCGCGAAGGTAACAATATTTGATAGTCTTTTCTAATTCATACATAGGTCACACACACACACGGCCTGACACAGAATAATGGATGGACATGGCGAAACAAGCATTCTGTTTTTATAGTCTGACATTACAGTTAAATACTCTTCCTACAGCGTCGCCTGCTTTGAAACTAGCTTCAGTTTGCGCCAGATGTCACGTGTTTGCTTGATTGCTTGCGGTGCTTGATTGGTGTGTGTCAGTTGATCGTCGCCAACCTTTGGCTACTAGCGCCCCCACCCCGCTATTCCGTGCTCACGGCTCGTGGCAGCAACTGTACTTACACAGTTTTTTACTTTGATAAGTTCCCTGCCGATATATAAAACCGTAACAAAACCTGTCTACATACAGACGGACAGACGTTAGATTTTATAAATAAAAAGAAGATAAGCTATTCTATTGTATGTTTTACCAACAGGTGCTCTTTTCGGTTTCGAGATGCTGTGCCACAAACTCGGTCGTCTCTTCGAGCCGTACATTGTGCACGTACTACCTCACTTACTGTTGTGCTTCGGAGACACATCTCAATACGTCCGGACCGCGGCTGACGACACGGCCAAGCTGATCATGAGCAAGCTGAGTGCTCACGGAGTGAAGCTAGTGCTGCCGGCGCTGCTCAACGCGCTATCGGACGACAACTGGCGCACCAAGGCTGGTGAGTCCCCAACAAAATTATCCCGTACGATATGAGAGTGTGAACTTATGCAACAAACACTTACATAGCTGTTACAACTTCTGTGTATGTAACATAGATAACCGTGTATTCGAGTTAGCGTAATTCACACTAAAGTATTGTAATACGTCGTTAGGCATCTCTGTGTTAAACCCAGTTCGTTATTGCAGGGTCGATCGAGCTGCTGGGTTCAATGGCGTTCTGTGCGCCGAAGCAGCTGTCTTCATGTCTCCCATCCATCGTGCCGCGACTCATCGACACGCTCAGCGACTCTCATCTGAAAGTGCAGGAGGCGGGTGCCGAGGCCTTGAGTGTTATCGGCTCCGTTATCCGGAACCCTGAGATTCAAGGTCGGTATCTCAAACTTTTAGTGTCCTACAAATCTGCGCCAACGCATTTCCGACTGTGAAATCACCTTCTAAAAAATATAAATACATATCTTAGTCTGTTAAGTTGCGAACTGATCGGGCGCGTTTGCACATAACGATAGTTAGCTAGTACAGCTAGCTATGCTAACACTTCTCCATATTACGATCACGTCTCAAATTATTCTCCCTGCAGTGTTTAAACACATCTCTATGACGTATGAAATCAACCCTATTTGTATATTTCAGCCATCGTGCCCGTACTACTGGAAGCGCTCCAAGACCCGTCCAACAAGACCTCCGTTTGTCTCCAAACACTACTGGACACTAAATTCGTGCACTTCATAGACGCGCCATCTTTGGCCCTCATAATGCCCGTCGTCCAGCGAGCCTTCCTCGACCGAAGCACGGAGACGCGTAAGATGGCGGCTCAGATCATTGGCAACATGTATTCACTGACGGACCAGAAGGACCTGACGCCGTACCTGCCGAACATCATGCCAGGACTGAAGAGCTCGCTGCTGGATCCAGTGCCGGATGTGAGTATTGCAAGATGGCGGCTCAGGTATACCGGATGGGCACTCGCGGTCGAGGTGGGAGGGTAATTGAACGTCTTAGAAACAGTGAAACTAACAGCGAATTTAGCTGCCACTTTGTTCTGGTGCGGGTGTAATAACGATTCTGTGCGCACTGCGCAGTCCTCTGTTTAATATACTAGCCATTTGAACGCGTCTTCGCACGCGTGGTGTCTGGATAAAAAGCGGCTATAGCACTCAGGGATAGTGTAACTTCCCGTTAGTGAAATAATTTTCGGAGTCTCCGGAGATTGCCACCAACATCCGAGCAAGAAAATTATCTAAGAGTATCTACACTAATATTATAAAGAGAAAAGATTAAATATTTTGTATGTATGATTGTAATGGATAAACTCAAAAATACTAAACCGATGTTAAAACTCTTTCACCTATAGAAAGCTACGTTTTACATAGCGCTACGTTTTATAAGCTTCCACCCGCGGCTTCGCTCGCGTTATATGTATAGTTCAACTCAACTTCGTGATGGTTGAGCGTATTTTGATGGTATTTGGAGTGTGGACGGATGCTGAGGGGGGATGGGGAGGGGGACTGCTTTCATCCCGAGACTACACGTGCGAAGCCGGGGCGAGTCGCTAGTTTGTAATATTAGTGTAGTTGCACGTAATATAGACAAATAATCATTGTTAAATCCGATAGTGTATCATTAATTAAAATGATAAGGACAATTTTGTATCCCCATCAGGTGCGGTCAGTGAGCGCGCGAGCTCTGGGCGCCATGGTGAAGGGTCTGGGAGAGAGCTCATTCGAGGAGCTGCTGCCCTGGCTGATGACGCAGCTGACGTCGGAGAGCAGCAGCGTGGACCGCTCGGGCGCCGCGCAGGGCCTGTCCGAGGTGGTGGCCGGCCTCGGCGTCACCAAGCTGCACAAGATCATGCCCGGTACGTCTCATTCATTCACTCACTCATTATGTGGGCGTGACCAAAGCGAGCGTAAATAGTGACGGGTCGCTTTGTGCGCGTTTTGAACGGCACAACATCATGTCTGGTAACTTACCATCATCATCAGCCAATATACATTTACTGGTGGACGAGCCTTTTGAATTAGAATTTGCTATATGATGTCGCTCTGCCCCTCGACACCTAATTTGTCAATTTGCAATGTCTGTACGTGCATATAATTTATTACTGATGTGTTATTTATGTGTATATCAAGCGTAGTGTGTGCTGCCTTATGAACTTTTGCTGATTCTCTCTATCATCTTACTTTTGACTGCCTACCTAAGTAAGGCTTTTAATTTGGTTTTCCTTTTTTCCTTGAATCAACTTCCACTTGTTCTCGAGGCACCACACAGGCGCTCCCCACCTAGTAGTAAGAAGGATCATCAAAAGAAAAACAGACCGTGTTTGTTGCCTGATTCTTCTAGGTCTGGTTGCGTTGGAACTAAATGTAAATTTATTTTTTAAGACGATTCAAAATGATCCTTGTGATTTCAATGAATAAAATACTTTTGACTTTCACTTTTTGACTTATAATCACCACGCTCGGCAGGCGGTTTGTTTTTCAGTATTCAGGTGGATCTATGTGGATGCCCTGATGTAATCCCTTAGACGGCTGTTACGACAACCACGTGAGGAGACGGAGGGTCTATTTTCAAACTAGAAAAATCGCTAGTTCGACTACATTCGCTCGCCATCTTACTTAGTCACTCAAGTTTAAGCAACTGGGTCGAGGTGGCTATTGGATGAACGAGTAATAAGACCGAGACGGATTTATTTGTCTTCAAACGCATTTATAATAGGAGCATTGGTTATATAATTATAATTGGTTGACGCAAATGAGCATTGGAGTTCTCAGTGCTTCTCACACAAGTGCCACGTTTACGCAGAAAGGTGAATACATATATCTCTCACAGATATAATCTCGACGGCCGACCGCTCCGACATCGCTCCGCACGTGAAGGACGGCTACATCATGATGTTCATCTACATGCCGGGGTGCTTCCCCGAGGAGTTCCGAGAGTACATCGGACAGATCATCAACCCTATACTGAAGGCGCTCGCGGACGAGAACGAGTACGTCAGGGAGACGGCCCTCCGCGCCGGACAGCGGATGGTCAATCTCTACGCTGATTCGTCGATCGCTCTCCTGCTGCCCGAGCTGGAAAAGGGTCTATTTGACGACAACTGGCGAATAAGGTAACTTAATTGCTTGAAGCAAGCAATCATCATCAGTTTCTAGAAGTCCATTGTTGAACATTTGTTCTCGTATAGTCTGCCCATTGCCACTACTTACTAATTCTAAGATCAATTTGCAATGTTGGTTCTTCTACAGATTTCCTCGTTTCGGATTCTTTAACGGAATTAAACTCAGAGCATAGCACTCTCCATAACCAGCTTTGCAACTTTGAGCTTGTGTATGTGGACCAGCATATACTAAGATTTCAAATGATCCTTGTGATTGCGATTCTTTTAGTTATCATGTTTTCCCTCAACAAAAGTTTTAATGTGAAGTTTTAAATGTTTAGATTCAGCTCCGTACAACTACTGGGGGATCTCCTGTACCGTATCTCAGGAGTTTCTGGTAAAATGAGCACAGAGACGGCGTCGGAAGACGACAACTTCGGCACGGAGCAGTCGCACAAGGCGATACTCAACGGACTGGGGCTCGAGAGGAGGAACCGTGTGCTGGCTGGACTGTACATGGGGAGGAGCGATGTCGCGCTGATGGTCAGACAAGCCGCCTTGCACGTCTGGAAGGTTAGTTGAGTTATGATGTCATAATAGTTCTTATTGACAATCTATACAGCGCGCCGGGCGAGTAGCCAGCTGAGATGCGTGAAGTTGTGGGTTCCATTCCTGCGGGACAAATGTTTGTATGATCTGCAAATATTCGTTCCGGGTCTGGATGTTGTGGTAGCATGGTACTCGTTGTTTTGGGGCAAAAAATTGATCTATAAATTGGGCTGGAAAAAGTGTATTTCCAATTTAAAATAAAAATACTATTCACTAGTCATTTTCTGTTACAGAATACTGTATAGTTTACTATTCAGCGGCCGAGCGACCGAATTAGAATTAGCTTATTCTGAATTTCAATAAACAGTACTGGCTGAAGAGTAATTTTAAAACTACACACGAATTGAGAACCTCCTCCTTTGTTTGAAGGTGATTTAAAAGGTCCGTAAACATGATTTAAATAAAAAACTCGGAGCGAAGCTCGGTCGCCTAGACTATAACCAAAGAGAGTATAATTCACATCTTCACTAAGCAACACAAAGTTACAAGCTTATATTAAAACTGTTAAAAAATAAATAAATAAAAGTTAGAAAATAGATGCTCAAATCAATTAAAACTCAATTTTTTTTAACAAAATGCTACTTTTGAAGTCATTATCTTTTTCTGACTACCTACGCAATGAAAAATATCAATAAGTCCACTGCTGGACATGGACCCCATAGAATGTCGCGACGAAACGTCTCGAGTCGTCTCCACCGAATCCACCGAATTCCTATAAAATATCAGTCCATCGAGACCTACACGCATAGTGCAGTTCAGGAATAAAAAATATGGTTGTTCTAAACTGATAAGTGAAATATGCGTTATTTGTAGGTGGTAGTGACCAACACTCCGAAGACCCTTCGCGAGATCCTGCCCACGCTGTTCGGTCTGCTACTGGGGTGTCTCGCCTCCACCAGCTACGACAAGCGGCAAGTCGCCGCGAGGACCCTGGGAGACCTCGTCAGGAAGGTGACACACTCATTGTACATTATAACATAAGAAGACAATTATAAATGCAACCTGTGCACATCAACATGACACATACACAAATTACATTAAGAAAAATACCGGTCAAGTACGAGTCGGACTCGCGCATGAAGGGTTCCGTACCATTATCTATAAAAATGGCAAAAACAACACGATTGTTGTATGGGAATATTTATTTTATTCTGTTTTTTGTATCTGTCTAACTATCACGGTTCATGAGACAGACAGCCTGTTGACAGACGGACGGACAGCGGATTCTTAGTAATAGGGTCCCGTTTAACCCTAAAAACAAGTGTATGTCGAAACAAGTCAAAACAAGTCGATGAGGAACGCAAAATCGACTTCGAAGCTTTCAATAAACAAGATTCATCCCATGAATTTAATAGTTTATTTTTCAAATTTATACGGGACCAACATGGAGAAAAAAAGCGATTCACAATCGGCGAAGATACCACGTAACATACACATAAAAAAATACATTTGAAATGAGAATTTCCTTTCTTGAAAGAGGAGGATTCCCTTTTTTGAAGTTGGTTAAAATTACACATACTGAGAAAAACTGAACTAGATACTGAGGTATCTAATGAATATTGTTGTTTCAGTTGGGCGAGCGGGTGCTCCCTGAAATAGTGCCGATTCTCGAGCGAGGCCTCATGTCGGACCGAGCGGATCAACGCCAAGGAGTGTGCATCGGACTCGGAGAGATACTCGCGTCCACGTCCCGCGAGGCCGTCCTCAGCTTCGCCGACGGACTGGTAAGATACTGCACCAAGGAGTGCGCATCGGACTAGGAGAGATACTCGAGTCCACGTCCCGCGAGGCCGTCCTCAGCTTCGCCGACGGACTGGTAAGATACTGCACTAAGGAGTGTGCATCGGACTCGGAGAGATACTCGCGTCCACGTCCCGCGAGGCCGTCCTCAGCTTCGCCGACGGACTGGTAAGATACTGCACCAAGGAGTGTGCATCGGACTAGGAGATATCCTCACGTCCACGTCCCGCGAGGCCGTCCTCAGCTTCGCCGACGGACTGGTAAGATACTGCACCAAGGAGTGTGCATCGGACTCGGAGAGATACTCGCGTCCACGTCCCGCGAGGCCGTCCTCAGCTTCGCCGACGGACTTTTAAGATACTGCACCAAGGAGTGTGCATCGGACTAGGAGATATCCTCACGTCCACGTCCCGCGAGGCCGTCCTCAGCTTCGCCGACGGACTGGTAAGATACTGCACCAAGGAGTGTGCATCGGACTCGGAGAGATACTCGCGTCCACGTCCCGCGAGGCCGTCCTCACCTTCGCCGACGGACTGGTAAGATACTGCACCAAGGAGTGTGCATCGGACTAGGAGATATCCTCACGTCTACGTCCCGCGAGGCCGTCCTCAGCTTCGCCAACGGACTGTTAAGATACTGCACCAAGGAGTGTGCATCGGACTCGGAGAGATACTCGCGTCCACGTCCCGCGAGGCCGTCCTCAGCTTCGCCGACGGACTGGTAAGATACTGCACCAAGGAGTGTGCATCGGACTAGGAGAGATCCTCACGTCCACGTCCCGCGAGGCCGTCCTCAGCTTCGCCGACGGACTAGTAAGATACTGCACCAAGGAGTGTGCATCGAACTAGGAGAGATCCTCACGTCCACGTCCCGCGAGGCCGTCCTCAGCTTCGCCGACGGACTGGTAAGATACTGCACCAAGGAGTGTGCATCGGACTAGGAGAGATCCTCACGTCCACGTCCCGCGAGGCCGTCCTCAGCTTCGCCGACGGACTAGTAAGATACTGCACCAAGGAGTGTGCATCGAACGAGGAGAGATCCTCACGTCCACGTCCCGCGAGGCCGTCCTCAGCTTCGCCGACGGACTGGTAAGATACTGCACCAAGGAGTGTGCATCGGACTTGGAGAGATCCTCACGTCCACGTCCCGCGAGGCCGTCCTCAGCTTCGCAGACGGACTGGTAAGATACTGCACCACGGAGTGTGCATCGGACTAGGAGAGATACTCGCGTCCACGTCCCGCGAGGCCGTCCTCAGCTTCGCCGACGGACTGGTAAGATACTGCACCAAGGAGTGTGCATCGGACTAGGAGATATCCTCACGTCCACGTCCCGCGAGGCCGTCCTCAGCTTCGCCGACGGACTGGTAAGATACTGCACCAAGGAGTGTGCATCGGACTAGGAGAGATCCTCACGTCCACGTCCCGCGAGGCCGTCCTCAGCTTCGCAGACGGACTGGTAAGATACTGCACCACGGAGTGTGCATCGGACTAGGAGAGATACTCGCGTCCACGTCCCGCGAGGCCGTCCTCAGCTTCGCCGACGGACTAGTAAGATACTGCACCAAGGAGTGTGCATCGGACTAGGAGAGATCCTCACGTCCACGTCCCGCGAGGCCGTCCTCAGCTTCGCCGACGGACTAGTAAGATACTGCACCAAGGAGTGTGCATCGAACTAGGAGAGATCCTCACGTCCACGTCCCGCGAGGCCGTCCTCAGCTTCGCCGACGGACTGGTAAGATACTGCACCAAGGAGTGTGCATCGGACTAGGAGATATCCTCACGTCCACGTCCCGCGAGGCCGTCCTCAGCTTCGCCGACGGACTGGTAAGATACTGCACCAAGGAGTGTGCATCGGACTCGGAGAGATACTCGCGTCCACGTCTCGCGAGGCCGTCCTCAGCTTCGCCGACGGACTGGTAAGATACTGCACCAAGGAGTGTGCATCGGACTAGGAGAGATCGTTAAGTTATTCTAAAAATGTATATTGTTTTCAAAATAAATATAGGTAAATATAATTCTGAATAGTTCTAGTTTTTTTTATATAATAACTATTATTGCAAACTTTAAAAATAAAGTGTTTCTCTTCTTATGATCTGAATGACGGAATGCTATTAACCTGATAAAAAAAAAAAAAACGCCTAAACGCGTATAAACCTGATGTTTAGCGATAACCTAATTAGATCATAGGAGACGTCCGCCTAAAACGTGCCATATGCATACTGCGCCCGCCACCCTGAAATGTTTCGATTTATACAGACCTTCGATAAAAGATGTAGTTCTGTTATCGCAGATACAGACGGAAAGTCTCATGTGCCTGTAATTTCACCCTTCAAACCGGAACAAAACAATGCGAACACTACTTCTTTGCGGCTGTGTAATGAGTATGGTGGTAGAACTACTCTGGACAAACTCTTTCACAAAAAAGCTGAACCACTAGTGAAAGTGATAATTGCACGTTTGCAGGTTCCGACGGTGCGCACGGCGCTCTGCGACGAACTGCCAGAGGTGCGCATGGCGGCGGCGCGCACGTTCGACTCGCTGCACGCCACCATCGGCAACAAGGCGCTGGACGACATCCTGCCGGCCATGCTGGACATGCTGAGCGACCCCGACCCCGCCATTGCGGACGCCGCGCTCGACGGACTCAAGCAGGTAACTGCACGTGACAAATCAGACGAGGCGTCTAGAATGATTGCACAACATCTCGATCCCGGTCATCTCATCCAGAAGCAAGTTTTGCATTCTTCAACTAGCGGTTGCCCGCGGCATCTCCCGCGTTATTCCCTCAGGGAATGCATTCATGGTTTAAGCATCCGAAGTTTTTTATTTTTTGGCCCCAATATCAGAATTCGTTTATTTATGCTATAAATACGTGTGTGCGTTACCTAACTCTGTATATGTACCAATGTTTACCTTCTTTATTTGTAAATTCGGAGAATTTACGCTGTGATAGACAGTCAGACACGCGAGTGATCTTTTATTGGTTCCCTTGGTACCTTATGAGGTACCGAATAAAGCATTTTTTAAATAGCGATATGTAATCTATAGATAATGGCGATCAAGTCCCGTGCCGTGCTGCCCTACCTGATCCCCGTGCTGACGGGCGGCGCGGGCGGCATCGACACACGCGCGCTGTCCGCGCTGGCGGCGGCGGCGGGCGGCGCGCTGGGGCGGCACCTGTCGCGCGTGCTGCCGGCGCTGCTCGCGGCGCTGGTGGCGGCGCGCGGCTCGCCGCAGCACGGCAAGGAGCTGGAGCACTGCCGCGACGCACTGCTGCCCACGCAGGACCCTCCCGGCGTGCGATGGTAACACACATTCATGTCTATATTACTAAAGTAACTACTTATTTAGTGCGTATGGGGAAAGCGTTAAGATTCTAATTATATCTCAATCATCTAAATCGGTTAAGGCGTTTACAAGATATGGTGGAATAAAGAACCATACATACATGAAAACAATACGCTCTTTTTTTGGTGCAGTCGTGTATAAATCTGTTCTGGCGCAGAGAACGGGCCGTAACTTGTCGTGTCTCTCCACAGCATAATCGACTTCCTGCTGGACGCGATCCGCACGGGCACGGAGCCGACTCGGCACGCGGCGGCGGCGCTGCTGTGCGCGTACGTGTCGCACACGCGCGCCGACCTCTCGCCGCACGTGCCGCAGCTGCTGCGCGGCCTGCTGCTGCTGCTGGCCGAGACCGAGCGAGACGTGCTCATGATGGCCTGGGAGGCTCTCCAGGTGAGCACGCGCCTTGCACCACCCGTTACAGGCACAATGTGCATTTCATAGCAACCTTCCTTTTTGCATACCTGTCAAGTTCCGATGACAATGCAATATTATGGTGACAGCGAGCTGGTCTGATGATGGAGACGGAACTCCTCGAGGGATAATAGTAGACTGGCCGTGTTTAGGCTCATTTTGATCAGCACACGGTTACGGTCACTAATTTTATAAAAACTTATATTGAAAGATATATTTTTACAAAAAACTTTATTAGACTAGAAAGCGCAATTGACGGCCGTGGTAACAGCCAAATTATGCCACTATCTATCTCATTGAAGTTAAAGTAAGTTAGAAAGTAACATAACAGCGCTCGCGAAACGAAAAGTGACCGAAAATCACGAAAAACAATATATAAATCACGAGCTTTAATAAATCATTAGTTGTGTTTGAATCGCCATTACACTTACGATGCCATTACATAAAACAGCTGATGAAAGTATTTTGGCCATGGCATCAAGATTATACATGCTGTGGCAAGATAATGGTACTCACAGGGTTTTTATTTTTTTATTAAAAAAATTACTACATTTATGCATTTTTGACTTTTTTTATTTCAGCCAGATAAGAGACATTTTTAAAAATATAAGTTGTGCTCAATCGACTCTATTTTCCATAAGGAATACTTTACCAACAGTAACCTACCAAATCAAATCGTTAGATTTAAAGAAAACACAAAAAAAAAGTTTATTATATATTTTACATACTTTTAATCCTATTTGAAGCAAATAGACCAAATAAACAATTTGGCTTATAGATTGCCAACTGCGCACTTGTGAAATAAAATGTTGACAAGTATTTGTGTGAAAGAAAGATACTAAGACTCAATGGGTGCGTTCCGAGTCACGCTATAATCGATGTGATCGCTATTATTAGCGTTCCGAAACGCTGTGAGCGCGTCATGAATGACGTCATTACATCCGCCATTTTGCGATTACACCGACCATGCCCCAAACCGATATTACTGTGAGCGCTACTGTCAAAGTGACAGACTACAGAGGTTATTGATAATATCGTTTATAAAGCGTTCCGAGTCACGTCTACGCTCAAACTGCCATAAGCGCGATTTCTGAATCGGAACGCAAAATAGCACTGTGATCGCTCACATCGATTTTATCGTGACTCGGAACGCACCCAATGTCGTTTAAAAGTAGTTGCAGAATTGCAAACAAAAAATGCTTCAAAACTAAAATTTTAAGTCTAATAAGTAATTTTTTTTTGTTGATACATTGATCACTGGAGAAAACCTCTCTTTGGTGAGTACCACAACAGCCTTAATGTACGATGTTGTATTTGGCAGGTGTTCACGAAGGCGCTGGAGCCGGAGCAGCTGATCGCGCACGTGTCCGACGTGCGCGGCGCGCTGCGGCACGTGTCCGCCGACCTCAAAGGCGAGCTGCTGCCAGGGTTCTGTCTGCCCAAGGTACCGTACCATCGTATACTGCACGCTGCTGGAGAACAAACTATTCTCGACAAGCAAACGAACAAACTGGACAGAACAAAAGATACTAACACTCAAATCAATTCAGAAGAAAATAAAAGTTAAGGCGACTATTAAAGCATTATACATACAGTGGCATAAATAGTGACTTCTGTACAATTTCAGTTTCAATGAATTTTAAATTTGTGTTCAAATGCCTAATATTTGAGTAAAAATTCAGATGCCTGCTGAAAAGGTTAAGTTGATAGAAAATAACTATTATAACTCAAGATCGACTGAACCGATGTTAGTTATCTCTTTTTTGGTGGATTCTTCTCCGCTCCGAATAGCAGAATAAGTAATAAAATATCGGGGGGGGGGGGCTGTTTTTCACCGGGGGCTACCCGTGCGAAGCCGGGGCGAGTTGCTAGTAATTAATAAAGTGAAGTTGCGCAGCGGGCTATGGACAGAGGTATGCTCGGAATTTCACTACTTGATAGAATCTGAAATGAGGAGATCTGTAGAAGAACCAAGATAACAAACAAGATCACCACAACTCTCAGAATTAAGATAGATAGATAGATTAACTCTTTATTGTACATTTACGACAAAATAACACACAAGCAATTTGAAGAGGAAGGCAGGCCGTATCGCTCTCAGAACTGATAACTGTTGGGGAAATAAACGGTTCTCGAGTGGCGACCACAAACTGGACGACGCAAAAGAGGAAGCCCCGAGGTCCATCTCGATGGACTAAAGATATTATAAAGGTAGCAGGAAGACGATGGGTGGAGGCGGCTCAACCCCGTTTGTAGTGGTATTCTATAGGCGAGACCTAAGTCCAGCCAACTGTGGGCTGATGGTGATGACGGCGTGAATAAATAAATGTATCTTTACCGAATGAATGTAATAGCTATAATCTATAATTTGTATATTAGGGTATTGCGCCAATCCTGCCACTATTCCGCGAGTCGATCCTCAACGGACTACCTGAGGACAAAGAGAACGCAGCCCTTATGTTGGGGGAAGTCATCAAGCTGACATCGGCAGCGGCGCTCCAGCCCTCCGTGGTCCACGTGACGGGACCGCTCATTCGTATCCTCGGAGACCGCTTCAACGCCAGCGTCAAGGCGGCTGTGCTGGACACACTGGCGTCACTTCTCGCCAAGGCAAGTTCTAACAATAAAATTAGATACAAAACATGTGTCTAGACGAAAAATACAATGCCCCGACTATTGTCGTGTTCCATTCAAATTTGAAAAATAGAACACTTCATTTGTGTCTACAATATTTTTGTGATGTGTTACATCTTTCCTCTGGCTTTCCTGTTTTTTATTTGTCTGTTTATTTATTCATCTCAAAAATGTTATACAAATTGACACTTATTTAAATACCATAAAACCCTGCGCGCATTTTCCCGAGAGGTTCGTACTATCAGCCATGTTACTTATTACTAAGAAGGTAAGATGTCAAATGTTACACTTCATATGTGATTAGTAACTGTAAGGCTCACTCTTTTTTTCAAACTTGAAGATTCAGCTTCAGTAGTACCCTTGATCCCGTTCATCCTATGCTGGTCATCATCAATCCCTCGAGCTTGAAGTGTAGCTTCATGTTGTCGATAATGTTTTTTTTAGCTAAAACTGAAGATTCCAGAGGCAAAAATGCCCGAGTTTCCTTTAAAAAAAGTGTTGCGAGCTCATGATCCTGGAATCGGCTGCACCTATTCCCACCAAACATAGCTAAGAACAAACACCATCTTTCATAAAATAACTGCATTGAAATCAGAGCACTTGTTCCGGTGCTATGAGGCCACACACGAACATACATACATACAAACAAAGAAACACACTATGGCTTCAAACTTAATACACTTCTCTGTTTAGTTTTGGGTTAAAAACAAAATAATAGCGTCTTGCGAAATCACCTTCTGGAAGATAAAGTTGAAGTCTGCTTCTCTTGAAAAAACCGCTTTTAATATGAACTGAAGCAAATGCGTTTGAAATTGATAGATTTGTTAGTGGTGATTGACTTGTGTTGTCTGTTGCAGGTTGGTGTGATGCTAAAGCAGTTCCTGCCGCAGCTACAAACAACGTTCCTAAAGGCGCTGCTAGACGCCAACCGGCCCGTGCGCCTGCGCGCCGGCACCGCGCTCGCGCAGCTCGTGCTCATCCACACGCGAGCCGACCCGCTCTTCCAGGACGTACACAACGGTATGTACTGACAGCTCCAACCAAACAATGCGGTAAACAACCACGTTATAACCATTAAATGTACTGACCTTCGTAAACCCTTTGACTTGGTTAGTCACATTTCACCACAAAAGAATAGGCAAATTAGGCGATTTTTAGCAAAAGTGTGGAAGTAATTAGATGTAGTCACAAAACCTTTTCTAATTGTTTTGTTTGGCTTGAAAATCACCTCTAATATAACTTTCAGCAAATTCACCCCCCCGGAACAGGGTGAAATAGGGTGAAAACCTTATAATACCCGTAACTTAATGGGGAAAATAGATGTAGTCGGTGCAATTTGGCATACACTTAAGACCGTTATGATCTACATTTGCACCAAGTATTTTTATAATCCGACTTACGGAACATATGAAGAAAAAAACATTTCTAAAAAAATCTTTTTTTCTGTATTGCGGTTCGGGGGAAATTGAAGTAGTCGGTGCAAATTGACAGAATTACCAGAAATATGGGCCAAATAAATTACCAGGTTTGCACCTGGGTACCTCACACGGAAGTCACTTTTTCCATATTTTATTGTCGCTCTACTTCGGGGAAATTTCAGGCAATTCTGGAATTTCACTTAAACTTATTCATTTGATTAGTACTACATTCGCCAGCCATTGAATACTGGAATTTATATACGGAACATGCATTTTTTAAGTATTATATATGTAAGTTCAGTGCGGTGCTAAGAAACTAATATATATACTGTGGCGCTACACTGCTAACACTGTCCCCCGACCGCGGGGTGCATCCGTATTGATCCCAGAAAATCATCCCACGAGCTGAAAGTAATAATAATTATTCCGGATTCATACAATTAATATTCATTTCATTTATAGAGTCCGTATTTATCCCACCTGGAAATACCTACATCTAAAACGAGTGAAAGTAACGTCAGCAAAAAAATATGTTATTATGGAACATCTATTTATTTCTATTAAAACTTCCGTGAGTAATATTCATAATTGAAAAAACCGGTACCTAATAACTCACGTAGGTACTTGTTCCGAGTTAAGGAACAAGGAGTCCTTGAGGAAGGGGGTATTAAGTCCCAGAAACTCGAGTCGGGTGTTTGACTCGGAACAAGTACCTACGTGAGTTATTACCGGTTTTTTCAATTATCTATTTATTTAATAAAATTGTTGGTATAAAATAATCAACAAAGTAATAATATATACAGTGTGTCCCAAAAAGTAGTGTCAAGCCGAAGTCCAAAGAAAGGTTACCCCCAGAGATACCCGAATCACCCCCATTTCGCGATTTTTAGTAGTTTTCGAGTTATGTGTGTATGTAAGACAATCGGAGCTCTTACACTTTTTTGCCCATTGTGGCTCGATTCGTTGAGGTAGAGGCCTGTTTTTTTTTTGTTGTAAATAAGCTAAATACTAGGACTACCTTAATTTTCACTAGAAACGGGATATTTACCATGATTTTTGAGTTTTATATGTTCCCGATATTTCGGCACAGTTGCATGCGCCGTGATCACGGGAGAACTGACTAAAGTCTTTGCGAGTAGATGTTATTGGCAGATATATCGATCTACCCTCTTTCTCACTCTTTTATTACGAACGATACCACTACCACCACCTACCTTGTCTGATAGCATTTACATCAATAGCACCTACTATTGCATTAAAATAAAAATAATAATAAGAAGATATTTTTTTTTTTGCCTTAACTCCTACTTTCAATGAACGTTTAAAAAAAACACATATTCTTTTTCATCCAAACCTATCTTAAAAACATGGCTGATGTGACAGCTATTAGTCATGTAACCTTGTTCCAGATTCTTGCACAGGATCCAAAAACACTCAATTTAATAAAAGTTAGTTCAAAAAAGAGTTTTTGAAAATGTTCTTCAAGTCGGAATTAAAAATAAATGTGACAGTCTGAAGACTGTATTACACATAAGCAATAGTAAAACAACCCATCTTTGTTGTTCAAGGACATTATTTTCTACATACGAGGCAGAAACCTGCGACAGATGGTGGGCCCATTCCAACTGCCAGATCGCCTAAATGGCGAGTCATACTTGAGCTTTTTAAGAGAAGATTTAAATTGATAATCCACAGACATCATTTTACTAACACGCCGAAACATGACTTTTTAAAACGACGGCGCACCATGTCACTTTGCGTCAAAAGTTAGACAGTATCTTAATGAAAGGTTTTTTTTAAATACTACTTAGAATGACTGAACAAGCAGATGGTCCACCTGATGATAAGCGGTACTCTCTTCCTATGAACAGTGCTTTATCACATAGGTCACGCCCTCCTAGGACGCGACCTATGTGACATTGCACTGCGCCCGCCACCCTGAGACATAAAGATGAAAAGTCTCATGTGACTGTAATTTCACCGGCACCCATACCCTTCAAACCGGAACACAGCAATGCGAGCACTACTGCTTTGCGGCAGAAATAGGTATGGTGGTAGTACTTTCCCGGACGAAGTATTTCACAAAAAAGCTCTACTACTACTAACTAAATGCGATACTTGGTGATAAATGGATTGGCCGAGGCGGGCCTATCGCATGGCCCCCACGATCTCTCAACTTAAACCCCATTGACTTTTTTGTTTGGGGATATTATAAAGAGATTTTTTACTCTCGAGAGTGCCGAAATGTGGAAGAATTGCGAAAAAGGTTGACCCAGGCAGAAGCAACAATTCAAAAGCAACACAATCGCTTTTCTACGCTTTAAAGATATTATTTTTAGACGATGCTGATTATGTATTGAGCAAGAAGAGATTTCACTTAATCTTAAAAACCAGAATTTCGCATTCAACTGTTTAAATTGAATATCATGAATGATCTCCTAAAAGAATCTCAATCAAATTTACATGATAAATAGCTGACATAATGACCAAGGTTTTAAGATAGGTTTGGATGAAAAAGTTTATGTGACTTTATTTTTAAAATGTCCTTAGAATGTAAGGGACTAAACATAATTTTTAAATTTTCCATATTTTTAATTTAATTTCAATGCAATGGTTCGTGCTGTGGATGTAAATGCTTTTTTTGTTACTGTTTCGATTACTTTAAAAACCGATATCTGATATCTTTATTTTTGTTTGTCAAACAAAAATTAGTATAAAATATTTAAAAAAAAAGTGGAAGCCATTTTTAAAATATTTTTTCAGGAAAATCACGGACTAGTGTAGAAATCGTTTCAGAGAATCAGAATTTTACAATTATTTATAACATAAGCTTTTAGATAACATCAATATCCTATACAACGAGCAAAGATTCGTATATTATATAAATATTTGTGAAATCAGTATAGGAATTGAAAACCTTCCGATATTACATGCCCTAAACGTGACAAACAAGCAGACGGCCCGCCTGATGTAAAGCAGTCACCGCCGCCTATGGACAACACCCACGGTATTGCAAACGCGCTGCCTACCATTAAGATCCCTATTGATATTTCTCTTGAATTTACCCTTATTGTATAATTTATAAATATTTGTACTATCTGCAGATGCATTTGTACTATGTTCAGGATGTTATTAATGTTATGTTATCTGTTTTAGATGGGTATTTTCTATGTATAATAAAAAAAATATGTATTGTATTAAAGTATATCAGTTATATAGAACCTATAACACAAGCTCTGCTTGGCTTGGGGCTAGATAATGTTGTGTGAACTGTCCAGCATTATTTATTTATTAAATATTTATTTATGATGGTGACAGCGAGCTGATCTGATGATGGAGACGGAAGGTGGACAACGGAACTCCTCGATGGATGATAGTAGATTACTGGAAAAACTGTAGAGGTTATTTATTTTTACTTCTTTGCTTATATCCCAAAAGTTGCACAGTCTAAAATTAAATTAAAACTAGTTTTGAAACGTCTATGATAGTTTCACTTTTTTACCCTTTCTTTGGCCCCAATATCTTCTACAACCCCCGAACCAATTTAGCTCATAACCTTACACAAATTGGACTAATACTATATACCCATATACCAAATTGTATAAAGAATACTAGTTTTATAAAGAATATATCAACAGTTCGCAAGTTATCTTCAGACAAACATACAAACATACGAACGCCAATTGTTAATAATTTGCATCCAACAAGGCAAGGCAAGTAAGGCATTTTTCTGTCTGACCGTACTAATATCCATTGTTAAAGGCCGTGGCGTGGTATGAATCCGGGCTACATTTTGCGATTAATATGGACAAATATACAATTTTGTTACTGGTGGGATGAATACGGCCTACATTTTGGTATGAATCTGCACCCCACCCACGCCGTTGATTTCTTATTAAGATCTTTTATTCAGAAGTACTTCCGGTACGAAATTTGTGGTTTTTTTTACGTGCGAATGTGGTAAACTGATAGTATATACCATAATAAAATTTGCACGACTACATAAGTTTCCCCCGAAGTACAATTTACAAAAAAAGAAAAAAAAACTATGTTCCGTAATTCGCTGAGGTGTGCAAAACTAATATAATGTTTATAATACTTATAGAAACCTTATGTAAGTTTGCACCGACTACATAAATTTCCCCCGAGCTGCAAACTAAAAAAAAACAAATTCACAGTGTTTCTCACTATGCACGTAGTTTTAATTAAAATCCATAACGCACTAAGACTGTCTCTATAAGTAATTGAACTTGCACTTAACACTTTTTTGTTTTTTCAAAAGTTATAATTTTTCAAAGTTTGTACCTAATATTTAAAAGCCTTCCGTATGCGCCAGAAACGGTGCAAACCTGGGATAAGCTTCTATCCGTGTCATCTATCGATTCCATAAGAATCCACGACTACTCGACTTAGGGCCACACTTTTTGCTAATTTGCCTGTACTATATAATACAAATGGGTAATAGAATCGAGTCATCATCGATTGTGGTGCCGCATTATGCGAGACTCTTCAAACTATATTTTCAGGTGCACGTTTCCATACTAGTCGCTCGCCATAAAGAGCAATTTCGATCGGGGTTCCTCAGGGACCACACTTTGTTCCTTTGCTTTATATAATGTTCATAATCCATATCCCTCGATGACACAGGTATAAAATCAGCGGACGAGCAAGCGATCCGCGAGACTTGCGTGCAAGCCCTGCGCCACGTGATCACGGCCGGCGGGGACAAGATGTCAGGCCCGCTCGCGCTCTCCATCCTGGCCACGCTGTCCGGCCCGGCGCTGCTCGCTCACTCGGACGACGCGCTGCGAGGGGCCGTCGGCGGCTGTCTCGGCGCATTGCTGCACTGCCTACCTCCACCACATCAGGTATATCATCATCAACCTGTAAAGTCTACTGCTAGACATAGGCCTCCCTAGAACATAGCTCTTGAGCCGCCTTCATCCACCGACTTCCTCATGGCAGGAAGACCTAATCAGGTATATCAGTTCCCACTGCTGGAACTTGACTCTCGCGAGTGAACTGGCCGTAACCCTCAATGAAGGTGTATTGCATGACACACGCCTTTTTGCCTGGGTATTCAGAGCCTCAATGGGCCTCTTTTCACAGTGGGTTGCACCATCGTGGAATATAGACGTGGCGAGTGGTGAGGTCATCGCCGCCATTGCTTCCCACGACTGACTCTACTTGTAAATAGGTACAATTTAATTTAGTATTTTGGTATAGCCTCTATAATAATAATGTTTGTCTGTTGTTCAGGACGCCGCGATCCAGCACCACGTGCTGGGGTCGAGCGACGACTGGCTGCTGCAGCACGGGCGCTCCTGCGCACTGTTCGTGGCGCTCAAGGAGACGCCGGACTGCGTCTACAGGGACCAGTTCGAGGAGAAGGTCTGTTTGTTCATACATACATAAACTCACGCCTGTTTCCCGGAATAATAATTAATTTCAGCACACAATATCATCTGCCTGTTCATTATTCAAAAATTGCTTATACAATACTTATTCACCCATAACTTCTATTTTGTTTTTCAAGAACGTCTGTAGTGATTATGTTCGTTTGTTGTGTCACTGCTCCTGTCGTGGTTCTGTCATTCCGGATTCTTCAAATTATGTTTTCGTTTTGTTTGTGATGCGTAAGTCGAACAAATAGCGATTGTAAATAAACACGTCCTTTCAAGATGCTCGGGTGACACCTCGCTTCCATTCTAAACATCAGACAAACGTGACTGCTTACTTTTAACATAACTACTTAAGCACACCGGCCTTCACACCTCAAGCCCTCACTTAACGCTTGGAGACCAAGAAAAAACCGGTGACACGACACGAAGTAGTAGTATCCAACTACTTTACAAAGCTTCGATCACACGAAGTTACAAAGGATGGTCTTTGAATGCAGTTTGTAATTGTTGACAGATCGAGAAGGCTCTGCAGAGCTACCTCGCCAGCGACAAGATCCCCGTAGTGTGCAACGGAATCCGAGGCATGGGCTACCTGATCCGGCACCTGCTGACGAACGGGCGCGGCGTGCCCTCCAACCTGCTCTCGCAGTTCGTCAGGGTGAGTGTGACGCGCTACTCGCCAGCGACAAGATCCCCGTAGTGTGCAACGGAATCCGAGGCATGGGCTACCTGATCCGGCACCTGCTGACGAACGGGCGCGGCGTGCCCTCCAACCTGCTCTCGCAGTTCGTCAGGGTGAGTGTGACGCGCTACTCGCCAGCGACAAGATCCCCGTAGTGTGCAATGGAATCCGAGGCATGGGCTACCTGATCCGGCACCTGCTGACGAACGCGCGCGGCGTGCCCTCCAACCTGCTCTCGCAGTTCGTCCGGGTGAGTGACGCGCTGCTTGCCAGCGACAAGATCCCCGTAGTGTGCAACGCAATCCGAGGCATGGGCTACCTGATCCGGCACCTGCTGACGAACGCGCGCGGCGTGCCCTCCAACCTGCTCTCGCAGTTCGTCAGGGTGAGTGTGACGCGCTGCTCGCCAGCGACAAGATCCCCGTAGTGTGCAACGCAATCCGAGGCATGGGCTACCTGATCCGGCACCTGCTGACGAACGCGCGCGGCGTGCCCTCCAACCTGCTCTCGCAGTTCGTCCGGGTGAGTGACGCGCTGCTACTGGGGCCCGATCGCGCTCAGTTTGAACGATAATACCGAAACATATCCAAAACCGTTAAATTATTCCACATTTCGTATCGCGCTGATCATTTGAACGTTAACGTTTTGGCTTTGTTTTGGAAGATACGTTAGTGTAGCGATCGATTGAATTTTACCTACATTTGGGATCCTTGCTTGAATTGGCCTGAGAATTTAAGAACTCCAAAAAATTCTCTAAAATAAACCCGAAAAATCGTTAAAGTACAGGGTTTGAGATGGCTGCAAGAATTTTTTAACTAGTATTTTTTAATGTAAAATTGAATTTTTCATGGTAAATTACAACACTCAACTTCCTCAATATGAAAGTTTCAGGACAATTCAAACAAGGATCTCTTGAGTTTTAGTAACATCAACAGTTCAAACGTTCAGAAAATAGTGTGATATCATTTTTGACATCAGCTAAACCAAATCTAAACCAAAACCTGGGATATTCTCTCTGGATTTAGCTTCACAAGGGATATATGTCGACTAGCGAGCCGTAGCGTCCCATCCATCAGCACGCGGGCACAATGCGGACTTGTGACATGAACTCCTTTTGGTTTTAGAACATGTCGGTGCTCTAGCAATGATTCACAGGCTTTTTATAAAACATTATGAAAATAAAAATTGTGTACACCATAAGTTTTTAACACGCATTATAAAACTGTGGCTGTAGTACGGCTCCCGTCCATTTCCCATCATGACAGTTTACTGTTACTACGAGCTTAAAAAAAAAATCTAAGCAATGCGCTCAAGATTTTCAACGCATGTTTCAAGCAGATGGTGCGAGTTTGAATCTCGCGGGTTGGCAAATCCTGTGTTTTGTGGAACCAAACAACAAACAAATAATACATTTATTTAAAGAAATAAATGTAATTATAATGTATGTAATGTAATATAAGTAGTGCTTATCTAAGTGCAAAGCTATTTGTGGAGCCGTCTTGTAGATATGAGGTTCTGAGAGTAAACGTGACATTCCATCGTCAGAGCATGAACCACAGCAGCAACGAGGTGAAGCAGCTGATGGCGCGCGCGGCCGTGGTGGTGGGGCGCGACATCACCGCCGCCGGGCCCGCCGCCGACGTGCTGCGCGCGCTGCTGCCCGCGCTGGTCAACGGCACCAAGGAGAAGAACACCTACGTGCGCGCCAACTCGGAGCTGGCGCTGCGGGCCGTGCTGCGCCTGCCGCGGGACGAGCAGCACGCGCAGGTACTAGCACTAACTGTAGGGGGACATGTAGATCTCCCCCATTTAGTGCCACGACAAATGGATAAGGTGGATGATCACGCTGGTGGCGCGAAATTCTTTTTTTTTGTGTTTTTGCTCATTACATCTCATGAACACTTCTTCAGATAGCGAAAGTTGATTTCGTGAGAACTAGAAGGCTTAACACACATGTTTTAGTTGATCGTATCTCATAAATATAATCAGTTTAGCTACGATAGCCTTAAACAAAAAAAAAACACTAAAAATGTGTTTAGGGGGATCGTAGCTAAACTGATGAAATTTATGATATACTATCAATTAAAACATGTGTGTGAAGTCTCCTAGTTCTCGTGAAATCAACTTTCGCTATCTGAAGAAGTGTTCATGAGCTGTAAAGGGCAAAAAACACCAAAAAATTATAATTTTGCTCCACAAGCGTGAGCACCTTAAGAAATTGCTGGGATCACAAAACGTCGTCGGTCCATCGAGTGGGGCCGTCTTACACTGCGTCTTCCGGATCGGGGTAGCCCTGTTAGCATATGGCAAAAAAACTCATGTTTTAAATTCACAATGTCATGTGCATTTGCATAGCAACCTTCGTAATGTAATTCTAGTAATTTATGAGACGGTGGATAGTTTATGTAATAACATCCCGCCCGCTCATTGTTGCGGTCGCAGAGTCGACGGAGGTAGGCGTTACGTGACGTATGCGTATCATTTATTGCAAACATAACTCTGTTGAACCACAAAATACATAGGTACAGAAGGCCAGCTCCGGCAAACTTTGATTTTAACTACCTACCATAGGCTGAAGTACAATATTATGTGAGAAGTTTAGATGTGGAAATTTATTATAAAACATTTTGGCTCCTGCCGATTTTGATTACTATGATCGACCGTAGCGCTAGGGCTGGCATATTTACAATATTGTGGACCTACAATATTCTTAGAGAAGTTGCGGATGCTAGTTATTATATTAGTACGTACACTACTTATCTGCCAGATTACTCAATTGCAATTCCTATTCACGTGTCCCGAAAGCGCGGTCACTCGCAACTGGCGTTCGACCGACTTCCATCGAGATCGTCGTGGTTACGCGTCTATGTGTGCTGGACCCTATTTTCACTCGTTATATTGATTCGACCTTCTGTACTATATATGTTGTTGTAAAAAACCTTGAAAAGATAACCCTGAGAAGCCTTGTCTTATCTGAACAATGATCAAAATGATAAGCAAAATCGAGTTCATACCTACGAGTACGTACCTATTACATGAACTCGATTATGCTCTGTCATTTATCAATGAGGTCATCTGTTTTGTTTCTCCTTTTGATAACCCTGCTATTTGAATCAGTAATTTGTCGACCATCCCTCCATATCATTTAAAAAAAACTTGTTTACTGTATCTTTAGCACAAAATAATTTGCATTTATTAATTAACTAGGACCCACCCGCGTTCACTCGCTTCGTACCGGGATAAAAATCTATAAAAGTTTATCAGTCCAGGAGGGATAGATAATCGTCTTTATGCTTTCGCTAACGAGGCGAGAAAGGGGACGGCTTGTGTGGAAAAGGGCACGCGGCGTTTTTAGATTTCGATCGCTTTCGCTTGGTTTTATTTGATGATCCTTAACTATTAGGTGGGAAGAGCCTGTATGGTGTCTTGAGAACAAGGGTAGCTGATTCAAAGAAAAACAGAACATACTTTAAAAACATTAGGTAGGTAGGCAAAAGTTAGATGTAAAGATTATGTGGGAAAGTTCATAAGATAGCACAGATATACTTTTAAATAACAACCTATTATTAGATACTAGCAGCGCCCTGCGGTTTCAGTCTCGTTCCCGTGGGAATATCGGGATAAAAATGTGCCTATGTGTTATTCCGGGAGTCCAGTTATTCCGTCAAGCCGTTTCAGCGTGAAGAAGTAACAAACACACACACACACACACACAAACTTTTGTATTATAATATTAGTAGGATAGTAGGAAGTAGGATTGCAAATTGTCATGTTAGCTGTCGAGGGGTAGGGCATGCAACGTGCGTGTCATACAATACCTAGCATAGGGGTGGGACATATATATGTGGGTACGGTCGGCACAGTTCAAGTACAGTGATCGTGTGTTGCAGCAATGCGGAGCCCTGCTGGAGGAAGGCGCGCGCGAGTCGTTGCACGACGTGGTGGCGCGCGTGCTGCGGCGCGCGCACGAGCCCACGCGCGACGAGGACCTCGACTGCACGCTACTCACATGAGACATTATATTACTTCAATAACGATTATCAATTATATCATTCACTTTTATAAATTTACATTTTCACTCACCATTATGTTGGTGAAGGTGTCAATAGGATTCAACTTCTTCCAGCTGAGTGTCCACACAACGCTCCATCGCGTCTCTCCTAACACTCTACTTGATCAACATATCCATATGAAAATGTTTGTCCTACTAAATTCTTTTACATACCAAAATAAAACTTCAATTCTATAAAACAAGTCTGTATAATTTATTCGAATTGATTTGACTGAAATTCTTTTAAAAGTGGTATTAGTCGACCAGTAGAAACTTGTATGAATGAAGCAGTGAATTCTTTAAGTAGTAACCCGTTCCTAAATGAGTAATACTTGTAATTTATGAGATGAAGAAAGTTAAGTCCTTTACCTGATTGTGTCTAGGGCATGGATCTATTTTTATTGACAGAATGGGGTCTAAGATTCGCCCATTTAGGATGATTATGAAATAAAAATATATATATTTTAAATATTACTATTATATTTCATGTCAAAAACTATATTAACTATTGTAAAATTAGAAAAAGAAGTCAATACAATTTTCTGAAACTATCACTCGTTCATCATTAAATATCCCATATCTATACTTAAAAATCCCTTGATGAAATATCCTTAAATAATGAATAAATCATTGTTTACAGTTTTTCGTACTCTTAAACACTATTTAGTGCTAAATCGCTGATTTAAATAATGCATAAGTAGCTGTCTGGTTGAATAAGCCAGCACCCTTGTTTAACGATTTTAATTAAGCTGATTTTTTATCTATGGCATACATTTTTGGTTGCATGAAAATACTTTATGAAAAAATTTATGGTTTGTTTTCATTATAAAACAACACACACACCCTACATAATTTTACCCAGATACCCAAAGAAATCAGGGACAGATGAACACCCTTGAGGTGCTTATTGAAAAGAAAAAACTAGTTTTCCATATTTCATTTAGACCAGCCGGGGAATTGCGTAGTAGACTGACGTTTGATGCCGATTACCAGTTTGCTGTTCATTGCGCAGCGTGTTTAAGTTTTTTTACAAGAACAGAAATATTTAAAACACGCTGCGCAATGAATAGCAAACTGGACATCGAAATAAAACGTCAGTCTAGTACGCAATAACCCCACAGGAGTTATATAAGGTAGGTTCTTTGAGAATGCCCGACTTTACATGAGGTCTCAGAACTTTATAATGTGGTAAGTAGAGTAGCAAGGCTTGGCATAATTTTCAGCTAGAAAAAGTTTTTGCTAGAACCTCATTTCTTTTTGCACACATATAAAGGAGATAAATTCAAGGATAAACTATAGGTATGAAACACTTACACTACCTTAGCAAGTTGGGGAGAAGTGCGAGCGATGGAGAGGGGTATCCAGCCTTAAGGTAAGTTTACGAAACCCCCATCCCCAACCTACAACCCAATCCCTAAGAGATCTCTTGTCCAGTTCATAGAACCAAGTATAAATTGATCTACCTTTTTAAGATCCGTCTCCTCAATATCTTTCATATGAAACATATTATATCAATGAGTTTGGAAGAAAAAAACTTTACATGTCTTTACAGCTGGTGGCCACTATATTGTTTTATTGACACTTTTGTGGACCAAAGTCCCTCAGAAAAAACGAGTCTCAACACACCTAATTAAAATCTGTCACCATGCTGTTTTGGTGCTATACAAGAAATATACTCAGAGATGCTACATACATATATAGGTACACGCCTTTTTCCCCAAAAGGGTAGGCAGAGCCTCAAATGGATCTTTTCACTGTGGGTTGTGGTGGTAATCCTAAAAAGAAACAATCCCACATATCAGTAGGTGAGTAAAAATGACAATAAAATGGGCAGTTTTATTTTAATTTTATAGTTTTGACCTGCTTATTCAGCTAGCCAACTTTATATTTGTTGCAAAACAAGTACGGCTGTTATAACTTATGGATACAAATTATAGGAATGTTGGTACGTATTCTTACATCATAAATTCCAACCTCGCTTACAAATCAGCTTTTGGTGCTTTCTTGGAAAAGCCTTTACTCTGGACGAGTTCATTACACTGGTTTCGGTCGAGATGTGACAGCGCCAAGCGCTCCAGCTCCTTGTCTCCTTCACCCAGGACCACGAGCTCTGGAGGGGCGCCGTTGATGAAGTGCACATCCAGTCGACCGTACTCCGTCGCGTCTTGCATCACAAACTGCTTCACCTGCGGCAACCGGTTCAACGAGCACCCTCTGCATGTCTACAACAAGTAACCGATCGTGATTTATGGAGGCGTAACACGTCGAAGATAGTAGATATATTGTAAGAATATGTACCTCAATTCTTGCAGAAACAATGTCACCGATCTCGTAGGCTGTCACAGCAAAAATTACTGTTAACAAAACAACCAGTTTCCTCATCTTTGTAATACAATTTTTATTAGCAAAAAAAGTTTATTTAAAATCCTCGAAGAGGCCGCACTGCCGCAGAGTGAGAGTAGGTAGAGAGCATAGAGAAATTTGTATGTAGAGAGTACACTGCACAAACTACAGATTACTAGGAGAACACCTAAATATAAAAAAAAACTCTATGGAGTACACTGTTTGTCTCATTAGGAGGCAGCGGGCGGCGCACAAACTAAATCACAGACAAACAAAACAAGCAGAGATTTATTACAAATGAATGAAAAAAACTCACAGAAGGAAAAACCAGTGTTTCCACTTACGATTTTGGTTTAGTCCTAGATTTGGTTTAAATTATATATACCCTAAAAAGTTATAGAAATTCCTAGATTTAGGGCGCGTAATTAAAATATAGAATAAACGTATACGACTAAGTTCCGACGTCGTTCTTAAGAATGGCCAACAGCACAATTTGTGTTGCAAATGAAAATTAGACGGATTACATTCAATAGGAGTTATGGGGGAATCCCCTTAGATAAATCGGTGGGGCAATATATTTTGTATGCAATGTTTTAAGGCTCTGGTAGGTAGGTAATAGAGAAAATAACAGCTACCTTTACCTTTGATTTTGGTCCAAATTTCCCTAATTCCCTGTAAAAAAAATATAATCCTAAACCATACAAAATAAGAGTCGTTTCGCCCTGAAAAAGGCAAACACTTTTTCCCTGAAAGTGGAAACACTGGGAAAAACTCCTAGAGCGAGATTATGGTAGAAAAACTAGAAATAGGTACATAAACTTTTTTTTATTATTAATTATTGGCAACTCAATTTGTTCCACTTTTGCATATGCGGAATATTACTGCCAACTTCACGTAACTTATTCACGGTTCATGGAAAAAGTTTAGAATAAGAAATAATATTTCTTAGCTTAATCTTTAAATACTTACAGACCGTTCACTGTAAGATGTCGCATCAGCGGCGGATTTCTAACGGAATTTCTTAATGAAGTTAGCGGATTTTTGTAAATTATTGTTCCCGCCATTTTCGAAAAGAGACGTTTATTTTATTTCTGTTTCTAGTGTTTTCTTGAGTTATTTTGTGTTATTTTGGTGGCATTTTAACTAATGTAGCTCGTTTAAAAAGCACAAGTGTAGTGAAATGAAATGGAAGTGAATTGTGTGACTTTTGAAATTGGTGGAAATTGTCTACCAAAGTTTTAGTAAAATTGGCCACCGTTTTACTAATACATGACTCGACTGTGACTTTGACGACTTGGAAGGAGTGTAACGTTGCAAAATATATTGAAAATACAATATAGTGAAAATACAGATACTTATTTGAAAATGCACAAACAGTGCGGCGCCAAATATAAAAGAAAAAAAAAAAAAAAAACACAGACCAAGAGAGAGATAGAAAAAAGCTAATGATGGTAAAATTGGTAAAAGGAGAAAATACGCCAAAACAAACTTTAAAAAAACAATAATTGATTGATTTTGTAATTTGTAAGAAGGAATTCATCTTCATCAAAAACTATATTTGGAATTTTGGGAATATAATGTATGAGAAAAATAATGGACAAAAGACAGCGAGAATTATCAAAACTGAAAGCTTACACCAACAATATCGAAAAAGAAGTAACTTTGTTACTACAAAACTTGCAATGGGAACTGAAACGTATTACAGAGGTTATTTAGTAAAAAGTGTCTGTTTGTCTGTTGTACTCTGAAACTCAACTCAAATTAATGTATAATTCTTGATTTTGTTTTAGAAACGTCCGATGGTGACCTGTGTACACGATTTGAACCATAGGATACCCTTGGACGACAGAGATGCCCATGAGAATCGATGCTACCTGACCAAGCTAGGATACAGCACGGAGGATTCCTTCCTGCCGGATCCTGTCGCCCCTGACGCAAACACTCTCGTAAAATTTTGTATGCGCAATATTTTTTGAATTTTTTTTTCCTTTTCGATTGAAAGGTTCCGAATGAAAATGGTTCCGTGATTCTCCTTCCACAGTTGAAGTCTTTTATACTCAGTGTCCCCTTATGTAGGTACACTCTGACCCCAACCACAATAACAATGTATAGATTTAACAAAACATGACTGTTTGAACACAACTGAAATACGATTTATTTTGCGTGAAACATATTGGAATCAATCCTTAATTTGTATTTTTTATTCCTTCATATAAGAGATGAGATTAAATAAATAAATAAATAATACTGGACAAGTTCACGCAACATTATCTAGCATAGCCTAGCATTATCGAGCTAAGCAGAGCTTGTGTTATGGGTACTAGATAATTGATATACTTAATACAATATATTACATAGATAGATATTTTTTATTATGCATAGAAAATACCCAGAACACCCTGAACAAATATCTGCGATCGCACAAATATTTGTTCCGAGGCGGGAATCGAACCCGCAACCTCCTGCGTCGCAGGCCAACCTTAGCCCGCCGTGCCACAGAGGTTGTCAGATTGGTTTGTTGTTCTATTTATTTCTATAATCTATGGAAGAAAACATAATGTTGAATCTTTTCTACTACTGGTCATGTACCAGGAGGGTGATTGTAGAGTTAGACATTGATGTTGGATATATCTATTCCACATCAATGTCTGTAATCCGAGAATCACCCCCCAGTTCTTTCTCAGTCACCCTGCATTGGGTTGGAGACTAGCTTGCGGTATGGTGGCCCTGAACAGATACTCGTGACCAATGGTGAAAGAACCAGTGTGATGAAAAGATTCAAGTGTGCCTGGCAGAGACTCCTTTCATGCATAAGTACCTATGCTTAAACAAAAGTAATATAATGTTGAAAATATTTAAACACTACTATCAAAAGTAATGTTATTCATGCTGTGGTTGGTGCTTGGCACTGAATCTGTTAACTCTTAAGTATTTATGACATAACCTCTGCAGCACGGTGGTTGAGTAGCCAACTGAGATGCGAGATGTTGCAGGATTGACAAATGTTTGTATGGTCTGCTAATATTAGTTTTGGATCTGAGTGTTGTGGTACCACGGTACTCGTAGTTCCTGATGCCCACGACACAGATGATGATTATGATGTATGATGTGTGCTTGAATGTTGACATGAAATTCTGTTTACCTTTTTGACATCTGTTTTTATTTTTGAATGTGATGTACCTAATTTTTTGTGATAAAACTTTGACATGCTTTTTATATTATTTTTTTATTTATTTATTTGCTGTAATTTAATCTTTGTTTACTTATATTTTAAAATTGTTATAGTTTATTTAATATGATTACCCAATAATTGTTTATATTTTAAAATTCTTATTTTATAATTTAATATGTTTACCAAATCATTGTTTATATTTTTAAAATTGTTATTTTTAATTTAATATGATTGCCTACCTATGTTAATTTTTATACCTATGTAAATTCATTAGTGTAATTGGCCTGCGCCGTTCTAGTTGAATAAATAAATACAAATACTACTACTAATACAGGTGGGATCAGGACTGTCTGTGTGACTGTTGGGTGTTTAGTTATTTATGGGCTTTTGATTGTTTCAGCTAAACATGAAATTGCTGAAATTATCAACAATGCAGCGATTGAAGATCCTTTATTCAGAAGAGGTAAACATTTTAGAATATTCTCATTTAGACTACTATCAAATTATTACTGTAAGTATTTGTGAATAATATTTGTTTATTGCAGCATAATAATACATTGACATTTTGGACGAGAGGTTCTGCATAGATCATTATGATATTGTATCCTTTACACATTTTTTTAGTTTAAGGCGATATGTTAAAATACCGAATGGGCGGAGTCTAGCCAGAAAACAATAGCTGTAAGACAGTGACAGCGCTATTGCTCACTTGAACCCGGGAAAAGGTGAGGTATAGATTTTTTCCACTCGGAAGTAACTGACGTAAGCGACAAATGATAAAACTTCGTTTAGCTTCTAAAGTAGCAAATATAAAAATAAATTATCTATAATTAATGTAAGTAATGTGATTACCTACTGAATAATATAAAAAAATATGCTTAATACTTTCTCTAGTCGAAGGAGGGACCTAAAAAGGGCTTTAGAAGAGCCAATTTCAAAAAATAAAGCTATCGAGAAAAGTTTCGCGAATCGTGTTTCTAGTCTATAATTTATTTAGATTACATCCTCAAGTAATTACTGTATTAATATCAAGTTTGTAACCTTTACTGTTACTGAGTGAGCATGAAACGAAACGACTCCAAAATTTTAACATAGCGTCTTAAGAGCAATGTTGCCTCTGTGGGAGTTAGACTGACTCCCAATCTCAAGTTAGTGGATTCGAAACACATGCCAAATATGTTGTATTGCAAAATTTATGTGTGCAAGGATAACATTGGGAGGAACCCGGCATTATCTTGAACGAAAAATTCAAAGACATGACATGACATTTTTTGTGGTAGTAGAGCTTTTTTGTGAAAGAGTTCGTCCGGGGAAGTACTACCACCATGCCTATTTCTGCCACAAAGCAGTAGGGCTTGCATTGCTGTGTTCCGGTTTGAAGGGTAAGGGTGCCGGTGAAATTACAGGCATATGAGATTTTTCCATCTTTATGTCTCAGGGTGGCGGGCGCAGTGCAATGCCACATGAGGCGCGTCCTAGGTGGACGTGACCTACGAGGTAATGCACTGTTCATAGGCAGAGGTTACCGCTTAACATCAGGTGGGCCATCTGCTAGATCCGTCATTCAAGTAGCATATTCATTAAAAAAAAACATGTATATAATAGCTGAGTATGTAGTTTCCTTGACTCAAGGTGTAGGCTGGCCGGGGCCGGAGCCCCACCCGCTGACGGCGGAGCGTCTACAGGCGACATACTCCGCGGACGAGCGCCGCGCGATTCACAGCGCGGTGGTGGACGCCGCGCCGTTCTGTCACGACCTAACTGGTCTGGACTTGTTCAGGTTAACTTTTATATAATCCTACTATTTACGAAAATGCAGATATCGATGTTTTTTACTCAATCATGCTGTAACGGCTGAACTGATTTTCATGAATTTTTTATGAGATGACTATGATAATGACTTATAATATTATGTTTGTTTTTGTTTTACAAAAACGGGCAATACGTGACATTTATAAAATGAAGCCACGTGACTCCTTGAAATTGCGTTTTAAGGAAATTAACATTCTCACGGTAATATCGCAATACATCTACGAAACTTTATTATATACACATAAACACTTAGATAGGTTTATGAAAAAAAGTGACGTGCATTGTTTTAACACGAGAAATAAAAATAAACTGAGTATTCCAAAATTTAGATTAATAAAAGTAAGTGGGTCTTTTAAGGGGAATTCAGTTCGGTTCTATAAGAAACTTCCAGAAAGTGATTCTAAACTTTCGATTCGAATATTTAAATCCTACATACAAAATAATCTAATTAAGAAAGCTTTCATATTTTTTTTAATCAGCTTCTACTTGTTCTCGAGGCACGACACAGGCGCTCCCCAACTAGTAGTAAGAAGGATCATCAAAAAAAAACCGACCGTGTTTGTTGCCTGATTCTTCTAGGTCTGGTTGCGTGGAACAGGAGTGAATTTATTTTTTAAGCGGATTCAAAATGATCCTTGTGATTTCAATGAATAAAATACTTTTGACTTGACTTTGACTTTATGACTATCACTTTTATCCCAGTCCGAGGGAAGCCGTGGGCGGATGCTAGCTATCCATAATTTGTATCAAATTTAGAATAAACCTTTCGAGTAGGTTAATGAATGTAACTACACTTTAAACATGAAAAAGTAATTACAAGAGGTCCTAGGAAAAATCTTTAGGACGTGTTCGTAACCGGTTACGTTCCTCAACACATTAGTGTGAACATAGATACTTAGTTAAACAATTTATCTTTTAGTTCGAATCATGAAGCAAAAACGAGCCAAAAGTCCCGGTTGGAAATTCTTTCCGAGCTGCGCAACATGAAGCGACGCCGCGCCAAGTACCGCGTCGCGCCCAAGACGCGCAACTACTCCGACGTACTGCGGGACGTGATCAAAACACAGGTAAGCTCCTGTGTGGGATGTGCGCCGCACTCAATCTGAATCACCACTTGAAAAACACTTCCAAAATATGTAATTTCGCCAAACATGCGACACTACAATTTCCTCACAATATTTTCATTCACCATGCATTCTAAGCAGGGTATAAATGCGCTCAGAAGGTGAGATCAATACTACCCCCTATATACTACCCCTGGTGGGTTACTATGAGCTCTTATTGCCATGCAGTTGTTAAACTATTCATTACAAAATATTGGTTCCGTGATGTCCGCAACTATATTTAAAGGCACAATCGCAGAGACTTCTGCGATTAAAGTTATTCAACGATGAAAAATGTCAACGATGAACCGATATTTTGTACTGAATAGTTTTTGAACTGAATGGATATAAGAGCTCATAGTAACCCCCCTGGTCTACCTCGGCGCCCAACATGTGCCTCGACCATGTTGGGAGCTAACAAAAATTTCAACAATCTGTGCTGATATGGTCAATTTCTTATCCCTATTAGATGGACTCGTTCGGAGAAGCAACAAGTACTATAATTAAAACAGAATATGGACCAAATATTCACGTGTCTCAAAAAGCTGCAAACACAAGTTTGGATGTTTCACCAGAAATAAAACTAGAAAGAGAATCACCAGAAACATGTTACTTCAACAGATATCAGAGCGAAGATCCTAGAGAAGGATATAGAGCAAGAAGTAGAGAGAGGAGATATAACGATGATAGAAGAGGGTTTCACAAAGACAACATTTCATCTAAAGAAAGGAACACAAACTATGATGACAGTCACCACAGCGAGCATTCTACAGGCTTCAGCAGTGATTTAAGTCGAAGTCGAGAAAAGAGATATGTTGATGATGAAAGAAGACATCATAAGGATAAATATTCATCTAAAGAAAGACGCAGAAATTATGAAGAGAGTTACCAAAGCGAAGATTCAAGAGACAGGAGTCGAGGAAAGAGATACGACGACAATAGAAGCTCATATCACAAAGATTATTCATCTAAAGGAATGACCAAAACTTATGAAAACTATCGAAGAAGTGGAAAAGCTAAACATGACATAGTTATCAAGCAGGAGAGAGCATCACAGGAACCCGAATCTTATAAAGACTATACTAGTGATCGCTATCGTGGTAGGAGTAGGAGCAGAGAAAGGAGACACCATGATTACAAAAATGCTTATAGCAAACACTCGCACAAAGAAGGGAACGAGAAAAAAGACAGACGCGAATCCAATCATGAAAATTACAGTACTATTAGAAACATTAAACAGGAGATAGAGTTGCATAATGACGATTCATACGATAACAATGAACGTTCTAGGAAACGCTATAGAGAACGGAGTCGGAGCAAAGAGAAACCAAATAAAGATAATCAGAAAAAACATAAGGTAGATAAACATTCTGTTAGAAGCAAAGAACATGTGTGTCGGAGAGAGCCGCCGCCCGGCATAACTATCAAACAAGAAAGAGAGTCGCCGTGATGCTACGGAAGATAGTTTAATGAATCGCAAAAAGACGAGATTTTTTATGTGGCTATTCAACTAAACATGTAATAATGTTAGTAAAACTACTACCTACTATTATTTACTCTTTAATGTTATTTTATTGTTTTTTTCACGAAACGGCCTTTTATAACATTTGTAATCGTAACCGTGAGCTGATCAAAATGCGACCAAACACTGCCGGTCTACTATTAATCATCGAGGAGTTCCGTTGTCCACCTTCTGTCACCATCAGATCAGCTCGCCGTCACCATAAAATTGTATTGTCTGTCATCGGAACATGACAGGTATATCAAATTTCAGTTCAATCAGATATCGGGAAATGGTCGAAAACTCGATTCCAAGATTTGATTACATTGTTAGTTACAAGTGTAGCTTATAAAAGCGTGTTAAAACAATAGTAAAACTATAGTTATCATAAGATATTATCATCTATACTGAGATTTAACTGCATCAGTTCTTTTGTTAAATTCTCTGAGAATAAAAAATAAAAACAGTTCAATTTAAAGTAGAGTTCTTTAATTTACAAAAATTATTTACCTTAGAAATTATAGAAGAGCAAGTTGAGTTAGTCGTGAATCATAGCCAGTGACCGTAAAATAAAACGGCAGGAGTATGATATTTGGAGTCGCGTGGTGTGACGGGCGCGCATCCGTTAAGATCATTGCGCCCACCACATTACTCACTACAACCACCATAAATAGGACATTTCGATTTTATAACTTCGAGCCAGATATACAGTCCACCCGTCGCTCTTCCGATCTGCCGAGCCTTGCCCTGGCTGCTGGTGAGTGCGGCAGCTTTCGAGTAGGCAACCTTCTTCTTCGTATAGTGGCCCCAGTATATAATACTATTAGCTTTCATCATCACCATCATTAGCCGTTAGAAGTCCATTGTTCGACGAGGCCTCGCCCATAGAATGCAATGGAGGAATTTGCCATAATCACCACGCTCGGCAGGCGGATTGGTCATTGATGTTGAGTATGCAGGGGATGCTGCTGTGACATCCATGGGAGGAGACGGTGGGGTATATTCTTAGTGCGGACACACTACGGCTTTTTAGATTTCAATAAAGATATGTGATCAAAATCCAGATCAGACATGTTTTAGGACGGATCTTGTAGCTATGACTGAGCTCAGGAGGTAAGTTGTAGGGGCTACGGTGCGTTCTACCTCTGGAGTAGGAGCGTGCAGAGTTGGCGAGCTGGCTTGTTCTTTGTCTTCGCTCTATCCCGTTAGACGCGATCGGTTATCACAATCATTTTTAGCCGATCTCTGGCATCCGCTTCAGCGGCATCTAGAATTATCATGTCCTTTTGGACGGTCGATAGCCGTTGCAAGGGGTTTCCCCTCTAGTCTTGCGATAGAAGGCGCTTACTCACGACACGGGCTTCAGACCGTCGCATGACGTGGCCGTAAACATCTTCTGACACGTTATTTGTGATGTGATGTGAAGGACCACACCATGTTAGTATAGTACGCGTCATGTAAAAAGAACGCTGGAACGCCTGAAGAAGTATGAACGCCAGCGTTCTTTTTACATGACGCGCATTATAGTAGAGCTTTTTTTGTGAAAGAGTTCGTCCGGGGAAGTACTGTGCAAAGCAAAGCAGTAGTGCTGGCATTGCTGTGTTCCGGTTTGAAGGGTATGGGTGCCGGTGAAATTACAGGCATATGAATGTCTCAGGGTGACGGGCGCAATGCAATGCCACATAGGGCGCGTCCTAGGTGGACGTGACCTATGAGGTGATGCATTTTTCATAGGCAGAGGTTACCGGTGGGCCATCGGCATGCTCCGTCATTCCAAGTACTTAGTTAAAAAAGGGACCACCTCCGCATACGTATTTCAGCTGTGTGTAGATTTTGTTCAACGAATCTTGATACGATTTAATTGGAGACCATTCAACCTATACAGCATTGATTCACGCATTTTTATTGTAGTGGAAGCTAGGTAGAGCTTTGTGTTTTGGGAATCCTTGAACATTAGTCATCAAAATTACATTTCCGCTAATTCTAAGACGCCAAGGTGTAGATTTCGAATGATATAATGCTCTACAAAAACAGATTCGACACGCAATTCCGCTGAACTAAAATGTTATGTGTTACATGTATTGTATACTACTTAATTGAGTTGTTGTTAGCACTGTAAGTAGCGTGTCGGCTGTCTGTCTGTCTGTTGAATTGACATACGATTTCCAAATCCTGGATTACGATAATAACGGTTGCATGAACGAACACTTCGAGGAACTTATCCGTTATTAAAGTTACATTGAATTTACATAATTATTTTGTAATTCTTACTAACTTAGGTATAAGTGCTTATGTCTAAGTAAATATCGTTGTTCAATATCCTGTGGCATAATATCGATCGATTTGTATTTCCTTTTCCCCTGAGACCTACATAATACCACATTAACAACCGTAATGCTAGGAGTCGGGCGGTGGCGGCAGCGCCTGACCTGATTTTCTGTAGGTATTATATATTCTGTGGTATTAGTAGAGCAGTAGTAGTAGTTTTTTTAGTAGTTATGCTTTTTTGAGAAAGATTTCGTCCGGGGAAGTACTACCACCATACCTATTTCTGCCGCAAAGCAGTGCTCGCATTGCTGTGTTCCGGTTTGAAGGGTATGGTTGCCAGTGAAATTACAGGCACGTGCGACTTTCCATCTTTATGTCTGAGGGTGACGGGCGCAGTGCAATGCCGCATAAGGCGCGTACTTGGTTGATGTGACCTATGTGATAATGCACTGTTCATAGGCAGAGGGTACCGCTTAACATCAGGTGGGTTTTCAAGTATTAAAAAGCTGTTTTTTTTTGGGGCTTTGCCAGTCTTGGAACAATTTACCAACTCCTTCTATCTGTGTCATGCGACATCTATTAGAAATATAAAATGATTGATTGACCCATCCGTCTCGGGCGCGGGCGCGTTGTTTTCGTTTCGTTGTACTAATTTCACGGATTGTGAACACCGATTTTTTGTTTTGTCGATTGTGTCCGCGACCAATACTATTATGGTATCAATTTCTAACTTCAATACACACAGCTCTATTGGTTCTTTACATCCACAGTTATATTGAAAGTAGGTAGATACTTGTATTACCTATGTAGGTAGGCAGTTTTATTGAAAGTGGGTAGATACTTGTGTTACTTATGTAGGTATTAAACTTTAGTCGAAGGGTAGACTCATAAATGCATCTTTCAACTTAACGCTTCGTTAGTCCACAGGGCCCCAATCGCGCTAATTTTGCAAAACCAGAACCGTTCACGTTATTTCGTATATCTGTCTGGATTGAGGGATTCTTGCTTGAATTGAGCTGTAAGATCCGCCGAGTTTCAAGCCAATTCAAGCAAGCCTCCCTCTCAATCCAGACGTACGAAATAAAGGAACGGAGTAATTAGCGCGATTCAGACCAAGATCACTTTTACCTACCAAAAATTATGGTAACTGCCTTTAAGTACCCACGTGTTTTTATAAGCCAGCTTTATGATTTGGTTAGGTAAGTAATAAATTAGCTAGGTGCTAGTAGGAGTTACTTGTTCCAAAGGTTTCAACGGCTCTACAATTTGCACAAATTTCATCTCTCCATTCCTTCATAAAAAATACTCAAGAAACGAGGCAATCAAATAATCTCTACACTATCATTATAATAACCGCGAGTGTTCGTGTTTGGGAGCATGCGAGGCGCGTTTCGCCGCGGGCCGGGGTCGGAGGCCCGCGCCCTCGGTCCCGCAGACTAGCCCTAAACTGAGAACCCGTAGGGCCGTACGTACGTATCCGAGCCGAGCGAGCAGCCAGAGCGTAGGTAGAGAGTAGATAGAATACGTAGGATCCGCAGTCAGTCAACGGTCGCTGCCCGCGCGCGCGCTCACACGCTCCTTGGCGCGTCGGCTCTCGTACCTACTTATTACGATAAATTATACGTTACTAAGGATTTTAAGTGACTAGGTGGTGTTTTTTTTAGTTCTTTGTCTTTTTTGTTAATTTTATTATACAATGTGAAAGTGTGTGATTGTTGAACGATACGGGAGAAGGATTTTTTCTGTTTGTTTTTGGTAAGTTTTAGATATTACATAGATATATATTTTTAGGGTTCCGTACCTCAAAAAGTTCAACGGATCTATTATAGAATCACTCTCGTGTCTCTATGTCGAAGCCTATATATATTTTCTCCGAAGCTACTTTACGAAAAAGTTGATATTTGGTAGAATTTGGTGTAGCGTAAAGTCAAAGTACCTATATTTATTGCTGAATTACATAGGCGAATAAAACAAATTCTGATTTAAGGGGTTAAATATAAAGAGCAAACTAAATAAAAAAACTTTTTTACTGTGTCAGTGTCTCAAATGGAACGGCTCATTATGAGGACATCTTAAATTTTTATAATATAAGAATGCATAGGTAGTTTAAAAGATAATAAACAGACGAAATTCGAAAATTCTCCCTCCCTTTATCTCCAAAACTACAGAGAAAAAATACGGAATATGAGAAGGGCCCAACTGGATCCTGTAGATCACGAAAATTAAAATCCTGTGTTTCAATTTCAACAGGAAACAGAAATTATTCATGAAGAATAAATGCATAGAAAATGTGTTGCTTAATTTTAGTGAGGACCAAGTACCTAGGTAGCCTTCTTGTCCGGAACCCCTCTCCACACGAGTCCGACTCGACTTTTTAGGGTTCCGTACACAAAGGGTGCCAACGGGACCCCAGTCCGTCCATCAGCGGGCTGTATCCCATGAATCGTATTTGTAGTGTGTATTTAAGCATATTGTCGCTAATACAAAAAGTAAAAAAAAAGAAATAAAATTAAAAATGGGCTCCCATTTAGGTATCGTGATTTAATCGCCGTTTTTTAGCTCGACATTAAAAATTACATATTGCGATCGTAAGGAACCCTTCGTGTGCGAGTCCGACTCACACTTGGCCGGTTTTTATCTTATTCGTTGAATGATTGTCGATCCAATATTCAGTATAAATTATCTTGGTTTTCACAAACGAACCACACTTACGCTTTATGTAGGTACTTAACATATAGGTAGAGTACAGACGCCACCTATAGGCAAAAATGTAGGTACCAGTTGAGTGAGCTGAAGAATACATGTATAGGCAAATTGAATACTTACCTAGTACGTTAAACTTTCTTCCGGCAATCAAAAATTATGGTTATTATATTTAAAAAAAACAAAGTTCAACCTGTGTTTCGTGAGCGCGCTACAAGTCCATCCACTCCGCTCAAACACTAACTCAGTAATCTAACCAGCACAGGGCTAGCACAGTGATTAAATAAATTGAGAACATTAAACTGTTTATAAAATTACCTGTCCGAGATATTAATGGATAGAAGAACCTGAGATAAGCTACCCAAGTAATTGAAATATCTTCGGCCGGTGATATCTCCGACTAGTTTGTGTAGTTAGCGAGGTAATTTGCCGTATCTCGGAGTACGTAAAACCACTCGACGATTATTCCACATTAAATTACGGATCCACTGCTTGCATATCATTTTACATTTGTAGTTGGGATGGTAGAGTCGGCATCTTGCCTCTGCCTCTTGTTGGTATGGAATTCCTTGAATGGCAACTTTATTTTTTGTCCTGAAAGTAATTCATTAATACTACCTGCTATAAATACATTTGGATCTAAATTATTAACGGTACCTACCTGTATGTTTCAACAACTCACTTTGCAAGACACAAAAAAACAGTCGCTAAAAGAGCAACGGAATAAATCAGCGAGCTATATGAAAGTGATGGTATCGTCCCTTCGCCGTTGCCAGCGCGTATACCGGACCTTCCAAGACCTGGGGCCCGATCTCGCTATTTTGAAACGATTCAAACGTTCGAATCATAACGTTTTTTGTTAAGAAATAGTTTAGCTGGTGTAAAAAATGGTAACGTGCTATGTTCTGAACGTGCTTATAAATTCTCTAAGGTTTAACCTTAGAGAATTTATAAATTTATATTATAAAAGAATTTATAACTGGCGTCAAAAATCAAAGGTCTGATCCTCTCTTTCGAGTTTTAGTAACGTGTTTGAATTGGACTGAGGAGAATGAGCACAAATTGCATTCATCTACAAAATTCGAACTATAAAATATATTAAAAATATTAGTGACCAATCTAAAACTGTATTTTTCTCGATTAATTGTAAGTTACTTGAATTCACAGGCCAATTGAAGCAACGATTTTTTTTTTACATTGATAGTGCTTTTTTGTCCACGATCTCACCTGTTGGTAAGTGACGATATGGCCGAAGATGGAGCACAAAGGTCTAGAAGGCATCTATTCACTCTAGCCTTGAAGAGACCCAGATTATATGTAGTTTTCAGGGAAGACAGACGACGGTAGTGTATTCCACTCCTTAGCAGTTCACATTATAAAGGTAGAACTGAAAAGTTTAGTACGAATAGAGGGTATACTAATGAGGTAAGGATGGTGCCGAGCCGTGCGCCTGCTCGTCCTATGATGAAAAGGAGATGGTGGGATCAGATCATGAAGTTCCTGGGAGCATTCCCCGAAATGTAAACTATAGAAAATCGAAAGGCATGAAAGGATTTTAGTCTCCGCCATATGCTGGTTACCTATAAGCTTGAAAGTTCTGCGTCCGATCAATTCAAACTTAGGTAAAGATCGATCGATCGCTCCACCAACGTGTCTTCCAAAACAAAGCTAAATCGTTTACGTATGAATGATAAGCGCGTTACGAAATGTGCATGATGTTACAGTTTTGGCACAGAATAAATAATATGGTTATGTTTTGTATGTATCGTTCCAAATTAGCGCGATTGGGTTGGATTGGTTCGCTTTCGTTGGTACAGAGGCGCGAGTAGATTACCACCGGCAACCAGCTTTTAATAAATGCGGCCTTTATAGCTCTCACTAACCTGCGAAATATATATATCGGCGCAAGTGGTTAATTGGAAGATGGCACCGCCAGATAAGCAGATGTATGGTAATGCGAGGGAAAGTGCGCCTGGACAAGAGCGGCCATTACTCTGCTCACACACCATGCAGCCAGCATGGATGGAATTGCCTCAGAGAAAATAATAAGAAAATATGCGATGAATAAAGAAAAGTGGATTACGGGGCCGTTCATTCACTTATAAGAGTTAACGTTTCTTTGGAGCTCATTTATGAGATATTCGTTGTATGGCTCTTTATTTGTAGTACCTACCTACTAATCAGTTACGCCACACAAATATTTTAAAATATTTGCTAAGGTTGTCTGGAAGAAATCGCTATTTATATTTTATTTTTATTATTATTTATTATTCTTTTTATTTATTTTTATTTTCTATGTATAATAAAAAATATCTATCTATGTCATATATTGTATTAAGTATATATAGTATAGTTATCTAGTACCCATAACACAAGCTCTGCTTAGCTTGGGGCTAGATAATGTTGTGTGAACTGTCCAGTATTATTTATTTATTTATTTATTGTGCGATATTGATGCCCATTGTGCATTTCTGTTTAGTTAAGTTTTGTATTTCTGTGTGTTTGTTATATCTGGTATGTACAATAAAGAGTTAGGTAATCTATCTATCTATCTAAATATCTTAGAATATTTGCTAAATGCGGATACTTTCAGGTATCCTACGCAGATGCATGATGAGACCAATATTATCAATATAATTATATAAAATCGTTGCGTGGCTGACTGACTGACTGACTGACTGACTATCAACGCAAAGCTTAAACCGTAAGTCCTAGAGACCTGAAATTTGGAGGGTACGTTCCTTTTATAGTCTAGTGGTGCACTAAGAAAGGAACTTCAGAAATTCAACCCCTAAGGGGGTACAGCGAAGGTATTGAAGTTTTATGGAAAAGTAAACGCGGACGAAGTCGCGGGCATTTCACTAGTTAAAGAATAAAACTGTGAAATCATCAATATTTGTAAACACAACACGAAGTGTTTGTCTAACATCATGATTTCCACTCAGCCACTCCAAACAAGAGGTGATACTTGGCACCGCTCTCAGACTAATAAAGCGAAGATGGACCCCTCTAGCAAACTGAAGCCAGTTTTTTATACGTGTGTGCGAAACACACACATTAAACACACGCACACCCTCATAAACACAACGGCAAAGAGTAACGATTGATGAGCATGATTTTGATAAGATCTATTATGTAGTAATTTGAAAGTGGCCTGAAAATGTAATGGTTTTATTAGTAAGATCAAACTCCACAGGACCATAGCCAAGGGATCTATTAGTACCTACAAGTAGTAAGTAGTAGTCTAGTAAGACGAGCTTTGCGATTTCGTGTATGTACTAGTACTATTAGTTATTCTGTGTTAATAGCATAGTTTTCGGCTTCACTTGTGTCGTGCGCCGTGTTCCTGATTAACTTTGTTTATTTGTCTGAGTTGCGGTGCTTTAGATCAATCTGTAGTGCAAGCATGGTCGACACTTGACTTCACTGTGTGCTCACACGATTCACAACTTCACACTTTAGCTAATACTGTTACAACTTTGTGGACTTTGTACAGCTTTTACGAAAAGTGTGAGTTTGACTGTTTGCTAGATTGTAAACAGAGCGTAGAGATATCGAAACGTTGAGACCTTACCTTTCTTATACCTATACCTAAGAATACACTACCGTCGTCTGTCTTTCCTGAAAACTATAATCTGGGTCTCTTCAAGGCTAGAGTGAATAGGTGCCTTCTAGACCTTTGTGCTCCATTTTCGGCCACATCGTCACTTACCAACAGGTGAGATCGTGGTCGAATAGAGGTCTTTAAGAGATTAAAAAAAAAACCTACTGGTGATTGATTTGCCAATCAAGATAAGAATTTTACGATAGGTGGGTCGATTTCCCCCTTAAGGGGGATTATCAGGGGTAAATTCTAAACTTGTTTTTTTTTAGATTCTACTTTTCCCCCCTATAGTGGATTTTCAGGGGGGATTTGTCTTTTTTTTTAGATTCCACTTTTGCCCCCTAAGGGGGTTTTCATGGTGGTATAGTGGAATAAGCCGGGATGGGTAACCACTAACCAGCCAATCACTTCTGAGAAGACTATAAAGCAAAAAGTGCATTTGCATTGGCTTATCCGTTTTTGGACTTGCAGTATAATTTCAATATGCAATATAATATACTCCTCGATACTCACTTACTCCCTGCGCAAAGTATGGACGCTCAGTAAATTCCTTCGTCCCACCCACGCCGCCGTGTGGTCCGCGCGATAATAAGATAATGTGAAAGCATCTCGCACTCGCATGCCACCTATAGACCACTCTATACAATTTACTTGTTTGTTTTACTGTTATTGTATAGACTTATTGGAGCTCTCATACGTGTACCTATATGCAAATTAAATTACGTTTAATGACTGTTTAATACCACTTTGTTCGACGATTTCATATGTTTAAACTATTATTATTCGTATCATAATCCACGCACTTGCGTAGATGTAGTTTCTGACTGAGAGCACTCGGCCACAGGGGCTTTTGATATTGTAATAACTAAAAAAAAACTTTATTTAAGTACATAAATTTAAGATAGTGTTTCTTTATAGATAAATTATGGATTTTGTTAAAAGTTTTTTTAATAAATCAGCATCATAGATGTGTGTAATGTGTTGTGTAGCCTATAGAAGTGCAATGCTAGACATAGGCCTCCCCATAGTCATAAATTATATCTAACTATTTTTACCCGACTGCGGTGAAGCCAAAAATGGAGGGTTATGTGTTTGACCTGTATGTATGTATTCTAACATCAAACTCTGCCGCTAGCGGCACAGATATTTATACTAACAGAAATAAATAATACAACTAATTTATGTAGGAGACATCAATGCAGGTCAGTTATTATCGTTATAAATCTGATAGATTAGATAATAACTACTGGTTTAATTGTTCGTTGTTTGCAGCGCGACAACGGGCACGCTACACTGTTTTTGTGCTAAAGCAGAAACTAGACCACAAGACTACTAGCATGACTACTACCTTGATACTAAACATGACTGGACGGCTTGAAGCAGTCGATAGAAACATTCCGGACCCATGGCTCCCCTGAAAGATACCCCTAACGGCGGAACTAATATTTAGACCCGTGGCACCCCCAGTCCTCAAATCCATACAACTGTATGCCAGGGGTATCACATTCAACTGCTTCAAGCAGCATGCCAATGACAAATGCCTTTGCGGTGCGGCCGGCAAGACGGCTGACACGTAAGAGGAAGTATCCAGGCCCATAGATCTACCCTATAGTATCAGCGTATCGAAAATTCTACGTCTATGTCCAGGCCAATAGCGTTCAATTCCCGCAACGGGACAAATATTTGTTCCAAGTCTGAGTGTTGTGGTGCCATGGTACTCGTTTCTGATACACAGGGAATACTTGTGGTGGGACCAGAACTGTTGTGAATGTTGGATTTTATTTATTTTTAACTAGCTGTGCCCGCGACTTTGCTCGCGCGGTAGATTCATATCTTCTGCATGACCTCTGCAAGATATTGAAATAGAAAATTCACGAAAATATTAAAAGTAAAATTCCCGTTTTAATCCCATTTTATTAATGAGATCCGTTGAGCCGTTTCCGAGTCTATTTGCCTATTCGAGTCAAACTTTCAGACAGACAGGCAAAAATTCTAAAAACGGTAATTTATGATTAGGCATCGTATTAGCGGTTTTCACTTCAATTATGGCAATTATTTCTAAAACACAGTCACACACTTCAATTTTATAGGTCTCTATGCGGCGTTTGTATGTACGTATGTATGTATATTTATAAGTACCTATGTGTGTTTGTCCGACGCTAACTGCAGAACCGTTGAAACCTCGGAATAAGAACTAAAGCATGGACTAAGGCTAAAAACGAAACGGTATCGATTATACCAGTCTCATTCTTTTATATTAAATGTATTCATGTGTTGGAATGAGACAAACATAAATCTATCTGTTCTTATTTGTGTAAGTCGTACCAGGCCAAATGTCAAATTACTACTACATTCATGGTAACAATCTAGGGAGATGTATATGCATGGTGCCAATATTCAGGGTACTGAACGGAAAAACGACTGTCGTGTGACAATATATTTGTTTCTCTCTAACATAGTATAGCAAGCTATCTTCTAGGATAGGAGTAAGAAGGAACACTTTATGCTATTTTAGCACTCAATCCATATACTACTACATTCATGGTTGAAACCGTATACTCCCAGCGTCCCCCACCTGTCAAACGTATTGAAACCGATGAAACTGGGTAGTGAATGTGAATATAACTCATAAGTTCGAACAAGAGCTTAATTGGTAATTGGTAGGTACTGGGATTTTCGAGGTACGGGGTCCACGCGATATCACGTTCGTTCGGAGCGTACTACAAATATAATTAGTAAACATTTCGTCATGCATTTGGTTACAATAACCTACCTACATTATTCGAGGTAGCGATGTACATTTATCGAGCGGTAAGTTTAGTTTTTGTGTGAGAATGTTCGGGAGTTCGTCGGCATTGTTTGCAGTTCATCTGTTTTCCTTCGTTATTTCGAAATGCTTGCTAATCATGTAATTCCATTGAAATCGAAATTAGTACACTTCGAAGGTGAACTTTAATTGCACGAAATGTAGTTTTCAATAGAGAATGCGATGTTTTTGTAACATGTTTTTAGTAGTAGTAGAGTTTTTTTGTGAAAGAGTTCGTCCGGGGAAGTACTACCACCATGCCTATTTCTGCCGCAAAGCAGTAGTGCTCGCATTGCTGTGTTCCGGTTTGAAGGGTAAGGGTGCCGGTAAAATTACAGGCACATGAGACTTTTCATCTTAATGTCTCAGGGTGGCGGGCGCAGTGCAATGCCACATAGGGCGCGTCCTGGGTGGACGTGCCCTATGAGGTAATGGACTGGTAATAGGCTGAGGTTACCGCTTAACATCAGGTGGGCCATCTGCTTGGACCGTCATTCCAGTAGTATAAAAAAAAAAAACATAACGTAATAAATCGTTCGGATATAAATATATCTAGGCCATTATTTAATTAGGTTCCTATATCTACTTATTACAATAAAAACAGTGATGAGAATGTATTTTTTATATTCGTTAAAAAGAGCTTACACCGGGAGCGCGTTTATGTCTTTTGTAGCAACCACCTAAACTATATATTGCCCAGTAGATAATTATGTATGTAGGTATCGTAACGAAGCATGAATCTTTGGTATAATTATGTATGTAGGTATCGTAACGAAGCATGAATCTTTGGTATAATTATGTATGTAGGTATCGTAACGAAGCATGAATCTTTGGTATAATTATGTATGTAGGTATCGTAACGAAGCATGAATCTTTGGTATAATTATGTATGTAGGTATCGTAACGAAGCATGAATCTTTGGTATAATTATGTATGTAGGTATCGTAACGAAGCATGAATCTTTGGTATAATTATGTATGTAGGTATCGTAACGAAGCATGAATCTTTGGTATAATTATGTATGTAGGTATCGTAACGAAGCATGAATCTTTGGTATAATTATGTATGTAGGTATCGCAACGAAGCATGAATCTTTGGTATAATTATGTATGTAGGTATCGTAACGAAGCATGAATCTTTGGTATAATTATGTATGTAGGTATCGTAACGAAGCATGAATCTTTGGTATAATTATGTATGTAGGTATCGTAACGAAGCATGAATCTTTGGTATAATTATGTATGTAGGTATCGTAACGAAGCATGAATCTTTGGTATAATTATGTATGTAGGTATCGTAACGAAGCATGAATCTTTGGTATAATTATGTATGTAGGTATCGTAACGAAGCATGAATCTTTGGTAATGTTGGTTTTACAGTGCCTATCTACTTTAATCAAATTTTTTTTATCTTATTTAATCCTTATTTTTTATATCTGTGTTATTGTTTTTGTTTTAGTTTTTTATTTTATGATGTTTGCTTTTGCGTGTTGCATGTGTGTGTCTTTGATTGTT